>OY978219.1:4625742-5007637 GCA_963854785.1 Vaccinium vitis-idaea | reverse complement strand
AAAAGGCTATTTTAACTGCTTCGAAATTTTTGCATAGAATTTTAAATTTTTGGTTGGCAATGTTTGCGACGGGTCCATTCTCCGTGGCAAAAACCAAGGAAAAAATATTTCCCAGCGATAGTATCAGGAAGCCCGTGGCAAATACCGGGCCAAAAATTTTGAGTCTCGCGGGTAATTTTTCTCTCCCCATTCTTCCCGAATAAAAAACCCTATTTTTTTTGTACACGATCGTTGTTTTCATCGGCTTTGGCAGTAGAAGCTTGGGCTCTACGCAGTGCTTGTGTGACGGCTAAGGACCAGAAGCATAACCAAGTCATTTTTTAATCTGATTGTCAAAATTTGGTTAACTACATCAATGGGAGCAAAATGGATTAGGGCCCATGGGAGATTGCTGCCTTCGTGGAAGACATTAGAGCATGGGCCAAATCTGAAATGTGGTCTTTTCAGTGGTGTAGAAGGGAAGCCAACTCACCAGCTCATTGGATAGCATCTAAGTGTAGTGTAGAGAAAGGAAAATTTTGTTTCATTCGGGTTGTATTCCGCCCGACCTAGAGCAAGTTTTGTTAAAGGATTTTTCCTATTCTTCATATATATATACAATGAGTTCTTCAAAAAAAATAAAAAATCGTTGTTCTTCTCTATCCCCATTATGTCGATCTCTATCTCTAAGAACTGTCCTCTCTCTTTCTCTCTCTTTGTGAATTGCCATCGACGATCATTGCCTCTACACGCAATCCTTCAAATCCCTCAATTGATGTCAAGATCGAACAGAGAGTTGCAGGTATATGGAGAAGATTGTAGCGATAACTGGATTGCGGACCTAACTTCGATTTGCAAAGAGAGAACCACTCCAAAATCTCAACTCCAGCTCTCTCTCTCTCTCTCTCTCTCTCTCTCTCTCTCTCTCTCTCTCTCTCTCTCTCTCTCTCTCTCTCTCTCTCTCTCTCTCTCTCTCTCTCTCTCGTGGGTAGCGATTGATTAGATTTTCATTTTTTGCAAATTTTACTGTAGCCCTTGTAATTTGCCCCGAAAACACACTCCGATTACCAATGGGGAAAATTAATCCTTGCCTCCGGCAAAATATGACGATTTTTTTTAGTAAAGTTCAATTGGGCTAGTCCAATTTTGGTTTTTCCAGAGCCTAATTCAACTAAAACTAAAGCAAGCGGAGTGGTAGCCTGTAGGCACTAGGTACGCCCATGCATTTGACTGGATTCAAACCTGATTTCATGTACTCATGCATTTGAATGATTGGGTTCCGTCTTTCGCCGAGGGAAAAAAAAAAAACTGAAACCGTTAAAGCTCTGTTTGTTTTGGCAGAAAATGTGTTGTGGGAAATATTAGATTAATTTTCTGGTGTTTTATGTGTGGGAAAGTGAAACACTGCCACTTTTAGGGATGCAATCTTAAACAAGAAACCGTTTTGAGGAAATGGTTTTTTTGGGGGAAACATATTCCACCGAAAGGAATGGAACATAGTGTTTTCTTTTTGGGCCCAAGATAAATGAGAGTGAGCTTAGGGATGGAAATAACATCCTGACATGTTATTGATTCTCTGATTTATGAATCATGACTAATTTTCTTTCATGCCCACTACTGTCCATGCTTCCTTTTATCCTCCTTCAAGCATGTATCAGTTATGCACTTAAGTTTTGCTATCTTGTCCACGTTCCTTTTCCTTCAAATGATTATTCTACACTTGACGCAGCGGAATTCACGAGAGACTAGTTAGCGTACTAGTTCAAACGAAAATAGGTCTCGAATCCACGAGGTTCTTGAATCCACAAGAAGAAAGAGAGATAACTCTGAATTATATTTTATTAAAAGCTAAATATGCCCACAGGCTACATCCTTATTTATACTAGTAGGAGTCCTAACTAAAAGGAAATTACCTAGAGTGGTGACCAAGCAAAGCATTACTTGGAAACCTAGACTATTTGCTAAAAGGAAATAAAATAAAATCTAACCAAAACTAAACTAAAAACGTGCAAAACAGGCAGCACAAATAAAATCTCCTAATACTAATCGTAAATAAAAATTATTACTAAAATAATGTTTCCATAAATAATAGGGGTGTATATCTTGTCCTGCATCATTCTCCTTTTCTTCAAAAGAACTCGTCCTTGAGTTCTCGTTAGGAACCTGCCATCTTCCATGCCAAATAAATAGATACTTGGAATACTTCAACCCTTTTACTTCCTTCCAAAACATCACATAAAATAATATTTGCAATGACATCTTCTCTGCATGCTTCAAGTGATTGATAAGATCAACTAGATGAATATTAGAAATCCAATCATACTGTTGCACTCCAAGAAAATCAACAAGGGAAACTTGACATTGTGGGTCCTCTTTATCTTGCCTCATTGTAGCAATGGTTGACACATCAATGATTGGCTCATTGAGATGGGTTGGCTTGGCCATAGAGTTATCAAATAAGGTGGCAGCTTCGATCACATCTTTTGAAAACTTGTGTTGGTCCTCAACAATTTGATCACCAACATCAATATCAATTTTATGATTATCTTCAATATCAATTTGATCATCAACATCAATATAAATTTTCTTATCATCAACTTCTTGAATTACCTCCTCTTTAAAAGCTTCTTCTTCAACAACATTGGCAGATGTGTGAATTGTATGTTGTTGCTTTGACCCATATTTTTCTTTCAAAAGCTGCTCATAATTCCATGGCAAAAATCTCTCCATCATAAGTCTTTTGATTCTTGACCATGCGCGAATACAACGCTTTCCCAATCGTTCTCTCTTATCTTGCATATCTAACCACCATCGTAGCGCTCGCACCGTAAGTTTTACCAGCAAATATTTCCACCTTATTTCAGACGGCATTCTCACATATTCAAAGAAATCATCAATATCTAAAATCCAATCTAAAATATCTTCAAAATACTCATAACCACTTAATTTAGGCAAATTATCATAAGACCTGAAATCTGGTTCTGGTTCTAATTCCTCACTATCAACACAGTTAGTTGGGTGTCTCCCAACTACAATCTGGGTACCTGGCTGGCGTTGGGCAAATCCCACCGCGCGTTCCCGAACCTGGTTAAGAGGACGGCGTTGGGCAACTCCCTCCGCGCGATTCTCTACAACCCTTTCTGATCTTTGGTTTAAGCGAAGAATGAGCAGCTGCAGCGCTTATTGTTCTTCCACCATCTTCCTCGGATCAGCATACCTTTGAGCAACGTCAAAGGGTGTGTCATCTATTTTGTTTGGTGCCATCGAGCCAGGAAAAACCTGCTCTGATACCACTTGACGCAGCGGAATTCACGAGAGACTAGTTAGCATACTAGTTCAAAAGAAAATAGGTCTCGAATCCACGAGGTTCTTGAATCCACAAGAAGAAAGAGAGATAACTCTAAATTATATTTTATTAAAAGCTAAATATGCCCATAGGCTACATCCTTATTTATACTAGTAGGAGTCCTAACTAAAAGGAAATTACCTAGAGTGGTGACCAAGCAAAGCATTACTTGGAAACCTAGACTATTTGCTAAAAGGAAATAAAATAAAATCTAACCAAAACTAAACTAAAAACGTGCAAAACAGGCAGCACAAATAAAATCTCCTAATACTAATCGTAAATAAAAATTATTACTAAAATAATGTTTCCATAAATAATAGGGGTGTATATCTTGTGCTGCATCAGGTTCTGCGAGATATATATCTTTAGAAGATATTTAGATCCCTTTGTATTTGGAAGATTTAACCCACACAGACTTGTATGTTCCCCGGTTCCCCCCCCCCCCCCCCCCCCCCCCCACATCGCTTGGGTGCCAAAGTAAAAAGAAATATATAAGTGCGAGAGCACCCTCACTTCATGAGCTAGGTTTTGGGGTTGAGTTCTACCCAAGACTGTGTAATATGGTATCAGAGCTGGGTTCCATAGATGGGTAGGATGCGTGTCTCTGGGCTGCACACGGTAGGTGCTGTCGAGTGAGCGCACGCTGTGTGAGGGAGGGCGAATTCCCACATCACCTGGGTACCGAAGTAAAAATGAAATATATAAGCGTGAGGGCACCCTCACTTCATGAGCTAGCTTTTGGGATTGAGTTCTACCCACAAATAAAAAGAAGCTGTATTCGTTATTAAGCTCAAGGGTCACCACTAAGACGAGTTCACTTAGATCTCTATCACCTCATAAATAATTGTCGGCATTGATAATCTAATGCCATTCAATGAAATACAGACTTTTCAACATTCATAAGTCTCCTCTAAGTTTTTGACTTGTTCCATACCTTTTTCTGGGCCTTAATTTGTGTTCCTTGTTCACGTTATTGTTCACTGCAGATGATACAGATGATACGCATGCATTGTTACTCATGTATGTTGTCATATTTTGCTTATGAAATATTTTACAGCTCACCTTGAAGACTTAATGCGACTTCTAAAGGTCATTGCTCAAGTGAAAGAATTGACTTTGCGCACCAAAGCTTACTTAATTAGTCTCATTTGGGGAGTGCATGTCAACTAGAATTTTTGCTGCCTATTTAAATAAAGTTGGCATTAAAGCTCGCCAAGTTTGTGTACTCTTCTGATTGCTATATCCAAAATTCTGTGTTCTTTGCATGTCTGTATTCTTCAATGGGCAATGAAATATCGAAGTTGATTCAATGGTGAAGAAAGTTTTCAGGTTTATATTTTGTTTGTTGTGCTATGTTTTGATAGAACTTTGTCATTGAGAAAATTAGATTGGGAATGTCCTATCACCCTATTTTCTTTTTACCTATGTGTTAGTTTTTTAGTACTCCATCCGTCCCGTAAAGTTGGTCCTTTTTTTGGTGTCCAAAATTTTTTGAAGACATCATTATTATGTTGTCCAGATTTTCCCTTTCCATAGTTGCCCTTAACATTATTCTGTTGCTTGGTCTTCAGTTTATTTTTGGGTGTTGGTTCAAAATTTTCCCACCTTTACTAAATTGAGCGGGATGGACATTCCCACTAGAGGTCAAAACAGATTGAGAAATTCTCTCGCAAATCTAGGTGGTAAACAGGATTGTTTGAAATTTAGGCAAATTGAAAACATGCCGTTTTTTTCCTACCAAAAACTGCTTTTGTTTAGTTTCCCAATTGATAGCTTTGATCAGTAAGGATTGAAGTGACTTTTGTCTTGGTTCTTTGACTTTTGTGCTTCTTTTGGTTAAAAAGGGGAGAACATGAAATTTCTTGGATTTTGGATATTGGAATGCGTGGAGCGACATTAATTCTCGGACAGCAAAAAATGGAATAAGGGACTAACTTTGCTGGACGGAAAGAGTAGCACTTTGCTTACTAGCTTAATGCCTGTCTATAGTAGAATTGAGATACCAGTTTACTTTCGGTTGTCCTAAAATGGGCCATGTTAAAACACATGAAAAGAAAAGATCACATGTGATACTAAAATGGAAAGCACTTAGTTTTCGTAAGTACCCTTCACTAACCGAGCTCCCATTGACTAGGGTTATGTAGGCTTTGAGTATCTGGGTTAGTTTCACTACTACTATTAATTTTGTTGCATTTAATATGTTGCTTGTCCTCGTGCATTTATTGATTGATAACTTGTTGAGTTTCATGAGGCCATATTGGCAGCAAAGGCACTAATCTTGACTCGATAACCTCTAATGTTGGGAAGCTGTTGTTTCTTGTACGGTGATCATTTCTATTGAAAACTTAAAAGCTTTTCATTTCCAGTTTAAAGATGTACAAGAAAACTGAAGATATAGCCTGACGTAAATGTCCTTCAAACGTTGGCATTTGCTGAGCCGTGTAAATGTTTCCTTTCCTTCTGCTTAACGCCTGTTAACTGGTGAAGGATTTCTTAATTACTCCTTTATTAGTTTATTATGTATTACACGAAATATTTACAGTCTTTATCATATTTCCTGCTGAATAGAATGTCTCTATTGCACTTTAGGTGTATTTTTTATAGTTAATTTCTACAATTGCAACTAATTATGCTGTGTATCATTTTGCAGTATGATGCATTTGACATAGGCTTCATAACAACAGATGATTTCACAAATGCGGATATTCTGGAAGCAACTTATCCTGCAGTTGCAAAGCGGCTACACAGTGACTGGGTTAATGATTCTGCAATTCCTGTTGTTACTGGCTCCCTTGGAAAGGTCTTCCTACATGTGGACAGTTTTTTTACCTTGAAAGAGTCTTTATGTGCTTGAGTGTGTCCATTTGAGGGATTGCAGTTATGATGTTCATTGCCATTATGATCACAGGGCTTGAGATCTGGTGCAATCACTACATTGGGCTGGGGTGCTAGTGCTTTGACAGCCACGACCATAGCTAAAGCATTGGGCTTGCGAGAAATTAAGGTCAATGCTTGCGCTGAATATATGGATGTCAAAAAAAAATTCTGCATTCATGCATTCAAGTGTTGGGAATCCTCCCAAGTGTGAAAGTGAGCTAAGGCATGCTCAAATCCTTAAAGACATCTTACCAACCGAAGGATACTAGTAAAAGCTTAAAAAGCATGTGTGCATTGATGGCGACCATGCTAGAGAATAATGGTCGAACCCTTCTGCCTATAAATTGGATGAGGTTAGAGCACATAGTTGAGAGGCAGATAACTGGAGATTAAGTGAGTGCAGCAAGGCTCCTCCTCCTTCAGGTGGTCGTGAGTGAGTATACACTGAGGTGAGAGAAAAAATACTGAGTGACCATCTTTCATCTGGGGCTTGGATAGGGGAATTGGGATTTTAGTATTTTTACCATCAATCCCACAACAATGAATATGGGGAACCACGTAAATATCTTGTGTCTATGTGGTGGTGTGCATGAGTGTGAGTTTTTGGGCATACGTAGGGCACAAAAGCAAGGACGTTGTATACATTAATTTAGTACTATTTGAGCACTCACCATGTATGGAGCAGTGTGTGAAACATACAACTGCAAAATAAATGGAGATGCTCGAGATTGACTCCCTCAAGCTCATTTGATAAGAAAATCAAGACAAGGTTATCACTATGCAAATCGAGCCTGATCAAATGCCTGATTGCTTGGGAAGGCTTATGAGCTTCAGGTTTGTTTAGGTTGTAACCTAGTGTCATGGGTTACGTTTGTGCAGTGCTAATGCAAATATTAGAGGGGAAGGTTTAACATCTAAGAATTGAGAGGCCTTAGTCCTAACATCAAACTTGATTTTCTGGAGAACAAAGTTAGGAGATCTTTGGAAGCCTTGGAAAACTCTACAATCTCTCTCTTGCCAAATATATAATAGATCATTGTTGCCCAAGCTAGCTTCCTTATAATGCTAGGAAAGCTTTTGTGTCTAAACTTCCCAATGAGCCACTGCACTTCATTTTCCCAAGTCTGAGAGGCCTTAGAAACCACTGAGAAAGTATAACTACTGCTAAATAATCTTTGAAAAAGAGCAGCTGAAAAAGAGATGGGGTCACTTGTGATCTTGTTTGTCACTTGGACGTGAAAAGAGCATGTTGCAATTTTTATGTGAATTGCGGTTGTTCTGATTTCACCTTTTGACTTGGCAGCCTCCAGTACGTGTTGGACTGACTGCTCAACCATTTTGTTCCAAATCCTGACTTAAGTTAGGAATTGGCTTAAGTCAGTTTTTAAGTCGATGTATTGCGAGACAATGACCTGTCTTGTAAAGCGTAATAAGTCATTTTTGAGTTTAAGCCAAGAATTGGAGCAAGTTAATTAGTTGTAATTTGTTCAATGAGACTAGAAAAGACACTCCACTCCTTAGTTTGTATACACATGTTTTGTTTATGAATTTCTTTTTAAATAAAAGTACTTTGATAATATAATCTCTAATAGGAACTTGACCTAATGTTTTTTAGGTATTTATCTTGCTAAGTTTTTAGTTCAAACTAATATTTTTACTATGTTTACGATTGTCTTATTAACGGTACAAATATTGTAGTAAGTTTTAACATTCTTATTTCCAATAGACTTTAGTTCCTTTTTTAGTGTTTTTAAATTAATTAAGCCGAGTCGTTCGTACTAAATTTTGATTGAATAAATTACAAATGTGAATAAAGAAAAACACATGTTACATCATGTAATCTTTTAGTACTATTTAAAAACAATTTTAGCATAAAATTTTATTTAGTAAATATATAGGGTCCTCGTTTTATAAGCCAGCATGCACCCCTCCCTCCACCCTGTTTTTTGTGACCGTGTGGTGTTATAGTCGATTGGTAACCCTTAATGCATCCTAAGTATTCCATTGCAGCCAAAGAGAGAAGTTTTAAGGTTTGCAATGGATGATAATTAAATGATGAGTTCAATAAATGCATCTTTATGTACTTACAGGTTCTGCCACCCCAATCCATGGGGCCAGCTAGAGAAGGTGATATCCCTCTTAGGGTTAAGAATCCCTACAATCCTAAGGCTCCAGGTACCCTCATCACTAGAGCACAAGATATGATTAAGGTTTGTGGCATCATACTCTACTCAAGATGAAATTCATTTTTTGGAAGGCAATGAACAGCTGCTGATATGTACTTTTCTGATTCTAGGCAGTACTATCTGGTACAGTCTTCAAAAATACGGTGATCTTGTTATATATTTTAAGCAGGGCCATAATTGATCAAATTGACAAGGTAAGGAGCTAATTACTGCGTCTAGTTATTTCTTTTCCCTGCGTGGCTCTTTTGCTATTCTAAACTCTTAACACAGTGCATGGAATTGGTTCCACGCGTGTAGCATCCATCGAATCTCTGGAGCAGGAAAGACCCCAGTTGGGAGTGGAAGGGAAAGACATTTGAGCAGGTTTTCCCTGATACGGATCAAGGTAGCCTAGTCACTATAGCTCTAGCTCTGCGTAGCCTAATCGCTAGAGCTCTAGGTAGCCTAGTCACTGGAGCACGAGATATGTTTAAGGTTTGTACCATGATATCATACTCTGCACAATATGAAATTCAATGTTTCATGGGTAACTGCAAACAGCTACTCACATGTATTTTTCTGATTCCAGGAAGTACAATCTACCGAAGCATTGATGAAGCTTGCGGTCATGTTATATGTTGTGAGCAGTTTAGTGCTTCGTCAACTGAGAAAGGTAAACAGCTATGACTGCATCTAGTAATTCCCCCCCCCCCCCCCCCCCCCCCCCCTTGGTGCTTTCCTAACCTGTAACAAATTGCATGGAATTGGTTTCGTGCAGGATAAATCAGATGTGACTGTGTTGGCAATGAGATTGTATAGTACCTCATGGTGCATTAAATATGCTTGTTTACTGTTTCTCATCGGCTCATTATCCGTGAACCATTCTTTGCTCAATAGCTGGATCCCTTTGCCTTTGGTCATTAGCTGTTTAGTTTAGTGGCTGCAATTTGGGCCCCCATTTTAAGTCTCCATCCTTGATGTCAATGGTTCAAATCCCTATGCCAGCTACTTCACTTTTTAAGCTTCTTGTTTACAAGGAAGCCAATTCTATGGCAGATGAATTGGCCAAGAGGCATTCAGCTTCCGATTCTTCATGTATGGGTATCTCCATCAGTTGAGGATCTGTTTGCTTGAAGCCTTGAAGCAGTCTATAGCCATCAAAACCGCGATTAGTTTGGTTTGATATCTATGATACTTTTGCATTGAAAAAGCTTTAGAATTATCATGTATTTGTTTGGGTTTTTTTTTTTTTTTATGAGCTACGGCCTTACTGGTATTAGTATACAATTGCAGAAGGCTAAGAGGATTCGTGTTTGAATGATTTCTTAGCAATATTTTGTTCTGGTTCTTGCTGTTTCTTGAGCTGTATTATGAATCTTTATACTCTTTAATTTAATCCTTCGCGTAAACTTTACCTTTTGTTTTCTTGGGGTGTTTGGGAGCCAATTATTTTTCAGATTCTAGATTGTAAATTGAAGATTACTAGCATATGGCCCGTGCCTAGAAACAAAACACCCACCTTCCCATAGCTTTTAGGCTAACATTTTGGAGACTTTTCGGTATGATTTTTGCTTCTTTTTTTTTTTTTTCTCTCTTAATCTTTAGTAAATTTGGGTATAGTTGTTACATCACATTGTTCGGTTCAAAGAGGGGAATGAGAGAAGTATAAAAGTACCAAACCAAAATAGAAAAAAGTTCATATAAGAGGGGGGGACAAAAACCCAAAATGTCAACAAAGAATAGACTTTTGGGTAATTTTGTCGTCTTCAATGAACTCTTTTCAACTTAATTTGATCTATATATTTTTACTTTTCCAATTTCTCTCGTTAAAACATCCACCAATCCAAGAAATATCAACGGATCACTGCACAGTATCATGGAGCTATCGAAGTCACGACCTTTGACAATAGCAATACAGAAAATATGCCCCAAGGCAAAAACAAAAATTTTGGGCTCAAAATAAACTAATTTTCATAAAGTTAAATACCATCATTTGGGATTCAAAACTCTACTTAACAGCAACTGAAAGTACAATTGACTAATGACTTGCAAGAACCGCAATGAACCCGGGCTTATTTACCGCACCTACTCCATTGAGAGCCACCTAGCCAGGTGCTGCACGCACCACGAATTTTTCCTGCTCCATTGAGAGTACCCACTCCATAGAGAGCCGCCTTGTTGCCGGCCACTTGCCGCATGCACCAGGAATTTTCTTGCTCCATCAAGAATTACAATGGATTTTTCCCGCTTCTTCGAGAGTCTCCGTAGTCAGCCATCAACTTTGATACCACTTGTTAGGAGTCTGATCCGCCTGAGGTCCTTCCCGTGTGCATGTAGGCCCAATCCATTGGGGGTATCACGGAGTCCACCACATCACATGGACCCAATCTACATTGAATGACCCATATCCATTTAAAAGGCTAAGCCTGATAAGTCATCCAATTACTATTAAGGTCGAACTCTATTACTATTTATCTAATGTGAGAGTCAATCTTTCACACATGCTCTCAACAATCAAGACTACTGATTTTATGATGGACGGTTCAGATGCAGCATTAATAGTTTCCGTTCTCTCAATGTCACGATCGCTACCCTACCCTTCCTTCAATCTCAATAGTCCACCACCTAGAAAGAAGGGGAAAAAAAAGAAGCTTAAATAAATCAAAAATAGTTTTGGTATCATCGTTTTCCATCACGTATCAATTGAAAGGTAACGAAGATTGCATGACCTGCAAGATCATAAAAGCATGTGTAAGCAACATTGTCCAAAGTCCATACAATACTCATGAACCCGAAATACCGAACCACTTCATGTACTCTGTAACTCTTGAATTTTTGGCAAGACATTGTCCATGGCATCAAAACGAAAAACCCATGGGTATTGATCCATATGTCCAGAAAACGTACAGAACATGCTCGGGGACTCACTTTTGGGTCCCACACGAGTGATCCAAACAGTTCATTAACATTTTTCCGAGGAGCCCCACAAAATTCCAGCTCAATCGGACGGTTAAAAGTGTTTGAACCAAAGTCCCACCATTTCAATCAAAAATTACCCAAAAGTGGGTCCCCGAGCATGCACTGTACGCTTTTTGTGCATTTCGGTCGATACATGTAGCAAGGTCCGCATCAAAATATAGAACGCAACAAATTGGATATTCATGAATCCATTATGATATTCCCATCCACAGCCTGGCATGATTGTATGCGTCACTAATGCTCACCTTCAGTTAGGGAGTGACTAGGGAATGCCCGTGCTTAAAGGCACGATACTTCGTCGTAATTTATACTCAATTTGATGAACTACGTTTTGCTATTTACCATTAAAAATAACATTTTTGTACAGAGATAATTTCTATTCTACTCCATTAAACCAGAATTCTTCTATTCTACTCCATTATAGTGCATGCCCCCACAGTATTCAATTTTGTTTCACCATGCGAAAAATTATAGATTCCAACTATATGCAACATACTGGTTACACGGTGTTCAACTCACATTGGACAATCCCAACCCTAGTGACTTTTTTGTGCCTAAAGACACTTCTCAAAATAGCCCGACCTCAATATAGAAAACCATCATACGTACTTGTCCAAATATCGACCAATCCAACAAATTCAACCTGATTTCTCCCTCGAAAATCGATTTCACATTGGTTCATTCAGTTGACAGAAAATTGACAAGAAAAATTGGAAGGAAAAAAAAAACTATTTATACCTGGAAATCACCAAGTGATATTAAGGTCCATGATCCATTGACAGAAATTCAAAGAAGCTTCATGAGCTACTTTTCAAAAGAATCAAAACCAAATTCTCTAGCCTATGGGTAAGCATCATTTTAACGAAATAAGACAACACAAGAGAGGGAAGGGATTGTAAAACAGTTTTTGATAGCATAAAGGTACCTCAAAACTTGGGGCTGTGGGGGTAGTAGGGGGTAGTAGGGGGAGAAGCGACTGGTCCATCTTCATCAACCAAGGTCAGTGGTTCAGTGGTCAGGCCCGAAATAGGGGTAGCTATCGATTACTTCACAGAGGGAGAAGCGTAGAGGAGTCGAATTGGTGCATCCCCATCCTCCATCGATAGATTTATCAAGAGGATTTTTTGATTTTTGGACGGGCTGGTGCGGAAGATTGTGTGTGTGTGTGTGTGTGTGTGAAGGGCTGGGAAATCACCGTTGATGCATCGATTGTGGGTGAAGGGGAGAGGAAGATGTCGGTAGAGGCAGAGACCAGAGAGAGATTCAGGTCAGAGAGAGAGAATGGGGAAGAGATAGATTCAAAATTTGAAATAATTTTGATAATTGTGTTATGTTCGATTCCAAATCAAACAAAAGAGTAGAGGGACTCCTGCTCCTGCTCCTGCTATTGCCATTGAAAGTGCAGGTATTTACTGAATTGCCATATTAAAGTTAGATTGTGTGGAATGAAGGTTAAGAATTGTTAAGAAAGAATATTCTTTTGGTATCTTTGGAGATACCCTCCCCATTCTGAGCTAATCTCAACCGTCGAACGAATGAAGGGCCCTGATTTATGTAGAGAAAATGTGTATATTTGAAAATCACTGTGATTTGTTATATTAATAGCGATTTGATCCGAGGCTCTTGAAATTGGAATAAGTTCGGCAACGGATTATGAATGGGGAGTGCGTTAAACAAAAATGATAAGAACACAATTTTTCAGACACAACCCTGAACACAACCTCACATAAATGTCCACTATCTCTATCTCCATTAGGTGGCAGATTAGTGATGCGGGCCAGGGGATTCAATGGTAAAAAGAGCAGATATATTATAGATTGGGAGTTGTGTCTAAAAATAACACCTCTGCAGGGAATATAGATATCGATTATTATATCCGAGAGACAAGGACCAAACAAACACCGGATATGGCGATTGGCGAAGACGGATCCCTATATTCCCCTCCCATTTCCCTCTACCAAACAGGGCGTAAACTAAGGGTGAGTTTTCCCATTTTAGCACCCCAACTCCCATTTAGCAACTTACATTTTGCAAAAAAAGAGTATATGAGAGAAAATTAACTTTTAACAATTTATTTTTTAGCTAATGAAAAATAAAAGTGATTTTGACAACATTGCTAAAACTCAATTTTAATTTATAGGATTTTTAGCGAATGGAAAACTTGGCCATGAAAGGCCAATTATATTGTTCCATGAGTGGGGTCTGAGTCATAAGCATTAGACAATAATGCGATCTGATTGGCCAATTTCGGTCGACTGTCGGCTGGTTGGTTGCCTTTCTATATTCCACAATCGCACCAAAATGAACGGCAAAACAATGCTGTTAAAATAAAAAAATAAAAAAAAAGGAAAGACAACGTACCGCATCCCACGAAACTGAGAAAAACTTGCCACGTGGTATTAAACCGCGCAACTGAGCCGTCCAAACATGTTTCGCACAGCCCAAATTTAAGGGTGATATTTTAGTAAATTTTAGGTGCAAATTTATCTCAACAAATTTAGACCGTCCAAAACATGTTTGAACGACTTGGATGCACAGTGGGGTACTACATGGGATCCCTATCTCCATGCAAGTTTTTCTCCACGAAAGTCTACATATTGCCGTTTCCACTGTTCCAAATTTCAGCAGTCAAAATAATTCTAGTGTCATTGGTTTAAGGATTTTTTGGTTGTCTTTATTCTTTCTTTTTTTTCCGTTCGTTAGTTTTGCGCAAACTTTTGAAAATTATAGCTCGATGAGAGAAATTAGAATCAAATAAAATAATAACTTTTACTCAAATATTTTGAAAAATATTTAAGAAAAAGTATGAAAATAAATTTATGTACGTTCATTCAAACTCCAAGATAGACACATGGGTTTGGACCCATCAGTTTTTTCTCTTTTTCTTGGTTGTGAGTGGGTCAACTTGATTGAACCAAAAAATTGATCTTGACAACCTGTCTCACAATCTTTCCAAACGCACATGTGGAGTGACCCTATAAAAATTGGTCTCTATGAGAATTGAACACTTTAGCATCTTGTTCGGTTTGGGTTTGGGTTTGGAATTGATTTGAGATTTGGATTTTGAGTAAAGAAAGAAATGAAATCAATAATTGAAATTAGGGGTAATAATTAGAGAGATAGAGAAAAAAATAATAATAATAATTAAAAATAGAAATAATAATTGGAGAAAAATAGGGATAATGACTAGGTATAAAAACCGGGTCTTTATACCCAAACGGAACATGCCCGAGATTTTCAAGGAAGCAAAAGCAAAGATCACCTTGGGCCCATGGGCGGAGTCATAAAGGGATAAGAAGGGTCACTGGACCCCTCTCACCTTAATTTTTCTCAAGGACTTTTAATAGATTTGAGGTAAATTTTACAATTTTGACCTCTTAAAAATTTCACTTATTGCCCCAACTTGCTTAAAATGCATAGAAAATCTCAAGTTTTTTTTTTTTTAAATTCTTTTGGAGGGTTAATAGTATTACGAGTAAGGCTATTGTTCATTGTTTTAAAAATATAATAAGTCATTATGGCCAATTATAAAGCAAAAATACATGTATCACTATATATCTACGTTATATTTAACCTCTTAATTTAGTTATTTCTTTTAATGAGCAAATAGAAAAAATAACTTGCTTATAGATCTAATTTTTAATCCTTCTAACCTGAAATACGGACTTCGCCCCTGCCTTGGGGTTGACCCAGTCATCTTGAACTTACCAGTTGTTTGTTTGTTTGTTTGTTTGTTTTTTCTCTTTTTCTTTTTTGACTTGATAAAAAGTCGCCAATTTGAATGGCGAAATCTGAATTCCACTCTTATGGACACAATATTTGACTTTCGTAACAATTTAATGGATCAGCTACTAACATATTAACAGCAACAATTTAATGGAGCAGCTACTAACATAATAAGTACCAATTTTGAAAAGAAAAAATAACTCTCTGAGAGACGATTTCGAAAGGGGAAAAAAAACTCTTCGGGGTGTTTTGGGAAAAAAAAAATGCCTAGATTATTGGGTTATTAAGAAGTAATAATCCTACACGTCTTGTAGGCTTATCGGCCAAAAATAGTTGAAAAAGTATGCTAATGTAATTTGCTTATTAGCTGAAAGTCAATAATCTGGTTTTTTTTTTTTTTTTTTGTTAGTCACCAAATTTTTTATCGTTGAATAAAAAAAGCTTAAAACAAAAACTTAAAAAATAACTTCTTCTGTCACAATTATAGCATTTGAAAAAATTATGAAATATTTTATTTTCTTGCCTCAGTTAGTTCTTGTAGATTAAATTTCTAAAACTTAAAAAAAGTCCAAACAGAAAATCTATGGTGTTTTGAATTACGAATTGTTCAATAGCATAAATAGAAAAAGGATTCTTCAATAAGTTAAGACACACCACTCGACCATCCGATTATATTTTGGACGGCTTGAATGCGTTCGGCAATTTTAACTTAATTTTGATTTATTTGTACCGGTAAAAAATCAAAATACATCAGACCGTCTAAAACACAATCAGACGGTCAAGGGGTGCACAACACCCCGCCCGGATTCTATTTTTAAAAATATTTTTAAATATTTTTTGATATTCATAGGGAGTGTTCCACTAACAAAAAAAAAATTCAAAAACCGAGACAGGTCATTCTCATACAATACATCACGTAAAAAAACCGTAAAAATCGATTTATTCTAAAAACACGCTTAGCGGAACACCGCATAAATCTTAAAGACAGCATACTAGGCTGATTTTATTATTCGACTATTTAAAAAAAAAAACGGAAAATGAAAAAAGGGCAAACAAAAGTACTATATAAGACAGACTATTCTGATCCCGCCGCCGACGCGTCTCTGTTTTCGTTTCACTCTTTTCTCGCATTCCATTCCTTCAAAGCCCCGAAGCTTCCGGTGAGAGAGAGAGAGAGAGGCTGATAATGAATTGAGAAACGATTGATTTACATAACAGGAAAACCCTAGACTTGGTTCGCTGGTTTTCAAGACTTCTCTGTTCAGAGCCGTCTCAAAGGTATGTTCAAGATCTTCCTTCATTAGCGCTTCAATTAGTTAATTTACTCCATTTTTATCGTTTTGCTCTGCAGACATTGTGTACAATCACAAGATATTGGAACTGAATAATCATTTTATTCTCACGTTTCCAATATTTGCGATCTGACATTAATGAGCTTACCAATTAACCAACTTGCCTCGGTGGGTCTGCGATGAATTCCCCTCGGCAGCGATTTGTGCTTGGGCAACCCCTCATCACGCAAACAAAAGGTTTTGGGAGGGGTTAGAGAGTTAGTCCGGTCCATTGGACATTCATCATTACCACACACAAAAGAAGAAGGACATTAATGAGCTTAATACGTCTCATTCGTGCTAAATCTTTTGTTAATCCGGGCTACATTGCAGTTTTTCTGCTCGAGGCCGCCATTTGGTGTTTCCTTGTGAATTTATTCTGTTGTTATCGGGCCGTTTTTTAAAGTTATCGTCCTGTTAGTTGTAATTTTCCTTTGGTGTTAATTCTAACAAGTAAATTTTTATTCGCAGGTAGTTGGGCGGATGAGCTTTTGAACAGAGAAGTCATGTGCGTGGAATTCATTTAAGGCACTTGTTAATTCTTGACATATTTGAAACATTTTTGTCACAAGTGAATAACTTTACTCATTATATGAATTGATTGAAGAATCCAACTTCTATTATTTGTCGAAAAAACCTGTTTTTTCTCAATCCCTTCCCCTTGCCTTTTGGATAGACTAGTTTAGAGTGTAAGTCGTTAAGAAATGGCAACCACAATGCATTGCGGATTTAGAACTCTCCACTCTGCTTATTCAAGGAGACATTTGCATGGCCAACTTATTCCGTGGGAGAATCATATTCATTCTACTAGATCCAAGCTTTTGGTCTCTGAATTACCCGGTAGGACTGTAGAGAATCCTCGTAGAAGTAGACTCTTAAGAGTGAGTTGCAAGAAAAGATCTGTTGATGTGCTTGAGTGGAGCAAAACCGAGAATCAAAGTTCCGATGGGGTTATTTACCAAAAAGGAAGAGAAAGTGACGATGCAGTCTTAAATCAGCTGACATGCGTCATGAAGTTTGGTGGATCATCAGTGGCATCAGCTGAGAGGATGAGAGAGGTCACTCACCTTATTCGTAGCTTTCCGGAAGAAAGGCCTGTGATAGTTCTCTCAGCTATGGGGAAGACAACTAACAAACTCATACTGGTTTGTATATTTACCAGTACATTCAGTTTTTAATTCAATCTTTTAATTCAAATATGCTAACTGAAATTGGTTTTGTACCAGGCTGGGGAAAAGGCTGTCAGTTGTGGAATTTCTAATGTCTCCAATATTGAGGAGTTGAGCTTTGTGAAGGAACTGCATCTCAGGTTAAAACTATTTGTTTCCATCCGGGATTCCTGTTGTATTTTGTCTACTATATCTTTTCTTATTGGTCAAAATTCTGCATTATTAGGACTGCGGATGAGCTAGGGGTTGAAAGATCGTTTGTTTCAAGTAAGTTCCTATTTCCCAATAACATTTCCTTTGTTGTTGAGAAGAATTGTTGAGTTAAGCTTTATTATTTGTCTTTTCCTCTAACAAAATTTCCATATATTAATTGCTAACATCTCATTATCTGTTATTCCAAATTTCCAATCCACTCCACCACTCAAAGTCTGCCATTGCCTGTTTTGGGTTTCATAGAGAGAATTGTGTTAGGTTCTGTTAGATATCTATGGAGATCATTTAGGTCCCTTGGTATTTGGAAGCTTTTAAGTGCACAACTCGTTTATTGAGATTTTGTTGCTGGTGTGTAAGCTGAGAATAGGTTGTTTATTGACAGCTATTCGAAACAGGTTTACAATAATGCATTGCTGCTTTACTATTTTTTTATTCAAATTAAATAAAATAATAGATTTCATTTGAATTCCCCAAAAGAGTCCAGCTGTCACTTGATGTCTGCCCAAGAAAGAGACCCAAGTCCAAGTCAAAGACTCTCAAGATTCTTATTGATTCTCTTAAGCGCATTTCTAGTATGGACTTGCTCTTCTAGAAAGAGACTGAAGATGCCACCACTGCGACGACTTTACTTAGATCTAACATTGCATAGATAATTGTTGGCGTTGATCTAGTGCCAGCTCAATGAAGTGCAGATTTTTCCACTTCATTATTATTATTTTTTTTTTTTTTTTTTTTAAAAAGTCTCCTCTACGTTTGATTTGTTCAATATATATATCTCTATATCTTGGTGTTTTCCTTGTTCACGTGTCTGTTTACTGCAGAGGGTACTCATGCATTCTTACTCGTGTATTCTGTCGTCATATTTTGCTTGTGAAATATTTTACAGCTCACCTAGAAGAATTAGAGCAACTTCTAAAGGGAATTGCTCAAGTGAAAGAGTTGACTTTACGCACCAAAGACTACTTAGTCTCATTTGGGGAATGCATGTCAACTAGAATTTTTGCTGCCTATTTAAATAAAGTTGGTGTTAAAGCTCGCCAAGTATGTTCTCTTCTAATTCCATATTTAAAATTCTGTGTTCTTAGCATTTCTATATTCTTCTGTGAGTGATGAAATAATGAAGTTGATTCAATGCTGAAGAAAGTATCGAAGTGGTAACGCTAGATTGTAATAACATTTTGATTGAGAAATTTAGATTGGGAACGTCCTATCACTCTCTTTTCTTCTTTACACTGTGTTTAAGTTTTAGCAGTATTTTGCTTACCTGCTTAATGCCTTTTATTTTAGATTCGAGATAAAAGACTAGTTTTGGTTGATAAAATCTGCTTCACCTAGAATGGGCTATGTTAAGTTGCATGAAAAGGAAAGATCACATGTGCAACAAAAATGGAAAGAGTTATCTAGTCTTTTAGTATTCAGGTTAGTTTTACAACTGTTAATGTTGTTGCATTTAATAGTTTTCCTGTCCTCATGCATTTATTGATATCTTGAGGTTCCATTCTAGGTTTGTCTATTGGGTTCTTGTCCATGTGTTATTGTCTGAGCAGTCCTCAATCTTGATCCTCTTGAAACTTCATCAACCCATAGTTTTCTGGGTCTGTCCGTATCTTTTCATTTCTTACCAGAGCAACAGAAAATTAGTCGCAGGAAACGTGCTCTGGTTGACAACTTGTAGACTTGTTTGATGAAGCCATATTGGCGGCAAAGGCGCTTATCTTTATTCAATGAAACCCTCTGAATGATCTATGTTGGGAAGCTGTTGTTTCTTGTATAGTGATGATTTCTGTAAGAAACTTAGGAGCCTCTCATTTCCAGTTCAAAGTACAATGAAGCTGAAGATATAATCTGATTTAAAGTCCTTCAGACATTGTCATTTTCTGAGCCAAATGACTGCAAATGTTTCCGTCTGCTTAACGTCCGTTAATTGGTGAAGGATTTCTTGATAACTCTAGTATTATATATGACTTGGAATCTTTACAGTTTACAGTCTTCGTTATGTTTCCTGCAGGATAAAATGCATCTTTTGCACTGTTACGTGCATTTTTAGAGATTTCTACAATCCATCTAATTATGCATTAAATCATTATGCAGTATGATGCGTTTGAAATTGGGTTCGTAACTACCGATGACTTCACAAATGCGGATATTCTGGAAGCAACTTATCCTGCTGTTGCAAAGAGGTTACACAGCGAATGGGTTAATGATCCTGCAATTCCTGTTGTTACTGGCTTCCTTGGAAAGGTCTTCCTTCCTTGCTTCCATCGCAATTTTTTACCTTGAAACAATGTTTATCTGCTTGAGTGGTGTCTGTTTCTGGGATTGTAGCAATGATGTTCTTTGCCATTATGATCACAGGGCTTGAAATCTTGTGCTATCACAACATTTGGTAGGGGTGGTAGTGATTTGACAGCCACTGCCATTGGTAAAGCACTGGGCTTGCGAGAAATTCAGGTCAGTGCGTACTCTAAATATACAGCTATTAAACGTATTCTGCTTATTCATTATCCAAGAAAAATAAAACATTTTTTTGCATATTTATGCATGCAAGGAGGCCAAATTACATAATTTACTCCTATGTGAGTACTCGACATGTATGGAACAGTATGTGGAACATACGACTGCAAAATGAACTGTGGTGGGGGTTGGGTTTGCAATTGTATGTGGTAGTACCATTTTCACTTTTCTAATGCCACTGATACAAACTAACAGGTTGAGTAGTCAGCCCAACATGTACCAGCCAAAGTGACAAGACAAAAGGTTAACTCCCTCGCATGTCTTAGTGTGAAATTGGAGCAACCGCAACTCTCGTGAAAATTGCAACATGCCCTTTTGCAGAAAAGATGACACGAGTATAATTATGTTAAACAACTAAAGTAAAACCCTTGATCAGTACACTAGTAAAGAAGAGTCATACTCATCACTCTGGTTGTTTTAACAGACACGTGACGAAAACTGGAGAGATCATTACTTTATCGCACAAGCGTGACCCAAGACGATAGGTTACAACCTAAGGGAACTTGAAGCTCGTAAGCCTTCCCAGGTAGGCCCCTGATCAAGCTCAAATCGCACGGTGATAAGCTTGGCTTGATTTTCTTATCATTTGGGTGAAAAACTCCCTCAAGCTCATTTGGCACAAGTTGGGCTGACTGCTCAACCTGTTAGCTTGTATCAGTGGCATTAGAAAAGTGAAAATGGTACTACCACATACAATTGCAAACCCAACCCCCCCCCCCCCCCCCCCCCCCATCCAAACAACGTATGTGAGGCCCACACACGCTGGTGGACACACACTGCACCAGCAGCGTGTGTGGAGCCCGCAGACCTTGTCAGTGTGTGTTTGCACTTGTTTTTTTTTTGTCTTCTTTTTGGGGTGGGGGGGGCAAGTGTGTGTGTGTGTGTGTGCAAGTGTTTGTAGAATTTCTCCTAGAAAAGATACTATACTCATTGTTCATAGGTTGTGGGGTTTATGAGCCGAGTTCAAAAAGCTTGCCTCTTCGGTGAGCAGACTCAACAAATTCCCGTGATCCTTTTCAAGTTTTAGTCGTACTCAATCAATAGGCCCCATCACTTGGTCCGAGCTTGAGCTCAATGTTACTTGGCTCGTTTTTGCCTTGTGTGGAAAGAGTTTATTCTCGTGTATTTAAGTTATATGGAAATGTCATCCAGTTCTAGAATTTCGAATGTGTTCTCCAATACATTGTTTGGTGAGAATTATAACCTATTTTTGCAGGTGTGGAAGGATGTTGATGGGGTTTTGACATGTGATCCCAACATATATCCACCCGCAGAACCTGTCCCATATCTAACCTTTGACGAGGCAGCAGAGCTGGCATATTTTGGTGCTCAGGTATTTTACATCCTTAAACTTTATGTTGAACTGCGATGCACCAGTGCCTATGTATAATCATGTTCCATGGACGCATGCTGGAATTTGAAGTTTTTTCTTTGAGACTTGACCGGACGAGGAAACCATTACAGATGAAAACAAGTACAAGAGGGGAAGGGGAGGCTGGGCCTGCATGCTCTCCCTCTGTCCTTTTTTTTTAATGATCCTGTGTCGGTATAGTCGATTGTTAGACTTTAATGCCTCCTACATAGTCCGCTGCCGCTGCCGAGAAAAAAGTTCCAAGTTTTTCAATGCATGGTAAACTGATAACCAAGTGATGAGCCCAATGAATGCATGTTTTTGCACTTTACAGGTCCTGCATCCACAGTCCATGAGGCCAGCTAGAGAAGGTGATATTCCTGTTAGGGTTAAGAATTCCTACAATCCCAAGGCTCCAGGTACCCTCATCACTAGAGAACGAGATATGAGTAAGGTTTGTAGTACCATACTCTGCACAAGATGAAACTTAATATTTTTTTTAGGCAACTAGAGCAGCTTCTGATATGTACGTTTCGAATTCCAGGCAGAACTAACAAGCATAGTCTTGAAACGGAATGTGACCATGTTAGATATTGTTAGCACTCGCATGCTTGGTCAAGTTGGCTTCCTTGCCAAGGTAAGGAGCTAATAACTGCATCTAGCTACTTCTTTCCCCTGGTGGCTCTATTGCTTTTCTAAGCTCTAATACATTGCATGGAATTGTTCCGTGCAGGTATTCTCAATCTTTGAAGGTTTGGGTATATCTGTGGATGTTGTAGCTACAAGTGAAGTTAGTATTTCCTTGACATTGGATCCATCGAAGCTCTGGAGCAGAGAGCTGATTCAGCAGGCAAGCGTATGGTATCTTGCTTTATGTGCCATTAGATTTATTTAGCTGCTGTTTTCGTCCCTACAGTGAGTGTGGAATGCGGCAATTCTTCACCATATGATCTCTTTGCATGCATAATTCCTTTAACCAGTGCACACGTGGAGATGATATGCAAGGGGTGTGATGACATGAGACTTTTACATCCCCATATATAACATACAGCCTGTTACGCTCATAATCTTCTGGCACTGGATACGGTGATCAGATTTTGTCTTCTCAGGTTTCATTGGTATATTTCTAGGCTTACTTGGTATTATATCTCCTTTGAACAGGAGCTTGACCGTGTTGAGGAAGAACTTCAAAAATTTGCTGTCATAAAATTAATGCAGCAACGATCAATAATTTCTCTGATTTGGAATGTTGAGAAGTCATCAGAGATACTAGAGAAGGTACGGTCACATAAAATATTCTTCTAACGTCCTATTATCTGTGTGGTATACTTCGTTATGTACTGGTAGGATTCCTGTGTCCTTATGTGATGCATTTGGTTGGATGACTCTTTCCTCATGAGTAATTCTACCCATCTTTGTTTTTTCATTTTTGTTCCCTGAATGAAGTCATCTTCCTAGGCCCTGTTTTCCATGTTCTGCAACGATGGATCTTCTTTTGCTTAGATGTGAAATTGTCAACTTAGGGCGTGATTGGATGAAATGTGGCTGAAAAAGACCCGAATTCGGTTTGCTAAACCACTTTGAGATCAAGACTGTTAGAGTTGTTTTGTTAATTTGCCTGTTGAATTGCCAAATTCCACTCTCGATTAAATAAATGTATTCACCATCATCTTGCTTCTAATTCGTTCACAACTATTTGGTTCTGGTACTGATTCTTGTTTCTTGTGCATTTCTGGCAGGTGTTTTGTGTTTTTCGCGAAAAAGGTGTCAATGTTCAGATGATCTCTCAAGGTGCATCCAAGGTATCTAGAAATCAACTAAGTCATTCATGTATTTCTTTATGTGGCTTGATCCGGTTTCAGAATCCAAGCACCGGTTGAGCACCGTGTCCTTCTGGCAATATGTTCAGTGGTGCATGGGACCATGACCGATAACTTAGATATGCTCAATCGAGTATGTGTGGATCATCTATTTGAAAAGGATGAGCAGCTCTGATATACACTCCAAATGACCCTATAATGATGGAACACAAATAAATACCATACCAGTTAAAGTAAAGCAGAAATCAATTTATTAAGATTCGAACGGTGTTTCCTGAACTTTTCATCCGGTAGCCGTAACGCTTGGTTGAACCTATTCTATTGTCTTTCCCCGATGTCTTATTTGCAAAGACCATTCATCCACGGGATGTAGTTGATTATGAAGGCTTTACGTTGCAGAATTTTCATTATTTTTTCATGTTTCATCTGTTTGACTCTTCTTTTTTTTCTTTGTTTTTTTCTCTTGCTGCGAACCAGGTTAACATCTCATTGATAGTGAACGACAGCGAAGCTGAGCAATGTGTGAAGGCTATCCATTCTGCCTTATTTCCAAGTGGTAGTTCAGACCGTGGATCTCTCAATGATTCGGTCTCATTATCGCCAAATTGATGCAGACTGGTTTCTGGATCAACCGTATTGATGTCTTCTGTCGATATGGTTACATTTTAAACCTAGCAGCCCCCCAATTCCTATAATTTACGCTGTAGTATCGTAACTATAATTGGACGTATACCATATGTAACGTCTGGTGCTGTCAAAGTATCAGCTGTGTTTGCGCTCGTCTTCCATGTAGCTAGTAGCTCTTGTTGTCTGTCGATTTGATCGATGACTCGGTTGATTTGTGTTTCTTTTCTCGGGGAGACACGGATTAAGAAAACCTCATAAAATTAAAGAAAGAGAAGGAAGTATCTTGCATTTACTACAACCCCGAAAAATAGGGTTTTCATCGGTGATTTCATAAATTGAGCATTTGATAGCTTATTCTGAAGTTGCAACTGCATTCCAATGATGCGGAAGGTGTTTGGAGACGTTCATAGTGATGAGTTGAACTGTTTTTTTAGCTGGATTGATCAAGACGTGATTAATGAGAGTACTCTTTTACTGAAGAGTTGAGGAACATCTTTCTAACTTACTCTCCAGATAAATTAAGCAATGAGACTTCAATTATGCCCAGCAATATGAGTTCATTGATTCACTCCAAACCTCTACACTCTGTAAAGCAACTGGTTACTTGTTTGCAAGCTTGTACATACTATTTTAGGTCGTTCAACTTTTGAACCAAGTTCAAACAAATTACTGTTTGGCTCGTTCGACTTATGATGTATAAAAAATTCAAACCTACTCGAGATCGGTTTGATTAAATCTCATTTCAGATTCGTTCATCTCATAAACAAGCCAAGCTCAAACCTATTTTTAAGGCTCGTTAAAAAAT
The DNA here is from genome assembly GCA_963854785.1 of Vaccinium vitis-idaea. Lineage (NCBI taxonomy): Eukaryota > Viridiplantae > Streptophyta > Magnoliopsida > Ericales > Ericaceae > Vaccinium > Vaccinium vitis-idaea. The sequence goes on along the minus strand of OY978219.1, from coordinate 4,982,735 downwards.
TTCAAACCAAGCTCAAACAATCTATTAGGCACTCTCACAATCAACCGAGTTCTAGATGCCATTGCCTGATTTTCGAAAAATTATTCGATGTCTCTAAGGCACTACCACGTACCTCTTCTTCACTACCCATTGTATGTGGGGTTCAAGAAAAGTATTGCCCTAAACCCCTTTTCCATTGCACATTGTATTGCCCTAAACTCCTTTTCCACACATCTTTTTCACTACACATTATATATGGGGTTCAAAACAAGTGTGTAGGTCCCGTTTCATATGTATCTGGAATTCAAGACAAGTGTGTACATCCCATTACATATTGCCCTAAACCAGTCTGTATATATTAAGTGTACGGTTCAAGACAAGTGGGTAGGTCCATCCCGTATCTAACGGAAAATGGTGTAGGTGCATGTGTAGGTCCCATCCTAGGGCACTGGATAATCTCTCCAGATTTCCACTAAACAGCTCATGGGTCAAGATCGGGTCAATACCAGTTGAATGAAATCCAAGTTTTTTTAAACCCGGCGACAGATCCTTTACCTCGACGATTTGGTTTTCCGATCTTCCGCGTTATTCCAGTTAGGGTGACCTGACTCGGATAGAGACTCGGGCCAGTGCTAACTCAGTACCTTCGAGAGAGTCGACGACAACGATGGCCAGACCTTTCAAATCTCCTTCTTCAGCTAAGAAACCAGCCCTCCTCCTCCACCTCTTCTGCGCGGCTGCCATTTTCTCTCTCATCATTTTCGCTATCCAATCCTCTCTCTTCACTGGTCCGTCACCATTTCCATGTTTATACAATTCAAACCCTGACTTTTTGTTTTTCCATCTTTTTCACTTATTCGTGACTGAATAATGGATTATGCGTGTGATCGCAGGCAGGAAGAAAGTCGAAATTAACAGAGAGGAAGTTCGGATCTTGTCTGATTTTCAGTCCAGTGTTCAGCAATGCGTGGTTCGTTAATTCTCATTACTTAACTTATACTTGTCATGTATGCGTTGGGTTGTGGACATTATCGATCTGTGTTAGTAAAGAGTTCTTCTTTCAGTGGTGGAGTAATGGGCCAGGTAGCATTATGAAATAGAATGCTTCTGTTTGGTATTTGGTTAAGGATACGCGTTGATTGGCAAGATCTTGTAGGCATGTTATAGCAATAGTAAAATAATTTTAGTGCCCGGGAATTTCCGTTGACCCCTTAAATGTGGTATTTTTTAGACAAAATCAGCAGATAGGGCTGAATGCTGATAAATTAATCAAACAGCCCAACACTTAGATTGTTCAAGCTTGGTTTGAAAACTTAACGAGCTTTAAAAATGTTCGAGCTTGGCTTGTTTATGAGGCAAACCGATCTCAAATGAGCTTTAATTGAGCCGATCACGAACCAATATCACGAGTAGCTTGAAATTTTTGAATCATAAATCGGATTACCCGAGCATTAGTTTGTTTCAGATTGGTTTAAAAGCTTAACGAGATTCAAAAATATGTTCAAGCTTGGTTTGGTTAAACAAACCAATCTCAAACACGCTTTTAACGAGCAAACACGAGCAGTTTGGTTCGTTTATCAGCCCTAGAAGTAGACTGAGAAGGTTTTCAAAGATCTGGTCCAACCAATCGCAGTGCCTGCCCTGAGCCAGGTAGTCTGTTTAGAAATCAAACTCATCTATTGGTAACTTAGGTTCCTTCTCTCTATCTTCATCGAGTGGTTCCTTCGTGAAGAAGCCTAATGCCATCAAGTAGGCTCTCACCCTCAAAGCAAATGAAATAAGCCTGCCCTTAATCAGGAAACAGGAAACTTCATGAAAGGCATAGTTCGGAAAGACCGAGCCCGTAAGGCATCATATTTCTCACCCGAATCTGTAATTTTAATATCACTGGCTCTTTAGTGGTCAATTGAGTTTAATGTTGTTGAATTTTAGCAAGTAGTGTTTCCGAGATGAGGGTATTTCCATTTCAACATCCTTGAACTATAGGAAAGTAGAACAGTTGAATCAGGTATAACTTGTGGCAATGTCCGTGGAGTGAAATCTAATGGCTATATGAGCAACTCTCTGCAGTCTGTGGGTGCTTTTGCTCCCTCTATGTCAGTGTAACCTTTCCTTGCAACTTATGCATTCTCTGTATCTAATCACTCACCTTCCACTAACCTTGAAATTGCATGTAGGCTAACAGAGGGCTTGGACTCAAGGCACATGTTATTGATCACTGTAAATTGATTCTTAAGTTTCCCGAGGGCACCAACAGCACTTGGGTCTGCTTCTTCTTTCCTCTTCTCCGCCCTTCCTACCTCTTGATGTATTTTTATATTTTGGGTAGTGATCGTTTTGGTTTTCTTGCAGTACAATGCGCAATTTAAAATATTTGAACCCTTGGAGTACAATTATGACATTTGCGAGGCAATTCTGTTATGGGAACAGGTTGGTTATTGTTGTTGATCTTGGAGCGTGGTTTTCAATTATGCAACATAAACTAAACTGGCCTGAAATGCAGTACCGTAATATGACTACAGTGTTGACAAGAGAATATCTTGATGCTCGGCCTGATGGGTGGTTAGATTATGCAGCAAAAAGGATAGCACAACTGTATGGTTCTAAACATTTGCTTGCTTGAAGTTAATTTTTGTTTCATACTTTGTTGTTTGGGTGGAGTGGTGTACTGAGTATCAGGAAATCATTTTCTCCTCTCTCATGGTTGTAGAGGTGCAGACAAATGCTACAATCGTTCTCTTTGCGAGGAGCACCTTAACTTAATTTTGCCAGCAAAGCCACCCTTCCACCCCCGACAATTTAAGAGTTGTGCTGTTGTTGGAAATTCAGGAGACCTCTTAAAGACAGAATTTGGAGAAGAGATTGACAGTCACGATGCTGTCATAAGAGACAATGAGGCACCCGTTAATGAGGTAAAGTTGCAAGTAATGCTTGTTTACTGGGTCTTTCAAGATTTCCGCTCGACGGAGTAACCCTTTAAACTTATACTTTTAAAGAAATTTTCCGTGAAAAAATAAAAAAGACTTTTAAAGGGATTTTCTTTTATTATTCTGTTATTAGATACTCTGTAAGTTGTCAATAGAGTAATCAGAGTTGCTATGGAGTATGGAAATTACAAGATGATGCTGTATCTAGGAAGCAACGGGATTATACTGGTTAATAGAAATAAAGAATTTATACTCCGCCACAATGGTCGAAAATGCAGGCATTATGTGCTCATCTTTGTCATCTTCTTGTGGAAGTGGTAGAAAATGTCTTATTGCCACTGTTATTTCTCTGTAGAAATATGCCAAGTATGTTGGCCTGAAGAGGGATTTTCGCCTAGTGGTGAGGGGTGCTGCTCGTAACATGGTTACTATTCTCAATGGGTCAGGCAAGTTTATACATATTAGCTGTTTTACTTCTTTTCGCTTGTTTATTTCTTCTGTGTTTTTTATGAACAAGATCCATTCCCTTTCGCCCTTTCTTTAGATTTCTCTTCTCCATAAATTATGTAGCTGTACCTTAGAATCTTCTGTTCCACTGCGTTGCCTTTGCTGCCGTTTTGCTGCCGTCAGATTAATATTGTAGACACCGTACATCTGTTTGTCACCTCCTCTGCAAGGGCAAAATAAAATATGATTTATTCTTGTTCCAATTCCTGACTTTTTAGGTGGGTTGGCTTATTGGATAAGGTGGGTCGATTTATTGTGAGAGAATGACCTGGCGCAATAAGCCCATTAAGCCAATAAGTCAGGATTTGGAACAAGTTTACGTGTGCTTTAACAAAGATTTAGAAGTTGCTTGGTAAGTGGTGAAAATATTAATTAATGAGTTGGTAGTTGGTACTTACAATTCTCTCTCCTGCAGCTGACGAAGTACTTGTTATCAAAAGTGTAACCCATAGAGACTTCAATACAATGATAAAGGTAAATTTTGTATCTCAGAACAGCTGATGTAATTAGTATTGTTGGATAATTAGAACAGGTGATTTTCGAGGCATACAGAGAGATTTTGGCAACTGTTAAGCTGTACATAATGATTTGGCAGTCGTCACTGTTAGGGTCATTCTCTTGAAAAATCCTTTATTTCGAGTATCTTGTGTGCTCCTCAGTTATTTGAATTGGTGTTTCTGCGATCAAACACTTCTAGGCATATTGAATACGGCTTGGGGGATGCTGCAGTGCACAAAATGCACTGCACCGTGTAGTGCACCATCCGACCGTCCATTTCGACAATGGACGGCTCGGATTTAATCCGAGCAGTGAATTGAATCCGACCGTCGATTGTTTGGATTAAATCCGAGCCGTCCATTGTCGAAATGGACGGCCGGATGATGTGCACTGCACCGTGTAGTGCATTTTGTGCACTACAGGGACCCCTCGGCCTATTGAATACTGTGTCAAATGGATCAGTTTGGTGTCAAATGGATCAGTTTGGTGTCAAATGGATCATCTTCCCCCCTCTCCACGGCTCTGGGGAAGATGATTGTTGTCTACGTATGAAGTTTGTTGGTATTGCAACCTGAAGTTCACTACACTGTCAAATGGATCAATGTGGTGTAATGTAATCATTTTTTTTTTTTTTGTAAATTATTTGCAGACATGAGTTAAGAAATGTGGAATTAGTCCCGAGTCCCAGATCTGTTTTAGTGCAAATCCAGTTGTAGTCAGGCTCAAATAGTATTTACAGATTCTACCTTCTTTTCAAGCGAAACGGGCCTTGTGTGGTTGAATTTGTTATTCTTATGACTGATGTCTTGGCTTATTTATGTTGCAGAGTATTCCGAATCCAGTTTATCTATTCCAAGGTATCGTGTTACGAAGAGGTGCCAAAGGAACTGGAATGAAGTCAATAGAACTGGCACTTTCCATGTGTGACGTTGTTGACATATATGGTTTCACTGTTGATCCCGGCTACACTGAATGGTCAGCTCACTTTTTAACTGTTCCTTTTGGAGACCTTATCTACGCCTTGATATTTTCAGCTGACCTTAATGGACAACTTGTATGTCTTACCATATCTCTCTCTGTCTCTCAACTGCTGTACTCCTTTTTGACATAGGACCCGGTACTTCTCCACACCCAGGAAAGGGCATAATCCACTTCAAGGGCGGGCATATTACCAACTTCTAGAATGCCTTGGTGTATGTATAAGTTATTTTAAAGCACTTCTTTGAACTAATGGACAATATTCATAGAAGAACCGTCGAAAATTTTGTACTTTTCAGGTTATTAGGATTCATTCTCCCATGAGAGCTATGAGGAAGCAAAACTGGTCAGATGTACCAAGCCGAGACATGATAAGCAGAGCTCATGCAGCAGCTTTGCGCTTGAAGAGGGGCCAAGCTGGTCAAGATGGGGAGGGGCTGGGACAATTTGGTAGCTGTAAGGTGTGGGGTAATGTGGGTTCTGATGGCAGCGGCCCCATCTCTGGATCTCCAGACATGAGTACTGTCAGAAAGTCTTCAAATTACAGCAAATGGGAAGTAATGCCGTTCGAGAGTTTAAGAAAAGAGGCAAAGGATCACTATATGCAGATGCAAGGTGTCTCGCTCTACAAAATGGATGGTAATAAGTTAGATGATCTGGTATGTGTCAGACATTCCTTAAAATCTGAGGTGTGAGCAAATCTTCGGCTGGTGCCTTTTCAGAATCCCTAATGATGATCAGTTGGTAGCACCATAGCAGAACCATCTGATTTCCTTAATATCTTGGGGAACTCGTTAGGGGTGTCCTATCCGATTAATACTGCCATTCTCATTCACCTCACTTGGAGCAATGTGTGTATACTTGATGGAGTGTGATCACCAGATTCAGCTGACAAAGTATAGAGGAGATTGTCTAACCTCTGTGATCTGATGCCTCTTTCTCAAGTTTATTTCTGTGGAGGTATTCCAAGATGAGACATGAAAAGTTTGAAGACTATCTTACGAATATACGAGTTTTCCTTGCTTCAAAATGTTGCTATATGTTTCCGTGTTATATTTATTCATTTAGTTTCTTTACTGATGTTAACAAAATTTATAACTTGTGTTGTTTCAGTAAAAGAAAACGGTTTTACCGTTTGCTCAACTTTGTGTACATCACCTTTAGCAAAAACTTGCAGGGTGAGTTTCCGAAGTACCAAAAAAAAAGTACTTACAGGGTTACCTTTTTTTTTTTTTTTTTGATACTGACTTACAGGATTAATTACCCCTGCATTCTTAAGGCAGTCCCCTACTACATGTACGATTGTTCCATAATTGACCTATGCAAGTGAAATCTCTTTTTCATTTTACTGATGAGGCCAGTGCTTGAAAAAGGGTTGAGATAGCATGTTGACAGAAGGCTCCATTTGCAGGAGAAGGACAAGGCAACAAGATATTTTTTAATCATAAAAGGAAAATGCTAAAAACAAGCCTAATGAGTTGTCACCAAAGGTTTAAAAAGTGTATTGAAGTCTGTGTTTTTGCCTTTTCCTTCAACTTATTGACACCCCAGGACCTGTCATTAAAAAAAGTAAAAAGGATAAGAGATTAAATATCTTCTTATGGGGGACACAATCCTTCAAGATGATGATGATGATTGATGGGGCATCCAAGAAAAGAAAGCTTCTCCATCTCTTAATATCTGTCCTCAAAATTAAAAAGCTCTTATCCACATTCACAAATATCTTCCTCTCTAGCAGCCAATCTTACCCTATAAATTGGAACAAGGGTTTTGCTCTATCATTCAACCCCAAAACATTGAAAAAACACAAAAACCCACCAACAGAGAGTCAAATTGTCAAAATGCAGGCAGCTTTGTGCTTTGCACCAAACCTTCTTCCTCTCACACCTTCCAAAAACTTCTCTGCACCAGTCATGAGTTCTCTCCCAAAGTTAACTGGCTCACCGTCTTCCCGATTTTCTCCAATCAAAGCTACAGCTGCTGTGGCCTATGAAACCTCTGTCGTTGACTACAGCTCCGCATTCTCGTAAGCAAACTTTTCCATTTTATCCAGTTTCATAAAAGCAAGTACTTCATTACTATGGTTTGTTTCGAATGAAGAATCATACCAGCGATCATGTTTTGTTGTTCTCTAGTGTGTTCCCAGCAGAAGCCTGTGAGACAATCGGCGGAGAAGCTTGTGTTGCAGAAATGTATCCTGAAGTGAAGCTCAAACCAGAGGCTAGAAGTAATAAAGCACAGATTGCAGCCGAGTCGATTGAGAGAGAGTATATTGAGTACACTAGTCCCAAGACGTAAGGGCTCACAAATTAGTATACGACGTATAAAAGGAATTGCAAGACAACTTTATTCTCTGATTTGCTTATTTTTTTAGAGTACTTCTAATGTGTTTGTCTCTCTTTATCACAGTGTGCTACCCGGAGAGGCTTGCGATGTTCTTGGAGGAGAGTTCTGTGAGCGCCCATATCAAAGGGGTGTCTACTAGATCAAAGCCATGCTCAGGAACATGACACGTATAACGATCTATCTTTGAGTGTTAGGGCTTGTACATAGATCTCCTACAACTACACATGTACTTCGATCAGATATTAACTATGTTCATACATATAAATGGAATTAGACTAATTCTGCGAAAAATTCCCACATAGAAAAAACCTTAATTTGGCTCCAGAGTAACTTCTATGGATTCAAGTTGCTGACCAGAGACTGCAAGAGAACATCCAGAATGAAAAAGATTTGTAGTCCTTGCTTTCACAGCAAAGATAAAATAATTGAAAATAATGGGAGAGCATGGCACAAAATGAGGCCTACGAACACAGATGTATTTGAAGATGTTTCGATACATGCAAATCCCGCGATGCGCATGGGATCTACATTGCAGATGTTTCTTGTTCTTATTGTTGTTAAGCAAATCATCAGGGACAACCTAAAGGAGCTTCCTCTGCTTAGACCCAGACTAAACTGATGGTGAAAGATAAACCACTCTAATGATCATAACAGCAACCGTTTCAATTGCATTTAAAGTATATAACCAAGATCTCACAATAAACAAACATTATAAAATAACATTTCTCAAATACAGATTCCCATTTCCATGCTTAAGACATAACAGATTCCGTTCACTTATTCCTTCTCATCCCACTTCTCCGACAAATAACTTCAAAAGAAAAAATGCAAAGCCCCAACTTTTTTCTGTTCTTGTTTCTGTCAACAAATCCATCAGGAACATCCTCGTGGAGCTTCCTCTCCTTATAGTTTACGCAATCTTATTAACAGCCCCTTTGGATGTTGAGAAATGGTGAGATAAGAAAGGGGAGCCATTTCTGACGGTCTCACCCTATCTCAGTCATTTTTTGTGAGAAAGAACAAGAGTCGATCAAAATTCTATTTGTGCACTTTTCTTTATTTCTCACCAAAATACACAATGAGTGATTAAGCTAGAGAACATAATACTTTCTTTTCTTTTCCCATGAAATCCCTCAATCCAAAGGTGCTATAACCATCATGGGTTGAGGGGCTGTAAGCATCTTGGGGTCAGTAATCTTCTGCAGCTTAGTCCCAGACAATATCTCAATGTAAAGAAACATCACAAAATCAGATTTATTGAACAAAAACAGATGCCCATTCCCATGCTAGCAAAAAGCAACAGATTGCGATTACTCATTCGATTTGATCCCATTACTCACAACCCATTACAAAACTTAATAAAAGCATTAAAAGCCTCAAAAAAGAAAAGCTCTCTAATTTAATTTTCCTTGTTCTTTGTTTTTGCTAAGCAAATTATCAGGTACTACCTTGAGGAGCTTCCTCTGCTTAGATTTCACAATCTTCTTCAGCGTTTACTCATTACTCAAATACATAACAAAACTTGAACAAAAAACTTTAAAAGACAACAAAGGGAAAAGGGAAACCTCTAATTTTTCTTGTTCTTCTTGTTGTTGCTAAGCAAATCATCAGGCACAACCTTGAGTTGCTTCCTCTGCTTAGACTTGGCAATCTTCTTAAGCGTCTTGGGATTCGTAATTACCTGCAACTTAGTCCCAGTTCTCAAAACATTCTCCTTCTTCCTCTTCTCTCTCTCCTCTCTCTTCTTCCTCTTCTCCACCTTATTCAACCTTATCTCCTCCTTCAACTCAACCATCCTCTCCTTATAAGCCCTCTTCACCTCCTTCTGCTTCGCCCTCTGCTCGAACGACGTCGTCGCTCCTTTAACGTGCATCGCCGACGACCTACGTGTCCTCGGCTGCTTCCAACGGCGGCCGGAGACTTTCCCGGCGATTACGCCGTCGTAGGTGGGCTTTCCGTACACAGGTTTGTTTGGGTTCTCCGATGATGGCACGGCTTGTCTCTTTGACGGCGGATCGTTGTTGTCGACGTCCATGGCGGCAGCGGCGGCAGCGGTGGGTGGTAGGATTGATTGAAGGAGTTGTTCGGCTTGCTCGGCTCGCTTTCGCTTGTAGGTTTTGCCCCCAAATCCTTCGTCCAGGCATCTGAAATCGACTGTGCACGCCATTTCGGAACCCTAATTTTCACCTTCTGAAACCCTAACGAGATGTGTGCGTTTTATAGGGTTTGTAGTTGGACCAGCAAGTAGACATAAAACGACGGGTTAAATTACAGTAGAACCCCTGAAGTTTATTTCTCCTAGAGCATCTTCACCCTTACCCGAATTTGAGTAAAAACTTAATTTGTTATGGAGCACTCCAATGAATAAAAGCAAATCTAGGCATAAATTTGTGTAAAAGTCTCATTAATGTCATTGTTGTAAATTTGAGGGAGAGAAAAATTTAGGGGTGAATATCGAGTCGTGTCATCTCATGTTCATGTCAAAATTCTCTTAACTCTAACCCGACCTGTTTAGTTTTTCGTGTTATCGTGTCGTATCATATTCGTGTTTCGTGTCAGAAATAGCCGACCTTAACCCGCTAACTTCGTGTTGGGTCCTATCGTGTTGTCGTGTCTTTCCATAAACTCTCATGTCGTGTCGTGTCGTGTCGTGTTTGTCGTATTATCTCGTACGGGGAAATGACTGTTCAGTGGAGTAAGGGAGAAATAATTCCACCTTCATGACACACTTTTTGGCAATCATCACTTAATGGGTGGAGGAAAAAAAATTCCAAATCCATGGTGTAAGATTTTTTCCCAGACCAAAAACCCCCTTCCCCTTAAAATTCTTCACAAATCATTCCACCCCTCTTACCCCCGATTGAAACGTCAATCTCCTCTTTCCTCCTAAACCTAGCCCTCTCTCTTGCTTTATCGCAGGTACTCTCTCTCTCTCTCTCTGTGGTTACATAAACACAGTTTCAGGAAGGAGTTAGAAGGGGATCGATGTCCAATCACTAGTTGTGAATCCTTCGAAAGCAGATGTAGGAGGAGTGGAATACAATGATACGAACCACCACAGAAATTCAGAAACGCACATGAGGAAAGCAAAGACAGCAGCTAATGTTGCATTAATGGAGGTGGCCCAGTCCTCTCTAGGCGTCCGAACCCGTGCCAGGACGCTAGCTTTGCAGCGCCTCCAGAAATCAGCACCACTTGCGGTGGCTTCCACCACCCCTTCGGTGGGTCGTATTTCCAGATGAGGAGCAGAAGGCCCGAAACCCCCCCCCCCCCCCCCCCCCCCCCCCCCAATTGATTATTCCAAGAGACAAAAACAACAAAACCCCAAACAAACTTCTAGGTTAAGCCGTAATTCGAGAACAACTTCTAGGTTAAACTTCTGAAGTTTACCAATGTGTGGTCAAACCATACTTTCTGGAAATAAATTCTCATCATTGCACCTCGAGTCCATTTGCATTGCACCTTAAATGCAATTGTGTTGCACTAAAATAAATAAAATAAAATAAAAAAAGCATTGCAAATAGATTTTCAGAATTGCACCCTAGGTCCATTTCAATTGCACCTTGCATGTAAGTGTGTTGCACTCCAAAACAAAAGCATTGCACTCATGTTGGTCTATATGGAATTGCCAGTGTGTGGTCAAACCAAACTTTCTGGAAATATATTCTCATCATTGCACCCCGGGTCCATTTGTATTGCACCTTAAATGCAATTGTGTTGCGCTAAAAAAAAACATTGTACCCACGTTGGTTCTTTTTTTTTTTTTTTTGTGAGATTACATCAAACTTTATGGAAATAGATTTTTCGCATTGCACCCTATGTTCATTGTCGTTGCACCTTATATGCAAGTGTGTTGCACACCCAAATAAAAGTATTGTCAAACCAAAGTTTCTGGAAATAAATTCCAAGCATTGCACCCTGGGTCCATTTCTATGGCACCTTTAACGCAATAGTGTTGCACTTAAAAAAAGCATTGTACTCGTGTTGGTCCATATGAGAGTGCAAGTGTGTTGTCAAACCAAAGTTTCTAGAAATAAATTTCCAGCATTGCACCTTGGGTCCATTTCTATTGCACCTTTAATGCAATTGTGTTGCACTTAGATTTTTTTTTTTTGGGCACCCTGGTCTATTTCAATTGCACCTTGCATGTAAGTGTGTTGCACTATAAAAAATAAAAAAAACATTGCATGTTGCTCCATATTATCGGCATTGCACCCTAGGTCCATTTCTATTGCACCTTTAATGCAATTGTGTTGCACTCTCGAACCAAATCCTTGCACTCATGTTAGTCGAGTGGGGGGTAGTTTTTAACCTGAGGGTAATTTCGTCAATCAATCTCCTGGTGCCACTTATGTGGAATTATTATTTTCCTTGTCATTCATGAAGTGATTCCCAATAAGTGTGTCATGAAAGTGGAATAATTTTGCCTCCTTCCCTCTGAAACGGAATTCCCTCATCTGGCATTCGTGTTAGAATTCTCTCAACCCTAACCCGGCCTATTTAATTTTTCGTGTTATGGTGTCCTGTCATATTCGTGTTTTGCGTCAGAAATAGCTGACCCTAACCCGCTAACTTCATGTCAGATTTCGGATCGTGTTCTCGTGTCGTGTCGAAAATTCACACTCCTAAAAAAAATAGTTTTCAAAATTTGATGTCGGGTTTTTTGTTGCTTGGTATTTGTCTTTTTTGGGCAACACTCCCACCCCTATAAAAGAGAGAAATTTATTTGCAGACGGTCCGCAAACAAGGTTTGCACACGAGCAGAGTACTCCGACTAAGGGGGGAAGCAAAGCTTCGTAGACAGCTTCACTTCCTCGTCGCTTCTAAGTGGGTGGCTTGGTAAGCAAGCTACCTTCAGCATCGGTAAAATCCCTTTCAATAATAGGCCGGAATGGTGGGGAAGGAGGCCCTCCCTACTTCAATGGAAAGGGGGAATAGCCGTTTCACAGCCGCTCCTCTACAACGACTTTTCGCCCAAGATGATCACGATCACAAATTTTATTTTATTTATTTACTTTTAATGAGGAGAGAGTATATTAAGCCGAATAATTGAATCTTGGGATAGCCAGCGTGGATGCTCAATTCGCAAACTCCGGAAATACTTTATTCTCGAAAGAAAGACGCTACCTGATCAAAGTGAAACCGACATAAAGCATAAAACTACTTTAGCAACATCGACCCTGAACAGAAAAAAACCCTAATAATAAAGCACCAATCTTTGCACCACTACCAGAGAGCTTCATCCAATTCCCATGGAGGAAAGCTTCAGAGTTCGAGTCGACAAGACTTTCGGCTCACTAGCTACTCCTGCTGCGTCTTCCTCCTCATCGAATACGACTTCGTCACTGAGTTCTCTATGGAGTCTCACAGACGAAGAGCTAGAAAGAAGAGAGTGGATCCGAGAGCGACACGACAACGCAATTGACGCCGAACCGAAACCCTACCCTCCGAACCTCGACGGATTCTTCGCGAACGGGAAAAAAAACCCTTCTCGAGCCGAACCGGTTGGTCTTCATCCAGCGATCGAGGCGGACCTTGAAGACCTAGCTTATGATGGGATTGATGACGATGAGGAGGAGGAGGATGAAGGGAAGAAGCGGGAATTGGTGAAACCGGATGATTATAACGATGAAGAATGGGAGGTTCGATCGTCCATTGGACTTGATTGCACTCTAGACTACGAGGTACTTTCAATTCTCAAGTATTGTGTAGTTTTCTCTTATGCAGCGTACTTGGGCTTGTGAGAAATAGACTTTGCTTATGTTTCCATAAGAACGTAGATATATACAGACAATCGTGCATTTGTTTTCATGAATTACATCAAACCGGTCATAAGCCCACAATCATACTAAGTTCAACTGAAAGCCTACTAAGAGAACAACCCATTCAGGGGAAGAAATAAACAACCTTTGCTTTTTGGCAAGGCCTCCCCTGTGGAATTGTACAAGGGTGCCGACTGAGCTAGCAGATTTTGTATGGAATGAATAGTTGGTTAGGAGGTGCCTTTTGATATCCCGAAATTCTGTCACGACCTACAATTTCAATAGTAAGGGCTTCTACCGGTTTATGGAGCGACCTTTACATTTTTCATTGAGACAACTGCTGAAAGTTTTGGTAGTTTGTCAATTCTCCCTTTTATATTTCAAACTTACGAGGGTGTATATCAAAGATCGGTCAGTTTGAGCAAAGAGATGAGGTCTACCCTTCTTTACGCGTATGAGAAATCACCCACTTACAAACTAGGGGCGTCGATAGCAATCGTAGGTTGTTGTTTTATCAGAGATTGGTGAATCTCATTTCCGATCTTTATTTATAACTGATGTCTTTATTTTTTTTCTGGCTGGCTCACAAGCTGTGGCTTCTGAGCTTGTACAAGTAAAAAAAAAAAGTGTTTCGTGATGTTTGCTCATTGTTTGCAAATGGAGTGGAGCTGGCACATAAGTGTTCTATATTGGCGTCTTTGACAAGACGAAGAAACTAGGTTCAATGTTAGGTGTGCATGCATTCTGTGAGGGTATTTTTTAGGCCTAAACGGGTCAAGGTTGGCGAGACGTAGTACAATGACTCTGAAATCTGTTCTACGTAACAAGGACATGATTCTGTCATACCCTGTATAGTCATGAGTTGGTATTTATGTGCATGACCATCCTTGTTTAATGGCAAATAATATTTCGTTGAGGAATCCAATGACAAGCTCACTTGTCTAACCAGCATTATAACATTCTTTACGTAAGTGTGCTTTTTAAGAAAAAGGTGCAAGTCGTTGACCTATCTTTAAAGGAGATCCATTTGATGTGTGTTTTTGTTTGGTCGTATTCAAATCTTATTCCTCATATTGCCCAAGCGTAAGAGGTTGAATGCTCCACTTATACTACACAGCCTGAGGTCCATTTTAATTCTTGCTCTTGTTATGAGTATTGTGACTGTCAATTCTTCTTTTTTAATTAGGAAATTAATTTCGTATGCAGGAAGAAGAAGATAAATATGACAAAGTGGCTGTAGGCATGGAAAAGGCCGATGATCGCTTGTACATGAGGGATATAACTGGCTATTGGACTGATATAAATTTCTATGATGAGCTTCCTAATACGTTTAGGGATGCCTCAAGAGACCCTCGTGCAAATCACATGGCAGCAAAACTGAGACTTAAAGAAGATGCAGAAGCAGCTGGAAAGTTTGACTCTTTGCAAGTTTCTGATACTGGGCTACAAGTTCAAAATACTCAAAATAACATAGTGGAAGAGGGCGTCAACCCGAAGTCAATTCTGAAGAGGAAGGAGAATCAGGTAGACCCGAAAACACAGAAACGGGTCCGGTTCGGCCCTGGATGTAAAGAGGATTGTGAGGAAGATTATGAAGAAAGTAAAGATGTTGTGATGGGTACTTGTTCAACGCCAGCTGAAAAATCAGAAGCATCTTTTCCATCCCAAAACTTTGCTGCCGTTCCAGATTATATTCAAAATCCTTCGAAGTATACCCATTATACTTTCGATTCATCAAGTGATAGTGATGAAGAATCCAATCAGAAAGCCTACGTGGACTTCCTCAATCAGCAGAAGAGTTCCAACAGTATGGAACCACAGCCGGATTACACTCCTGGAGATCTTCCAAAATCGATAACGTTCACTCCGAAAAAGAAGGGTGGTGATGCTTCGGTGTTGAAAAATGGCGACGAGTTGAAGCCAAACCCGGTAGATGTTGGCAAAGAGTTTCTGCCCAAGAAAGGTGGACCCGTTGTTATTGTAGCTGAGGAAGTCCAGAATAGTGAAGCTTGTGACATGGAGGAAGACGAACTAGAAAAGGAAGCAACTAAGAATAGCAGCTCGCGGAGACAAGGTCGACAGTACCGGGCGAAGGCTGACGTAGAGTTGAACGAGCCTGTTACTTGATTGCATCATGGACTTTCTTTGTTCTGGTATCATCTCCCAAATCTTATGCATCGTTCATCTGGTGTTTGTGGAAGTAATATGCCAAAATACTCAGTTTGTCATGTGACCTGTTTGTGGCCTCTAAAACTGCATGAATTGAACCGCGAGAACGAATTTACGACTTAAAACTTGGGTGGTGATGGTTTTTTTGGTTGAATGCTGATGTCTCTTTTACTGTTCTTATTATTTCTACCATTCACACCTAATAAAAATAGATAAAGCAAAGCGGGCATTCGACAGCAGCCCAAGTAATCCAGTTTGCATCTTGAGGTTTTGCATTTTGGCATTGAAGAGCCAATTTTAAAATTTATTCTGTCAAAAAACATTCTGAAAGAGGAACTAGAGATTGCATAATCTAAAAATCCTCTCTGAAAGAGTTTTTTTTTTTTTATATTAATTTTAACCATACTTTCACTATTAAAATAATAATAAAAACTTCTATATATTTTGCACGTATAAATAAAACACTTGTACATACTCTCACACCAATCCAAAAATTCATTATATACAATCCGCAATTGATAATGCACAAGAGTATTTGCTCCCAAACAAATCCTATAACTATGGCTATTTTGTCAACTTGGGTGATGGGAATGGTGGATGTGTGGTAAGACTAGAAGAGACAGGATTAAAAATGAAACGGTTTGTGAGATGCTAGGTATAGTACCTTTAGAGAAGAAGTTGAGAGAAAATAAATTAAGATAGTTTGGACATATCTATTGTGGACCTATATATGCAGTAATTAAGAGAATTGATTGTATAGTTTTGGATAATAATGCTACAGGAAGGGAAAGACCCAAATTGACATTGGGTGATGTTGTGTGTAAGTAGCCCTTCACAAAGCTTTTAACGATGGAGGCTATTAATGAACCCCAAGCTTATTGGGTCAGATTTATGAGCAGGATTTATTTTCCAAACACCATTTTTTTTAAAACCAAAAACAATTTTTTAAAATGCTACTGAGGGAAGCCATGCCTCTTGGGCGAGTATCCTTCATGGAAGAGATTTTTGGAATGCCACTAAGGTGGCAAATTCCAGATAGCACTAGAGTTGATTTTTGAAAGGACGAGTGGATAATCTCCAGAATTTGAAGCTCCAATCTGTGAAACCTCAGAACGGCGAGATCAATTTGGTGGCAGATGCTATTGGAAGAAGCAGGAGTTATCCTTGATAATTATACCCTGAAGAAATGGAAGCGATTTCATCTATCTCTGCCGGTTCTCAAGACAAAGTTCCATGGAAAGAAAAAAAGAAGAAAGAAATCACATAGTAATTCCAATTGATTGGGACATAAACCTCAGTTTGGTTTGGTTTTTGTGTAGAATGATGTTGCGTTGAAAAATGAGTAGAAATTCGACAATTGGTAAGCAACTAATTTCCCTTCATTTTCATCAACAATCCTACATCCAAACATACCCCTAATGTTATAATTATGATTCTTCATCATTCAATACACTAGACCAGTAGGCCTGATTTCAAGTCTTGAAATCAGAACAACAAGGTCACAGCTAACAAGAGATTACAATCACCAAATATTTGCTAAAGAGTCTACCGCCCAAACAATTGCCATGTGTTTCGCAAAGGGAGCCAAAATGCACCAAATATTTGCTGAAGAGTCTACCTCCCAAACAATTGTCATGCGTTTCGCTAAGGGAGCCAAAAAAAGGTTTTCAAAAACCGACGTCTTCCCATCCCACAACCTATAACAAGCGCTTACGGCAATCGGGAGCACCACAAAAACAAGCCATTTGTCGTATCTTGCCATCGGGAGCGACAACACTGTCAACCTCATAAGCGTAGTCATATGAAAGCTCCTGCAGGGTAACCAAACGGCAAAACTTAGATATCTGATAATCCTCAATCCTCTCAATACAATCCAAGCAGTCTGAAAGGAGACATCCTTAAGCCCATGCAGCAAAAGAGGACGACAAGATCTTTATTCAATAGGAAACCTAGAACCCTGTTGCCCTCCACTATGACTAAAACTTGGAGACATTGGACATGTGGAATGGGAACAAGCAGAGAAAAACTTGGGTGCCTGCTAGGTACCACATAGCAGTACTCAGCGAGCATCTCGGCCATCCAAAAGTGTTCCGACAATCTGGATTTTAGAGAGAGGGGGGAGAAATTTGTACCGTCCAAAACACTTTTGGACAGTCGAGATGCGCACTCGGGCACGACATTCGCGTTACTCTATTTGCATCCAAAATTTTCCTGTTGAGTAACAAACTAGAAATTTGCTAAATTGAACAAATCAAGTATGAAAGTTTATTCGAAATATGTTCATTGCCTGTTGTCTACTCATAGCTATTGGCATTTTTGGCAACTGCTACAGATCAAAAATCTATTGAAGGTGACTCTACACTTAAGATGCGTATTTGAAACCAAAACTCATCCGGACCACGATGAATTTGCTAATACCTTCATGCAAACAGGAAAACATTTGCACATAGAGGAGTATACATGACGTTCAATCTCAGGTAGACAATCTAACCTCAAAAGACAGCAACACTCTAGGTTTCAAAAAACACGCTTTTGTTGGTTTTATTACTTCCGTATGGTATACAAAGAATAGACGTTAGCCAGAATCACTAAATATTCTGAAGCTAACAACTTGTTGCGGTGAAAATTACCAGTACTGGATTTTTGTGTACCCGTGTACCAAGTGATTTTCAGTTTCAGGATCACATGAGATTTATATCATCCAGTGGTTGATAATCACTTGGTACATGGGTACACCAAAAATCTAGTACAGTGGACTTGAGCTCACTTGTTGTCTATCAGATGTGGACGACTTAAAGACAACTTAATATCAGGAATAAGCACTTGAGAGAGAGAGAGAGAGAGAGAGAACCTGCAATGGAGGTATGTTATCTGCTGCAAATAGAACTATCCTAGCTAGCTTTATGTCATGGTGCGAGCTCAAAACACACTGAACAAAAAGATTTGGTTGGCAACTGTGGTTGATATATCTGGTTATGTTCCCTGAGGAATATGCATCAATGCAATATTCCGGTACGCTCTCAGATTTATCATCGACTGTTTCATCCATATATGCTGGTATAGATACATCTCGCAGCCGCCTCTGTTCAAAAATGAAAGAAAATTAACACAAATGAAATGGATCATAAGAAAATGAACTATGTTATGTATGGCAGCAGCATAATATATAAAAGCAGACAAGTACTCAATGTCAGTATCTTCTATGGCTGAACGAGAAAAAAGAATAGTAACAGGAGGAATAAACCCAATGAGTAAATTTAAGCGGGCATTCTAGGAGTGAAGGCAATCCAAGGACCTCGTTTCAATTACATACAATTTTGTCTCAAGTGAAATTCACATTCTAAGCTTTCTCCCGTCAACTGCAGCTATAGTATAACCACCCTTTGATTTTACCAAACTAAACCAAGCCTTATGTCTCAATTACTAGGGGTCGGCTACATGAATCTTTTTTCTCCAATG
Organism: Vaccinium vitis-idaea; assembly: GCA_963854785.1. NCBI lineage: Eukaryota > Viridiplantae > Streptophyta > Magnoliopsida > Ericales > Ericaceae > Vaccinium > Vaccinium vitis-idaea. The sequence continues at coordinate 4,964,110 of OY978219.1, read as the reverse complement.
AGCTTTGTCGGGCTACTTGTTCACTCAATCTCATTATACTCATATCTTTGCGCACAACCGCATCTAAAGTCAATTTAGGTCTTCCCCTCTCCCTAGTGTTACTACCCAAAGCTATCATATCCGCTCTCTTAACTATTGCATCTACAGGTCTACAGTAGACATGCGGAGACCACCTTACCCTATTTTCCCTCAACTTCTCCTCTATAGGTGTTGCACCTACCATCTCACGAACCCTTTCGTTTCTAATCATGTCTCGTCTAGTCTTACCACACATTCACCTCAACATTCTCATTTCTGTTACACTCATCTTGATCACCTGTTTACTCTTAGCAGGCCAACTTTCTGTCCAGTGAAATATCGCTAGTCTTAGGGCAGTTCTATAGAATTTTCCCTTCAATTTTGTGGGTATCCTCTTGTCACATAGTACACTAGTAGTGCTTCTCAAGTTGAACCACCCTACTTGAATCCTATGGGTCACATCATCTGCAATCTCTCCATCTTTACTCATAATTGAGCCTAAATACCTAAAGTGGTCACTCATTGGAATCTCCGTGTCTTAGGATCATCACTCTTACTTCATGCGCACTGCTGGTACTACTAAACTTGCACACCATATACTCAATTTTACTCCTACTTATCCAAAAACCCTTTGACACTAATGTTGACTTCCAAACTTCTAATTTAGTATTAACACCTCTACCAGTTTCATCTATGAGGACAATATCATCTGAAAACAGCATACACTAGGGATATCCTGTTGAAGCTGTCTAGTCAATTCATCCATAACTAAGGCGAGACAAACAACCCGCTTCGCTTCCTTCGTTTCATTACATTTACATGGAAGGCAAGGCAAAGAGGTACGGGCTCAAAACTGACCCTTGGTGCAATCCTACTGTGATTGGAAATTCACTCGTTTATTCTTAAGTCTGGGGATGTGAGAAACATTACTAGTTACGAAACATATTTAACTAAATAAAGAACTTCAGCAAAAGAAAGCAAATTATTCTCAAGTCCTTTCGACTTGCCATAATTGTACCTGTCTTCCATCGAGCCCCTTCATAGTTTGGAGACAGTCAATATCAAAAAGATAATAATTCTCGATAGCAGGATCTAAGTCAGCTGTCTTCCTTAGAACACCAATGTATTCACATACAGGTGCTCCAGAAGGAATAGGATCCCAGGATCTCACACCCCAGCCTTTATTTGGAGTGCGGAAAACCTGTTGAATATAGAATGTGAAGATCAAACGAAATGCAAGTTTTCAGTAGTCAAACTATAAAGTATAGAGTTGTTTATGTCTAGGGAACCTCCAGTCGAAATCTGATCCCTCTTTGTGAAGTCCGGTTGACACATTCTGGACCACAACCACAGTTTGGGCCACATTCAAACACTATATCCTTAGGCTCTACTAATCTGTAAATACAAGAAAACACAACCATCAAGTAGTAATGGACTCTTTAGTAATTAGCAGAAGATTAAACAATTATTGATCTCTCTGTTCCTGCCAGTTTGCCTATTTCTAAAGCCATATCTTGGAATCTATATTAAGTCACTGTTAGATAGCTTGATATACATTGTTGGGCCCATTTCTTAACAGCTTAAGCTTTTGGGAGAGTTGGTAACTTAACATGGTATCAGAGCTTTGGTTGCAAGAGGTCTTGGGTTCAAGCCTCTCTATTTGCATTTGTTCTCCATTTGCATTCTGTTTCTCCCACTCGTATTATGTTCTGCTCTATCTCTGAAAATTTGGATCTCTACGTGCAAAACGGAGTTGCACATGAGGGAGGGTGTTAGATAGCTTGATATACATTGTTGGCCCATTTCCTAACAGCTTAAGCTTTTGAGAGAGTTGATAACTTAACAGTCACACCCTCAGCTTAATACCAGCAAATGCAGCATTTTCTCAGAGGTTAAAATTATGTCCTTGTGGCCTTTCTCCTATCTTTTTGGTGCTGCTGTTCTAACGCTTCAAATAGGAAACCCAAAAAATTGAACTTTGACTGCAAAGAATGTCATACATGTTAAAACAAAGGAGGATTATTACCACAACTTGCCCTCTCGAAAAGGTCTAATGAACCATACGACGATCAATCAAATCTAAAAATTACAAAAATCTCACTTGTTCCTACAGCCAAACAAACTAAAAAAGAATCTAACATGCAATGTATTCACAAAAAGACAAACTTTTTGTCTTAGCTTTAGCATGCTGACTCAGCACCATGAACAAATTTTAGAATAGCTAGAGTGAGAGCAGGAAGAGTGAAGAGAGAGAAATGGAGATCATAATCCAATCAACGTGATCAGTACTTACATCATCATGTCCCTCTTTCGCCATTACGCATTAGCCTACTCATAGGCAACCAGGAACAAGTAGAAATACCGAAATAAAATCCCAAACAAATTCAATTTCCTAAAAATTAATGCACATAATTCCTAAAAAAAAAAATTCAATGAAAACGTAGAATTTAAGCGAAAATAATCTCCTAGACTTCATGTTGAACTTAGACTGCAGTTCAAGTTGTACTAACCTGCCGCCACCCTGCTTCACGTACGGAAAGTCCGATCCATTAAGTCTAGCGCATGCACAACGGTTGGGATCCAGGCAGCCATCTTTACAACCACATCCGGGGGCGCTGCTGGGTAGGCGCAAGCCTTTTGCCAATTGGAGGTTCTTGAAGTACTTGAAACCTAATGTTTTCAACGTCCAATCGCCAAAAGAATTTTAAAATCTAAGTCACGGAGGACAAAACTTAGATAGAGAGACAAAGAGTGGCAATTTAATCAAAAAGGTACCAACAGAGAATATCATCTCATAAATGTTTATTGAACACTAGCAGCTTAAGGACACTAAATTAATTACTGACGCTAAGGAAGTAATAGCCAGTTATCTTCCTTTCTTGGCCCGCCCTTTATGCGATTTTGAAGGATCAGTTAGTAAAGTACATGAGCAGGGGTGCACCCCACTATATACCAGCAACCCAATCACTGCTAACCAACAGAAATTTGATGTTAATTAAGCATACGAAATGAAAAATTAATGGGGCTAAAGTTACAAGTACATGGGAGATTGGCCGTGAGAGTTATATTGGGAGACCTAAGACGTTGAATCAAGCAGGTCAAAGGGTTAAGTTACTAGATTGTTATTTAATTAAAACCCATCCGTCTTCAAATAGCTTCAGATTGATCATTCAAGTCCAACCACAAGCTCTCAAATCTAGAATGGATCTTGCCATAACTGTATGCTATTAAGTAAATTGAAAGAAAATAAACTTCATTCTGTGAACCATATATATACTCAAAAAACTTATGAAAATGTCATTAGTGCCACTGCAAAGCTACCAAATATGTTATTCTCATAGGTCCTGAGGTGCATGAGGCAGGAACCCCCATTTTCCCCCTTGTTATCACATTATATAAGTCCACTTCTCAATTCGGAAGTATGCAATCTATGTGCTGATGTGCACGCATGTATCAGGTCCCCCACCCACCCTACCCCTAATTAAACCAACCCTTATCCACTGAGGGGATTGTCAAAGCATCAAACTCAAAACTAATAGGCAATGGGTGGAGAATACCATGTAGAAATCGTTAGTGTGGGGATAATTAAATACCAATGCGAGTCAAAGTCCATCATTTCCCCACACATGCATCCCGTGATTCGGACATGAAGACATAAACATCAAGCCAGATAGCCTCGTCCCAACTCAAAACAATTGGTTGTGAATGAAGAGGTCATCCACGCTCATATACTGACTTATACACTAGTTTGGGAGGCTATAATGGACTATAATGGATAAACTCTTGACAGGGATAAGACCCCTTCTTGAAACATTCCTCTTTGGCTAAGTTGCCCTTTTGTCTCCCTTTTACTGCAGCTTCAGAGCTTAAATTTTGCAGTTCCTAACCGTATCATTCCTTTTTTTCAAGTGAAAGTATGAAAGGCTATCATGAAAATGAGGGGGTGAGGTGGGATAGGTCGAGGCAACTACCTCAATCTTATAAACAGGGAAAAGGCCGAAGAAAAGAGGGGAAAAAAAAAAACCTAGACTAAGTTATGTCAACACTATCTATCATCGTCACCCAGAGCACCTAATAAGGGCTTCAGCTCCTCCATTTCAACATTCCACACTTCAGAACAATTCCACTTTTCTAACATTTGCTAAATAATACCCGAAATAACAATCAGCTGAATATTGGGCCTTGGCAGCTGGAGACATTATTTACAGCAACCAAAAAATTTCAAAAACTTCAATCGAAAACAAAACTCAGTATGTGTCTTAACTCAAGGAATGAACAATAAGTCAATAACTGTTCACAAAATTTTATTTTGATAAATTTGCACTCCTTCCACCCCACATTGGAGGAATGAGATTATACTTGCCTGTGGGTGGAACTGGTGGGTCATCAACCAAATTGGTAGCAGGGATGGGAATGTCCTCTTGGCCACCGGAAATGTCCTCACATACCAACCTTAACAAAACAGATAATTTCACGTCACACTTCATGTTGATATCCAAGTACAGAGTTATATCATCCGTTTATTTGAAACGAGGTCCCTTTCATACCCGCGTATTTCTGAAACCGATTGAGGTATACGGCCACGAGTAAATTGAACCTGAAGTAAGTGTTGAACAAGAAATTAGTCCAAATACATTTCACTAATGAACTTTAAACACATAAGCAATTGCAATGTATTGCTGAGACATGATGCTGGCGACAACAATCAGAAAGAGTACTAACGAGCACATTCATAGAGTGTAACTGTATACATGTGTAACTGTACGTATAAGGACAGATATGAAGAAGAGTATATCTAAGGGAGCAAAACATCAGTTCAAAACCCAGAAGGAAGGTGCCGTTGTCATAGATTTCAAGGGAGGTATGTATAATTAGCCTAAAATATATTTCGGGTCAGAACTTTTACTTCCCAAAATTTGCCATGTGCCGCATTTAAAAGTATAATAAGAAGAGTATATGTATATAAAGCCAATCTTTCAATTGTGACAGCCAAAATGTTTGTTCTCTTCCCTTGAACAACAAGGAGTCAAAGAAGGCCAAAAATATGAATCTATAATATTGGAGTATTATTGGTTGTAGGTATATAACTCATGAGATACTGATCCACCCACGTTATATCGTATACCAAACTGCAGAGAAAAATACAAAACCTGGCTAGTGGTCAATAACGGTTGCCCCTCAAGCCGCTTCAGTCGAAACTTATAAACAGTAAATCCTGAAATGCCTTTCTCAGCCCAGTAATTAACAACCTGGAAAATTACAAAGTAAAAATCCTGTTGTTCGTAAATATGTGTGAACATGGAACAGAACACCGAAAGAAATCATTTTTTGAAGACACAAAGGAACGGTACACAATCACGGGTAATTCATTGGGCACTTAGTCAACAAAAATAACAATATTATGAGATATTAAAAAAGGGAAATGTTTTGCTTATATGTTCATTTGTAACAAAAATGCAGAGATTGGATATGATGTAGCCCAACAAAATGGGAAATAATTTGCTTATAGTTTTGAAATATGTGTTTAATAAAGTTAATTGAGACCTATCAAACAAGATCGATATTGCATATAAAAATCATTATACATCGACAGAAATGGACAAGAAATGGACAATTTTTTTAGAGGTCCCAAATAGTAACATGGTACAACAATTTGGGACGGAAGGAGTATTACAAAAAAAGAAAAATCTATACCCAACAAAATAGTAAGCTGTGCTATATGGGACAATATGTTGGACAACAAAACATCACAACAAACAAAATGATGTGGCGGGGATATAGCGGAATATGTTTAAAAAAATGTTTAGTGCACATAAGAAGCAGTGGTATGGATACAACACCACACCAACACGTGGACATCTCATTTCTCCCAAAACTTGGGACATGAACACGTTAGAGACAAGTGGAACTTTTTTCTATCCTATTAAGATGAAAAAAACACAAACTTAAAGCTACATATTAAAGGTGATTATTATTATTCGTGAAGAACATATAAATGAAATTTCAATTTTTTTTATAAAAAAAAAACTGTTTTTAACCTCATACTTTGTCCACGTGTCTACTGAGTGTCTGCAATGTAAGCTAGGGCGTCGATAATGTTCCCGTCTAAAGAAAAAATAATAAAAGAATCGGATACATGCCCTAGGCCTGTCTTTACATGTCCTAAGAATGTCATATCGTGTCTGATGTGATGTCTATAGACATATCGGTAGTTCTTATTAGTGCGTGATGGGCTTGTTTGCTATGTCCACCAAAAGGCAAAAAAATAAAAACTGCCCACTTTGTTTGGCTCAAGGACTTTTGAGGTAGGTTTTTCATGGTTCTTTTGGGAAAAAAATTTAAGGCTTTTTTGTCAAACAGGGTAATAAGTAGTTGAGAAAATAGTTTTGTGCCTTTGGGCATTTGATAGGAAAAAAATGGAAAAAACTTACTGCCAGAAGCTAAGCAGTGACGTAGGGTAACATTGTCAAGTTACCAATCGTCCTAAAAGCACGCCGATAGGAAATGAGCCCAACAATATATATCAAGCTATTCAATATCATCCGTCGTGGTCAACCCCGTCTTGCACACAGAGATGTTAACTTTCCTAGATAGAAGTGAAGTAGAATTCTAAGGGGAGAAACAAAAGACCACATGGACAAGTTAATTTTCCTAGATAGAAGTGAAATAGAATTCTAAAGGGGGAAAAAATACAAACGGGGAGACTTGAACCCAAGACTTCTTGCAACCTGAGCCGGATACCATGTCAAGTTACCAATTGTCCCAAAAGGTTAAGCTGTTGGGAAATGTGCCTAACAATGTATATCAAGCTATTCATTGTATTCAACACATTGTTGGCATGCCATTGCATTTCTACATAAAAGCAATGTTTCCAAGGTGTGGCATGAAGTAAATTTTTTTCATATCCAACTAAGGGCTATATCAGTAGTGTTGGGTTTGTGAAGCCTTTTTTGGTTTGCCACTTCCCTAGTAAACCCTTGGATATAAATACATGCTATTGTAATCGATGTTGTCTTTTCTCTTTCTTAATTCAATATATAGTGGAAAATGGTTTAGTCTTAGGTATTCAGTAACACAACTAACAAACCAGGTAAAAACCGTGTCTTTCCTATTTGCGTTATTTACTTAATTGTTCTTCACGCTTTGTGAATTTGTTGGCTAGGCCGTTTTATCGACATTTAGGTGACTTGTAGGTACTTTCCAAGGACGCTAGAGGCTTAGAGCAGAATCCTATGAAGCACGGGTACTAGTACGGGATACGGGTATTGGTACGACTAGGCCGTTTTATCGATATTTAGGTGACTTGCAAGTACCCATGAAGTACCGGTACCCGGTACGGGTAATTTGGGGTTTTAGAAGTACCCATACTTCATAGGCAGAATCACTATGATGACGGATGTGATGAAGATAGTTAAAGAATTCTAGCTTACTTATTAATAAAAATAATTATGCGGGAAGTTGATTTTGTCTAGGACATTCTTCATGATATCATGTGTTCCCTTAGTGATTTCCTGTAAGCAGGCTTATATGTAATATCTTAAGGTAGACGGTGATTTGAGTATTGACGGTAATGATTTTGGATCGTGCATTCCTATATCCATCCTCCTCTTTGTTCTTACCTCTTCTTTTCGCGTTCTCTTTCTGCTTGTATTAGTATTGCAACACATTAACTGCATCACTGTAATATACTAATATACCTAAGAATTAACACACACACACTAGTATATATTGATATGTATATACATGTCGATATCCGAACTAAAAGATATAGTCTATGGAGCACGGTCCACTGACACTTCCTAAAAAGCAGCATTGGCGCCGGCCACTCGTGACACGTGTCAAACACTCTACTTCAAAGTGCCCGGATTTTTAGCATTAATTTTACTTGGATACCATCTCAACGACACTTTCTGGACATATTGGGATAGGAAATTGTAAGAATCACAAGCTTTACGTACGGTGAAAGTATAATTATTTCACTACTCAATATGAAAGGCAGGTAGCTCTCTCTCTTTTTATTCCATGATCATCTCTCTCTCTCTCTCTCTCTCTCTCAACGAGAATTACATTAAAGTGTGAAATACGCGTGTGGTCACTATAATGATGGCAATGTGAAATATGAATATTGGTGAAAATATATGTATGCCATGGTAAAATTTAATTTGAATCCTTTTTCAGAGATTCAACTTTTCGTGCATTTAATCCATCAGTCTTATCAAAACTTCATAAAATGGAACAATACTAAAAACAATGGACTTCTCGGCATGTCATGTCATCAATTTTTTGTAGAACTGCGTGTTAGTGACTTAGTGCGTATGTGTCGGAGCTACGTAGGATATAGTGGTAAATCATCAATACCATCAATGAGAATATCAAGTTCCAGATATTTGTTGCCCTCCCAAACTAAAGAAAAGGTAGTAACGACCATTTGACATGTTACTCCAGTTGCCTACTCATATTTGACTGAAACATGGGCATAACTTTGCCAACACAATGCAAAAGGATATGTGAAAGTTGAAGAAGCTGACTGAATAACAGAGGGAACAAATTGTAAGGATAAAGTTACAGTTAGTTACCTTATATAAGCCATCATAGGTGTAAACCTTGCCAACATAACTGCTCTTAGATTGATGGCCGCGTACGACTCTAATAGTCACACTTTGTTCCATACAATTCTGCACTTGAATATGATATGTCATTACACAGATTTTTCAAGTGGAAAATGCAACACAAACTCATGCAACCCCGACATTGCCAAACCCAAAATCACTAGGAAAACAGGAAGAAAAAAAAGAGCAGAAAATTAATAAGCAGCTATTAATATGCACCCACTATGTTAGCAAGTTTTGATCATATGCGTCATTAATTTCCATACGCCAGTAAAATTGGAAGCCTACAAGCTCCACATCCAAAGTTTTGGTCCAAAACAATTCTAAGATCTAATTTCTTACTATCTAGATTACTAACAAATATCCGCATAAGGTGTAGACGCTACTCGTACATATCTGCAGATCTATTTATTATTTTTTTCCCATACACATAAGATATTAGTATTTATTTATTTTCACAAGGAAAAAAATAATTTAGCATCTTCCTGTATAACCCATTACACCACTAAGAAAAACGGTACCTTAACCAGTATAAAATTCAGAACCTTGGTTTCCAGAGCACTTAAATAACCTCACCCTAGAATTACATCACGACCAACCTCGAAGAGACAGACAAACACAAGGCAAGAGAGCACTTTAATACCTCACCATAGACCTATGCCACGACCAACATCAAAAAGACAAACACATATAGACCTATGCCACGACCAACATCAAAAAGACAAACACATACAAGGCAAGCGTGACCATGGCTGACACTTTGAATGCTGCATCAAAGGGCAACCATCTGCAGCTCGTCTAACATTGCCCTCTAGTACACTACTCAACCCTTGCGCTCAACACAAGTGTAGTTGTAGATGAGAAACTTGTTGTTCCAAGTTTTCCAACTATGGGGGGTCATGAAACCTGTCCTCAGACTCGGCGTACTGCACTCGGGTCGGGTAAGCATACTCTCGTGGTTTTAGTCATTTGATTAAAAAGGTCATCGCAACATATAGAAGGATCTTTTCGCTTACCGTATACGGCTCAACACATTCTCTCTTTCTTTAGCATTTGTCTTCTATTTTTCAGTTTTTCTGATGACGAGGAAACTTTTGTTCTATCAATGCACCACATGCCCACCACACAAACCGGGCAAAACTGTGCCTACCATCTACCTAAAGGTTTACAGTCATCCACGTCATCTTTAACCATTGTATTCAAATTAGAAAAATCACAAATGCCCTCCCCTCATCCTCTATTTGGATAGGATGAATGGTCTCCCGCTACAACGAAACTGTACTGACCTACGAGGGAATTGCGAATAAGCCATTTCCATAGAGGACCTTCCGTTTACATTATTATATAGAAACCAAGCTTCTCTCCAACAACTGTTAAAATTTTCATAAAAGTTCATAGTTCGAAGCAATCATGAGGCTTAGCATAGTACAGATGAACTAGCTTCCATGGTTAAAGACATGTTCTCTGGTTTTGTTTAGCATAAGTACTCCAGTGTATCCATAAAAGAACTAACAAAAACTTATGGAGGAACAAAATAAAGCATGTGCTCACAAATGTTTGGGTCAAGAAATTACAAACACACACGAGCTCATTACTATGGACTAATTAACATATAACATGGAAACAAACACGAGAGATATCACAGTGCAATGAGAAACTAACAACCCAAAGATTCACACCTTCAATGCCAAATTGCCACGTTCCATAACTTGATCCTTTATTTGGCATTTCCTGCCAAGTAAATCATTTCCACCTTGGCCAGTGTACACAACATCTTCACAATTATCAAGGTCATCCTCGTACTGGCCAGATATAACAATGACAGTTGCAAGTGGTAATGTATAGCGGCTAAAAGCCTGCAAAATTCCACGTAAAAGATGAGTGAGGAAATAAATTGATGCTTCATTTTCCATTAAGGATCACATCAATACTCAATCAAGGAACTATTTCATACATAATATTGTTTATATTGGCATTCTTGTTTCATAGTTCCGAAATTATGCTCTAGATTAAGCAAATATTAGACTACATCAGGACAACATCTGACAGAGAACCAAAACATGGTTTTTGGTTTGAAAATACTTTTTAGCAACTCATATGCATATGCCCCAATGGAAAACACTTGTGAAGACAACACTGGAGGAACACGGTGGTATGGAAGATGAAACCTATAAAAGCAAAAAAAGATCAAAATAGAAATTTGAATTTCAAAATATAACCAAATAATCATGAATCAAAGACAAGTTACTTTAAAATATCAGTTGAGAAGAATGTAAATTATGTATCATTGGAGGCTAATGTGCCTCATGAAAGCAAACAAGCTCAAGAAGTTGAGCATTGACCAAAACTGAAATTGGAAGCTTGGACAATGATAATAAATAGAAAGAAAGTTTACTTCATTATCGCCCAAAGAGAATGTTCATTATATATTATAGAAGGATAACGTAACTCATGAAGGCAAACAAGCTCAAGCAATTGAAAGCTGCCAAAAAGTTCCAACTATAACCAAATAGTCATAAATCAAAGATAAATCAGTTCACATAATCATCTGAGAAGAATGTGGATTATGTCATTGAACTGCCCGTTACAGTTAGGAATCTCGTCGTCAATACTGAAATGTTGTCAGTTGTTGGAAGGGAACCATAACCCGCTTAAACTTATTAAGACTAATAGATAGGTACACCGGAAGGGAAGGCTTTTCCTGTGTCGATTATCTACAATAAGCCACAATAAAACTGCTCGGCTAGTTATGCAACAACAGGTCCTTAAGCTTCTGATGACTATCCACATTTTTTTAACTTTTCCAACCTTGAAGTTAATCTACACGACAGTTTTCCAACAGCAAGCATTCTCATGTTTTGACAAACTTACTTATAACTGATGATGCCCACACGGACCTTTACAGTAAACTGATGCAAAGTTTGAACTTTTGAACTACACATAACAAAGAATTTAAGAGTAAAACACACAAAATCAAGATCCAAGAAGTAGTTCATTTACCTCATCACGATGTAGCACCTTCTTAGCCGTTTTCCCAATATAATCAATCCCATTAAGCCAATGGCTGTGGAAACCTATTGCAACCATCTCAGCCCGTGAAAAGAACTGATACCCAACATCAATACCTACCATTGCACAAGCAAACTCACATTAGTGTATTTCTGTAACAAGGGTACTAAAGTCATCCAAGCCCAAAAAACTTAACCTAACGTGTGACCAGAAATGTCAAAGCAAAGTCACCAACCAGGAATGGAACCAATTTGTTTTTCCGTATACATGACAGCATTGGTCTCCATCATCTGCCAAAAATAATGATGAAGATATTAATGGCATAAACAACTAGAAATGCCATAATTCCCTTTTAAAAAGAGGAAATGCACACGATAATACTGCCATTCTTCTCAGAAAACAAAGATGTGAAACCAATTTCTGAAAGGCATGGCTTTGAATGAGATAATTAAACAAACACAAATACTACTTCTAAAGTCATCAATGGTACAACAAGTGATGGACTTCAGACTTCCCTACATTACCAATTACAAGTATAGAAACTCAAACACAAACTTGGACAGGGGAAGATACAGTAAAGAGTTGTGAACAAATTTCAAGAAGGTTAAAAGCTCTTCCACACAAAAGATAGGTAAAATATAAGAAATTTGTAATTGAAAAATTCGACAGAAACACAAACAATTTCTTCATAAAAGATGTCAATCTCATACATGCCAACTTACCCTCTTTTTCGTGGGTAAGACAGCAATAATAAACAGAGGTACCGTTGGGTTTTTGCATACTGTCTAGGATTATCGCTGCTAAATACATATACCAATCAATTCTTCTGGATGTTGGCATTCCTTAAAGCATACTGAGATTGTTGTTTTGCAATTAATTACTACATAACTAGGCAACAATGTAGTAATCAACAAATAGTTATTTAACTAAATCTATGAATAAAACTATGGGTGACTGGTAGTAATTCTGTAAAAAAAATTAACCATACACTTAAATTTCTAATGAGGAATAGCATAAAAAGAAATAGTATGACAAAAGGAATACTTCACAAAGAGATACTAGGAGGCATGTGCATCTATATCCATCTACATAGCTAGAGAGAGAAGAATGTCTACCAGAATTTACTTGTCAAATGAGTGAAAGTTGTAATAGAGAAAAATGGGGAAGCAAAAATTGTCTTGACATTACCTTTTGGTTGCAATACCCAATGCTTGACTATACCACTACTACAGCTGGAATAAGCTCCGGAACGACGCAGGACGGGGAAACTAACGGAAAATGCCGAAACAAGCCAGATACTTAGCTGGGACAGGAGACCCTTTGCAGCTGTGTTTTCCTTTGAAACGCGATATACCTGGCTTACCAACCGGTGCATTTATTTATTTACATTGTTGTTTTTTTAGTAACTATATACACACTGTTGTTCTCAACAGCTACATTGTATATCCATTGAGTTTGGACTTATATACAGTTATTACGCATGAACAAGGGTCCATTGTGAGGACTTTTGGATTACTGCGATTCTAGTATCTTGATGAACCAAAGACGATGCTGGGACCTATTAAGTTTGTTGTTACCAAACTGGTAAAAACATGAAAACTAGGGACAACTAATCAGATCAGTGCATAATTGTATAGATTAGAACCATTACTGAATTTAGCCCATAAAAAAGACTTGCCTTACTTATCGCCTTCAAATCAGGTCGTCTCGATATATTCTTTTCAGGTGCATTCCCTTTCTGCACAATGTTAGACATCAAATTTACATGGAAATAACAGAGTCAATTAATAGGAAAATAGTGAAATATATATTCATGCACTTCATTTTACAAGAAGAGATACAATTGAAATAATAAGTCATTCAGTTTACTATATCAGTGAAGGAAATATCAATAACCAAAATAGATTATAATGTAAGGAACCAGGTCCAAGCAACAGGCAAATCAAAAAAACAATCAACCCGAAATTTTGGAAGACGAGAAAGGTAAGAAAGTTATTAAAAGGGGTAACATAAAGCGAAGGATTGTATTAGTTGGAAACATATAACATAGTACCCAAATAAACATAAAGTAGTTATTAACCTCGCGATTTGAACCCTTGTTTGCTTTTCGATCTGCTTCAGCTTGTCTACCCCTCCGTTCCTCTTCCTGGCAGGAAGATTAATAAATAAACATAGAAGAAGTTATTCTCTCCTTAACTGGAAAGAAAGGATTAATAAGAAAACAATACTCAGATTCCAGTTTGAGTCATGAAACTTCCCTCACGAGAGGCTTAGATAAACCAATAAAAAAGGAGTGAAATCTAAGAACAGATGACAAATACCATTTTCTGAGAATTTTAATTATGGACTCAATGAAAGGTCTTGAATGTGCTTTATGGACTAGCAGAAAGGTGATCCAATCGAATGCCATGGAAGTGTGAAAAGATCAAGAACGAAAAAAACATAAATTGGTGCTAAAGTGAACAAAAATGATTGAAAGAAATATTTACTAGATACAATCCAGGGCAAGTCCCACAGACATATGCGTGTATAAATTCATTCAAAGATAGAACTTTATGAAAAGCAAATAATACCATAAGATCTAAAAACAATTTCAGTTTCTCACCACAATCAAAAAAAGGTAGGCGCCCAATGAAGCATTGTACGTAGAGGAAATACTATGACCTGACAATAAGTATGCAGACCATGTAACAAATGTTACCAAGCAAATGCTTTTACTAATGAAAACCTTACACCAAATATTATTTCTAGCATACCCCCTTAACTTAGGCATACTTAAGCTAGCCCAATGACCAAAACATGTTGATTTATAAAGCTTATTTATAGCCCTGGTCTATTGGTAGTATCTCCATGAGATCTCTTTGTTTATGATATTGTATTCGGAGCCAAATAAATACAGAATCTAAGCAAGTTGCTTGAACTATCTAAAATATCATAGAAAAAAAACCTGCACAAAGTGTAGGTAATGCTTGTTAAATGCTCTCAGTGTCTCTGTAACCAGGGCATAAGCACTTTTCTCGCCCTTAACCGCTGTCTCTGCAACCTCCGTCAAACCCATGTTCGTCGCCACAACCTGACCCCCGTCACTTTCAGCATTGTCCTTGCATTCATTAGACTCACAAACCACTTTGTTATCCTTGCAAATTATGTTGTCATCCGCAGATGATGCACCCACAGAGGTTGGATTCTCATTACTTTTTTTGCACACACTGACTTTCTTCTGAACCACTCTCTCTTCTATATGATCGTTATCATCCACGACTGATGCACCCACAGAGGTTGGATTCTCATTACTTTGTTTGCACACTCTGACTCTCTTCCGAACCACTCTCTCTTCTATTTGATCCAACGTATCTTCCCTATCACATTCGCGGAGTGACTTTTGGCTGTTCAGTTTTTGTATCCTAAGACTCGTTCTTCTCTCTGAAGCTCCAGTGCCAGTACTCAAGCTGGTACTAATACCATTTTCGCAGCCATTTCCGCAGTGAAGTGATGGAACCACCATCCTTTAAATTGCAGGGTCAATAATCTGCAGAGGAAAATCAAACCGAACAATAAAAACAGTACTCAAAGTTTGAAGTTAGAGATTTTGTGCTTGCATATAAATACCATGATACTATTAATCAAAACAAACGCAGGAAATAACTTTTGTGGAAGCTGATAAATTTTGAGATTCATGGTATATCTCTTTCAAACTTGCACACCCTTATTCTCCTGGGTGGAGTGCCAGAGCAAATGAAATACTGTTAAATATTTCGTCCTCGAATCAGTTAAAACGGGCGCCGAATCGCTTACCAGAAAGCCCCAAACATTTATTCGACTAATAGTCAAAAGAAAAACATCTCGGTGTATCAAACTCGCTGCCTATCAGAAATCCGTCGAATCGATAAGAGTTAAACAAAAGAACAATTGATTCTCCCCAACAAGACTAAAGGCTTTAAGACTCAAAATAAACTCTCATCTATCCATTTTTGTAACCAAAATGCGTGTATATATAAGCATTGCAAGTGACTGTTTAAGTATCTTACTAAACTCTGTAGTCTGTTCGTATGCCCGCAAGACCTTCCAAATGCCTGCGCGACTCTTAGAACAAATAACATTCACTTAATAGTTAATAAATCTAACGCAGATTGACAAATCCATATTTTGACTCTATTTAAAGCTGTCGTATCATCGAGCTTCAGCTCCAGAGAGAGAGAGAGAGAGCGAGCTCGGCTAGGTGCTTAATAATGGTAGAGGGTAATAGAGACGGACAGGGAAGAAGATGTACCGTGGAGGTGGTGGTCGGAGGCGGGGCGCGGCGGCGGTGGCGGTGGGTGAGGGTGTTGCAATTAAATTCAAATTTTGAGAGTGAACGTTGCCGTTGGCTCATACACGGGAGTGTGGGATTGGCCGATTGGACGTAAGTGGAGTCCGACTGTTTATATTTAGTGCTGTGCACGTGTACGGCGGAGATTTGTCCTGGCGAATTAGTATCTCGATGCGGGAAAGGAGATTTCACTTTCGGCGGGATTTCTCCCGCTTATTTTGGAATGTACACCACAGCTTTGAGCTGATTGCATTCAAGTTCAAATTATTTCCTTGTCAAAAATAGTGCTCCGTAGTTTCCCTTTTTTATGCTCGAGTATTTTATTTTAGATTGTTCTTTAATAAAGTATATATGTTTTGAAAAGTTAATAGGTAAAAAATTACATACAGTTATTATTTTGTCTTTTTCAAATATTAGTGCATAAATAATTAATAGGTAAAAGTGGATCGTAATTTTAGGAAATTGAAGTAAAGTTGATGTGAAAAAATGTAATGATAGTGCCTTTTAAATAAGTTCAATTTACGAAACAGCATACTAGTATTTAAAAATGGACAAATGAAGTAATATTTTGAGGCATGTTTTGGCAAGGGCTAGGCTTGGCTCGTTTTCAAACAATAATTTTAGGCTTGTTTATTAGATGAGCTAAAGCTCGAGCACTTCAAAACTTGGCTCATTTGCACCCTTAGTGTTGGCTTAATAATTTAGCAAGGTCGTTATTTTTGTGTGATTAAAAAAAGTACTCATCGTTTATAAATTTTTGCCACATTTTTTTAATTATTGATTATCTTCGATGAAATTAATTAAAAAGTAAACAATTATGTACAAAACTATTCCCTCTGCTCCCAAGAGTTGAACTGCAAAACGAGTACTCGAAAAGCACATTTTTCATCAACAAAAATCAAACTTCTTTTTCACAAAGTAGATATTGATGAATTTTTTGAAGTCCTCCTTTTGCAGGCTGGACTTTAATTTCGTAACTGAGGGAGTAAGAGGGAATATTGATAAGTCAAAGGAATGACCTATCCTCTTAAAATATGTATTTAGTGTTTTTAGTTGAATTGGAAAACTCCTTCTAAATCTTTTATAAGAGAGTGATTTTGGCACTTCACCTTCTTATAATTAGTACAATCTAAGATAGTGTTCCGCTACGGGTGTTTTTATAATAACTTGGTTTTCTCCGGTTCTTTATGTAATGTACTGTGATAGAATAACATGTCTTGATTTTTAGAAAAAAATAGTTTTTTGTTAGTGGAACGTCAACTATATTGTCCTTTAACACTTGTGTAATGTGCATTTTTCACTAAAAAACAAAATCTTGTGTGCAATTTTATTTTATTTTTTAAAAAAATAGTGTAAAAATCATTGACCTTTAGGAGTAATAAAGACAACAATAAACAAATCTGTTGGAAGTCCTAAAGGGAGGGAACCATTGGACAAATAAATGATCGAGTAAGCAAAGTCCTTTGCGCCCCCCCACCCCCCCTGACACCGTGCCCCCCCTAATTAAAATTTTACCCTTACCCTCTTCTTTTAATTACTATAGCTTTATTATTAATATTATTTATTATTTATTACTTTATTTCTTTTATTTAGTTAACTCATTTCTTTATATTAATTCATTTATTTTATTTTATTTAGTTTTTTTATTTAATTCATTTCTTTTATTTAAATATTTATTTATATCTTTTATTATTTTTTTTCTCTCTTCTATCTTTTTAGAGGCTTTTTGGCAAGGGCTTTTTGGTTTTTTTTTTTCTTATAAATTTTACTAGATTGGGGTACAATTTATACATCACTTTGTTTGGCTTGGGGTACAATCGTTCCATATGAATTTTTTTCGAAATTTGGTTTATATTTTATACTTCTCTGATTTCTATCATTGAGACAAAAAATGTGGTGTAAAAAATTGATTTGAACATGGTAAAGAATAAAGATAATAACCAAAAAAGACTACGAAAAAGTCACAAAAAGTTAGGCAACTTTACTTTTTTGTTTTTTTGCTTGACAAATGAATTTTATTAATCCTCTCTCACAAAGATTAAACAGACCAATGGCACAACGGCGATGCCACAAACCCGAGACCCAATAGAAACAAAGGAAGGTAAAAAGCCACCACCCAAGCCTAACACACCTCCAAAACTCCAGCAAAGCACCTCTCATCGAGTAATCAAGTATACTTGCTTTGGCAAAAACAAAAAAAATAGTTTTTTTATTTATTCTCTGTGTTTATTCAAAATAGATTTACGTTTGTTAGTTTTACGTTAAGTTAAGTTTTTGCGAATTATTGATTTGTTTCGATTAGAGAAATCTAAAAAAAATTAAAAATTATAGCCAAAATTATTTTATTTTTTTGATAAAGCCAAAATTAATCTAATAATCCACATATTTTTTGTTTTATTAAAAAAAAAATAGTTTGACCATAATTTTATACGTTTTAGATTCGTCTTGTCGAGATAATAATTCAAGAGAACTTGGCGCAAAACTAACAAATGTAAGAAAATTTTGAATAAAAACAAAACGAATAAGTAAAAAAAATTGGTTCAATTATTACTTTTTCTGCCAAAGGGTTTAGGGAAAATTCCAGACCGCCCTCACTTTTTGTGGGGGCTTTCGTCCAAACCCTATTTTGTCTTGCTCTTCTAATTAAGCCCTGTGCGCGCGTGGAAGACTTTTTTCAATTGAATACATGCCGCGTGTCATGCTTCCATCACTCTCTTTGTCTTTACTCTACTCTCTCTCTCTCTCTCTCTCTCTCTCTCTCTCTCTCTCTCTACACGGCACCATGCCTGACACATACATGGATAATTTATTGCTCTCTCTCTCCTCTCTCCGTCCTCTCTCTCTCTCCCTCCCTCTCTCTCCCACCCTTTTTTATTTTAGATTTAAAATAAAATAACTTTTATTATACACATTTATTTTTTATAAAAATTATATATTTGAAATCTACGCGATGAGATCTTTCTAAAAAGATCCATTGTGAATATGAAATTTTATACGTGTAAAAAAAGTTTTTTTATACCCATTCATTAAGAATTCATACCTCTTCTAAATAATTCACATCCCGCAAAATAAAAGAACTCGCATCTTTCAAATGCGGAATTCACATATCATAACTCACTCTGCAAAAAACACAATTCACACCCAAAAAAAAAAAAATTCACATACCTGAATTGCAGAATTCACATGTCATAAGTCACTCTCCAAAATACAAAATTCATACAAAAAAAAAAGTGTGCGATTAAGGGTGTGAATTGTTGCATGGTGTGAATTGTGTGCATTTACGGGTTGTGAATCATTGAGAAATGGTGTGAATTATGCATTAACGGGTGTGAATTCTTCTTCTTTTTTGGTGTGAATTGTGTATTTTGGAGACTGAGTTGTGATGTGTGTGAATTTTGCATTTAAACTCTGTGAATTCTTTAATTTTGGAGGGCGTGAATTGTTTAAAAGGGGTCTGAATTAGTATTAAGTAATGGGTATAAAACAACTTTTTTTAACATGTACAAAATTTCATATTCAAATGGGATCTTATTTGAAAGATCCCATCAAGTAGATTTCAATATATATAATTTTTATAAAAAAATAATCGTGTGTAATAAAAGTTATTTTATTTTAAAATATAATATGAGAGAGAGATAGAGATAGAGAGAGAGAGAGAGAAGTGTTAATAAAGGCATTGATCGAGAGAGGAGAGAGAGGGAGAGAGGGAGAGAATAATAAAGGCATTGATAATCACCTGCCCATTTGTTGCCGAAACGTTGTAGAGAGATAGAGAGAGAGAGAGAAGTAATGAGCCGAAAAGGGGAAGAGAGACAGAGAAAGTAATGATGCGCATTAATTGGACAGAGAAATTATCATGCGCATCATGCGCGCGCGTGGGGAGGACTTGGGTGAAATGTGCTAGACATGGGAGTGGGCTTGGACAGGAACCTCTGGACAAAACCGGACCAGCCTGTCACTTCCCCAAGGGTTTACTAGTATTTGGAGCTATATAAAGCCCAATGGATTGAGAATGACACTTTACACTCGTGCTAACCCGATTAGTTTTGAATGTGTATAAATTTGTTCACTATCATCTAAAAAGGGTAAACAAAATTCTCACTTTGATTTTGTGGAAAATGTGTGGGGTCCACAGAATTACATCACTTTTTGGCAAACAAAAAATCAGTTTTTGGTAGACCCCATCACTTTTCGATAACCACTAATAAGTAAGCCTCGTCATTTGGCCCATTGGCCCGCAGCCCACTGGGCTTTGTCCGAGCCCGTCAAGTGGGCGGGCTAGCCCAGCCCGCTTTTCCATGGGTTGGGCTTGGGCTTAAATTTTTTAGCTCTAGCCCGCCCGCCCATTGACTAGCCCATCAACCCAGCCCGCCGACCCGATATACCAGCCCGCCCATAGCCTGTGCAATGATACACACGTATAGCATGGGTTTGTAACAAACAAATTCCAAGTCTCCTTATATAGCATCTCAGCCATATTGAAAAACCAAAATGAATGTAAGTGCTTTGAATAATCAACCATTTGTTCCTGCACATTTGAATAACCAATTAATTGTTCCTGGGATTGATTTGAATAAACAATCATTGTGCCCCTGGGATTCTTTTTTGTTGATTGAAAATTGGTCCCATGGTTTTGCACAAAGCAATATATAACAATTTGATGTGAGACAGTGTCGGTGAGGAACTGAATAAATAAGAAAAGTAGCAAAAAGGAGTATTTTCAGTGGAGGATGGAGAAAAATAATAGGAAATACGCATTTTAGCCCGCTCAAATAACCTGTCCCAACCCGTCCACCCGCCCGCCTGACTAGGATAAGCCTGTGGGCTGGGCCTGGGCTTCGTCTTTTGAGAGATAGCACGGCCCACCCGACCCGCTGAAAAAAAACCCTCCAAGCCCCGCCCGCGGGCGAGCTTGAGCTGGAAGTTCGTGGGCTGGGCCAGCCCGGCCCGACCGGATGATGACCCTTACCACTAAGCATTACATTACTTTTTTTGGTAGATCTCACACCTTTTTCACTAATAAGAGTGAGGATTTTGTTCACCCTCATTAGATAAGGGTGAACAAATTTGCAGTCGTTTTGAATGGATAGAGAATAGGGGTGCAAACGAGTCGAGCTGTGTTGTGTTCGAGCTCAGCTCGTTAAGTAAACGAGCCGAAAATTTGAGTTCGACCTCAGGTCTGTCATAAACGAGCCAAGACCTTAACGAGCCGAGCTAGGGTGATTTTCTTAACGAGCCTCCTTAAACGAGCCGAGCCTAAACAATTAAGCTGAGCTTTTGCGAATTCGTTAACTAAACAAGCCTGGAAATTGAGCCCGAGCTCGGCTCGATTACTCAACAAACCGAGCCATGAGCTGCTTGCAAGCAGCTCAGCTCGTTTGCAGCCCTAATAGAGAATGAGAGGACGTGTTACTAAATGATGAAAATATATAGGAGTACATATAATGGCGGTATGCGCATGGAGTATATGGTTTTTCTTTGAGTAGTCTATAGAATGAGAGATATGTATATGTTTGTTTTTTATGGATATGAGTATGTGGATATGAAATTAGAGGCTGGGGCAGTGACGTTTTTGTAAGTAAGAAGCCAGATATGATAATGATAGGGGGAGGGTGCGATTATTATATCAGGCTCCTAATCTACCCAATTTTTTTTTTTTTTAAATCAGGGTACCCAACTAACTTATCTGGCTAATATTTAACATACAATCTCGGATATACGTGGGTCCATAATAGTATCGTCAGATAACAAATCCACCATCCATATTGCGTCGTTAAATGACCCTTAAGTGGGGTATCAGCCTAGTCATTTCAATCAATCAACAATATCTACAGGGTCAGAGATTTATGGAACTGTAAATGAATGAACTAGGGTAAGCTAAAACGACAAGTCTAATGAGTTATGAGGAGGATCGAGTAATCATATAAAAAAATGAGCTTCGAGTATGGTTTATATAATTTGGAGCTAAAGCCCAACGGGAGAGACAAGGTAGAAGTGGGGCGTGAAAAGAGCGCACATGATTCAACCCTAATTTATATACACTCAACAATTTTAAGTACTTGTCCTTGTACACTATGTAGGGGCACTCTAGAAATTTATAATACATTTAGTACTGAAATATTCCAAAACACTCTTCAAATTTACAATACATTATTGACATAATCTAAAAAATCCAAAAAGTAAAAAACAAAATGCAAAAAGTAAAAACATAAGGCTCTCAAACACCCTCTAGAACTATCATGATGATCACAATACAGTCGTTTATGCATAAATTAAATAATAAGAAAGGCATACCCATATTTGTTAATGTGGAACTTGAGTGATCCGATACCCATCGTTAATCAAACAACTATGATTTTACCAAGAGTATTAAACCCTGGATGGAATACGGATACGGATTTCTCTTCCTTGCCTCTCTTTCCAGCAATTTTGTTACATAGGTTGGTGGAACACTAGTTGCTCTATTATAGGCAGAGCGAGGACCGGTTTCCTTAGTGAACATTATACTTACTTTCCATCAAAGTTAAGCCCATATAGGAAACAACTTCTCTATCTGACCAAATACCATGTCTCGTTTGATTTAGGTATTAGGAACCTGAGATAGGATAAGGCGCTTATAATCCCACCTAATCCCTTGTTTGGTTCCCACAAAGATGCCTGGATTAATAATCCCATGACAAAAATTATCCCTATATGTATGGTATTGTGTAATCCCATTGGGGGGGGGACTACCAATCCCGGACAAAAAACACACGGAAGTTTGTCAGCTCCTACATTACAAATTTGCCATTGAAATGTTTCACGCCCTAGAAAAGATCAATCACGGTCTTCTTATTCTCTTTCATTCCGCCCTTCTTCTTCTCTTTTATTCCGCCGTACAATCTCTCTTGCATTCCGCCGCTCAATCATCGTCTAATTGTCTTTTTCTTCTTCTCCATTTTCACTCCAGATTGAACCAGGTACTTGATTCGCCCTTTCTGTCTCTCAATCGAACCACGTGGGTTTGGTTTTATTTGAATAACTACCTCATAAAATAGAGGAATATGTGTGTGTGTTTTTTGGGAATCTGCAGTAAAAAATGGTTCTCTTTTTCTTCCATTGAAGCTTCATGCTCAAATTCAGAACTTCAGTTTGTCCGATTTAGAGTGGGTTTTGTTGTTTTAATGTAGGAGGCTATCGTTAGAAGTAGACGCCATTGTGGGTTTCACTGGTTTTGGTTTCAGCGGTGGTTATGGAGGATGCCTTTCCTTTGGGTGTCAACTCTACTATTCCTATTTTGAGCTTTTATCAGATGCAGAGATGGAATATAGACTCAATAGGTGAGGTGTAATACTCGCGGTTCACTAATCTTTGCCCTTTTCCGTTTGTTTTGTTGTTTTCTTTTTTCCCCTTTTTCAATTTCTGCACTTCGTTGGAATTTCAAAAATTTGGTGATCATGAAAATTGTAGTGATCATGAAAATTCTGGTGATCGTGAAAAATTAATGTTAGAACATCTTCAATAATCATGTTCGAATTTAATTAATTGGTTGGAATTGGTTTGAGAGAGAGAGAGAGAGAGAGAGAGAGAGAGAGAGAGAGAGAGAGAGAGAGAGAGAGTCCTAAAATTAATCACGAAGTTAGTTTAAGGAACCAAACATGGGATTGGCCGAAAACATGGGATATCCCGATATTAATCATGGACAAATCAAACAGGGGATTGTGTGAGAATTAATACTAAATTAGTCTCAGGACAAACAGTCCTGGACTATCAATCCTAGGATTATCAATCCTACCTATTTTAGTCTGCGAATCAAACGAGGCCTAAAAGTTTGACCTTAAAGATAATGGAGAATCTTGTTAAACCCAGAAATCATATGTTTCATATACTATAAAACATGTGGACCATAAAAGACTAGATATAAAATTTAGGGGGTGTTCCACTAACCAAGTTTTTTGAAAAAACTAATTTTCACCGTTTTTTATGTGATGTGTTGTGAGAGAATGACATGTCTCGGTGTTTGAAAAAAAACTGTTTTTTGTTAGTGGAACACCCCCTAAATGTTCCCATTGCATTAGCTTCTCATTTCATTCTTTTACCAAGTTTTTTTCCAAACACCGAGACATGTCATTCTCTCACAACACATCACATAACCGTGAAAAACTAGTTTTTTTAAAAAGCTGGGTTAGTGAAACACCCCCTTAATTAAGGGGCTATCTAGTTCTTTTTTATTAGTATGTGTTTGTTGGAAACGGGGGGGTGTTGCGCAGCCCCGTGCCGGCACCGTTCCGACGATCCGAGACATCCACTGCGTAGAGATCATCGAATACTATAAGTGTACAAAAAATCAACTCGATCGGATATCGTTAAGTGTCTCATCGGAACACAAAAAGAATGGTTTCAATAGTTTTCATCCAGTGTTTCAAGACACATGTGTTCCAATTTTCTTAAACTTATTTTTTTTTCCGATGAGTCACTTAACGATATCCGATTGAGTTGATTATTAGTACGTTTGTAGTACTCGACGAGCTCTATGCGGTGGACGTCTCCGATCGTCGAAACGGTGCCGGCGCGGCGCTGAAATGGACTGCACAACACGTTGCGCAGCACCTCCCCGGTTCCGTGTTTGTTCCTTTTTCTTTTATGCCCAAATGTAGACCTGATCATAAGAAAACCATAAATTTGGGGCGAAGATAATGAATTTGGCAATTTAACAGGAGACTCCAAGCCTCCATCCGGGAAGATAGAAATTGACCAACATGACTCAGTCTTTAAGTGAAATCCTTTTTTGTTCTCTCCACCTTAATTCCACGCAAGCTAGTGTTGTGAGGAACGAAGTGTTTAATTATTTTTCGTTCAACACTTCTGGACCAGTCTAAAAACTTTACGCTACATATATATATATTTTTTTGTATGGATATTTAACAAACCAGCAAGCAGAATAACTAAAACAAAAAATGAAACAAACCGCCCAACAAATTATTTATTATATATTTCGCTAATTTGTTTTGTGTTTTTGTTTATTTATAGAAGTAACAAGTAGATAAACAACAATATGGTCCTATGGACCAAACAAATTCACACCTGTCGCACTAGGAGTAAGGTTGAATTTTCGCTATTGATTAATTTCGTTTGTTTGGTTGTAAAGAGAAAAATTAAGGTAATTACGAGGAAAATAAATTTCAAACAGAAGGAAAGATGAAAGACATATCTTCCCCTTATTGAGCTTCTCTTATCTTTCCTATTTTCTTTGCCAGTTTCCCCCTTAGAATTTTCTTGTTATGAGATACCTTCATCATATGTCTTTTCTGTTTCCCTAGATTAGGAACCAAACAACAAAAAGAGAAAATATTTTTAATTTCCTCCATTTCCCCTGGGTTCCAAACGAGAATTTTTTGAGCACCGGATGAGTAACATGTGATGGTACTCAACATGCATCTCGGTAATTTAAAAGTGTTTTGAATGGTCAGGATTTTTGAGAGAAAAAAATGAGAGAGAAAGAGGAGAGGGATAAATGAAAGGAAATGAAAGTAAAGGAAGGGAGAAATATGAGCCGTTCAAAATAATTTTGAATGACCGAGATGCTAGCTGGGCACCGTGCGAAACCTATTTGCAAATTTGGGGGCCTTGCCGTGCACTAGGTGTATGGCACCGTGCTGTGCACCCATCCGGCTGTCCGTTGCGAAAAATGCACTGATCAAATCAAATCCACAACGGTCGTGCACGTGCAAAATAATATTGGATAGCCGGATTTTAAATTTGATCCGAACCGTACATTTTTACAACGGTCGGCCGGATGGGGTGACATGTACTTAGTGCACGGTAGAAACCCCTTTGTCCCCCTATTTGCACCCAAGATTTCCTTGGTTCCAAACAGGGGAAATCATCGTCCGGGTTTTTTAAGCAGCCGCAGTACGAAGTGATTAGGCGCTAAACAAAATTGACGTCCGAGTGGCGCAAAGATATCAGATACCGAAGAGGATAAAAATCTCCCTCTGCTCTGCTCCAATTCGAAGTCGTTTTCATATGCATCTCAGTATTCTCTTCGAATCTTCCGCCGGACTTCGAATTTGAAGTTTCCCCTCGCAGGTTTTTTTCCTCCTTCTTTCTCCTCGTCCTTGTTTTATTCGATTTAGGGTTTGTTTCCGGTCATTTACTTCTGTGTCATTTGCTTGTTTATTTGATTCATTTCGAGTGGGTGATCCATTCATAACAACTTGCTTCTGCCCACCGGATATTCTATGATCGTTGCATAATGGGCTGGGTTTTCGGTTTCATTCCGTGATCGAAAAAGCAAGGTGTTTGCCATAACTATGGTAATAGGTTTTAGATTCTAGCTTGAGATTGTGGATTTTGGGTATTTGAACAAGTTGATAAACTTGTTTGTTAAGAGTTTTCGCCAATGATTTGTTTCCCTGTATGGTTAAGTTACTGGATTCTATCTCCAAATGACATCGGAGTAGTACATTTCGCAATGAATATCGTGCCTCTCCCGAGTAACGGTGATTTTTTTAGTTTGTTATTATTGTTTTTTGTTTTGATACGGATTGCCTTAGATAACAGTGAAGTAAATGAATTGATTCACTTTGATGTAAGATATTGTCCTTTGCACTCCCAAAATGTTTTGGTTGATCTTGGAAAATCAATGATTTGATGGCTGTTGCGACGGCCGACAAGAGTGATGCGCTAACTTTCTCTCAATGTAGACATATAACTTTCCCTTGTTCCGCACGCACGCACACGCACTCACACGTTCCGTTCCTTTTTTAGCACATCGGTATGTGAACTCCAGCACATGCATGCCCGTGTGTTTTTCTGCAGCTTGTTTTTCATAAACAGGAACAGAATCACGATCTCTTGGTTTTTGAGTCTGTCTCGTGTCTCATCTCTTTTTGCTTTGTATTTTGTTTATTAATATATCATTCATTTTGCTAGTCTCTTACAGGATAGGCTTATACGATGCATTTACTGCTTTCATTGTCAGATTATGGGGAAAGGTCAAGGCAAGAAGAACAGGCATGGACATTCTTCCAACCCTCAATCGGGTAGCAGCCATGGAATAGGGAAGAGGTTTAGAAAGGAAAGTACGCAACAGGCTTCAAGGATTTATCCTGATTTATGTTCGGGTCCTACTGTTGCTCCAAATTATGCTTTTGTACCACCTGCATATCCAAATGTCCCTTCCTTCCCATCTCAACTTGTCCCTGTTGCGAATAACAGTTGGGATGCTGTTCATGGAGAAGAGATGGTTTCCATGGATGAACTTCCTGGGTACATATTTATGTGCAATGGAAAAACAAAAGCAGATTGTTATAAGTATAGAGTTTTTGGGCTTCCTTCGGTGAGAATGGATGTTTTGGAGAAAATCAAGCCGCGAATGAAATTATTTCTGTACGACTTTGATTTGAAACTTCTACATGGAATCTATATAGCAGCCTCAAATGGAAAATTGGCAATTGAGCCAACTGCTTTTGGAGGGAAATTTTCTGCCCAGGCAAGTTTCCTTTACAGTTTCCATCATTCGGTATTGTTGTATGTTGCGTTTACAAAATTGCTCAAGTACACAACGCTACTCCCAGACCCTCACGGGGACTACTTTTAGCTGACACTTGACAATAAGAATTGTGGGTTTGCACTTGCAGAAAGGTAGACCGTAGATGAAATTTGAGATGATGTTCATTGAGGTCACAGGAGTCGTTTCATATCTTCTATTTTCAGGAAACTTGTTACTAGTTTAGGAATTCCATAACATGGGGCCCGCTAACATTGAAAAGTTGCAACTTCTTCTTCTCAAAGGTGACTCCATAGTCCATAAGAAGGGTAGACAAGATTTTCTCGAAAGATAATATGATATCTGTAAGCCAGTCGATAAGCAAATTTATTATTTGCATGGGCGTCAGTCAATTGAGAAGTTCATTTACATGAGAAATCAAATGGTCCAGTAGGGATAGTATATATATTTTAAAAGTTAAGAGGTTCAAATGGTTAGATAATACGAGTTCAACACTACTGAACTGGGCCCGGGCTCCTCATGGGATTGAAATTTCGAAGGGACATAATTGTGACGTTGTTGTATGTCTATAACTTGACAGCAACGATGCACTAACTTTGATACTTCTTGAAAACCTAGGATACGGACACTAAATAAAGGCGGGGTTGCTATTTTGTTGTTCATTCGTCAGTTTTTACTCTTCTGTCCTCATTTAAGAAAATATGTTCATTAAGCATTTCTGCAACTATTGTTCATGTTCTTCTCCTTATCTGTTTGTGCCATGCTTATTTGACTTGTTATTACATAAAGGTGAGGTTTGATATCTTCAAGGATTGCTTACCTCTGCCTGAGAATGTTTTCAAGCACATTATAAGAGAGAACTACCAGGGAAGCCACAAATTTAAACAAGAGTTGAGTGGGAAACAGGTAAAGTTGTTAAATACATTTTTTCTTACTGCTAAAACATGTTCATCCTCTAGGTTAGCTGATTCCATGGCAATGAAAATCTACTTCACTGCAGGTAACCAATCTGATTTCGTTATTTCGTCCGATAGCCATGCCACTACCGGCAGAATGTCCAGGTTTTGAGGTACTGTCCTGGCCAGCAGCTAAGTTTTCTGCTTCATATGATCTGTATTTAGCAGGACTGCACCCTGTTCAACAGGACCGACTTGCCATTATCAACTTGTCATGCAAACAGTGACACCTTTTTTGCAGGTACCTCACGCATTGGCCACAAGAGTACGTTCCGTGCATCTTCCGCCACCCCCATCGGAACACTTTTATCCAGCTGAAGCTCATCAATCGTATCATCCTGAATATCCAGCCTTACCTCCACAGGACCCATATAGCAGGTATGGTCTTAGAAAGGTTTTGGGAAGTTTATCTACTTAATTAGCCATGACAGCAGGTGATGTTGGTTTTAGTAAGATGTTCCTTCGTTATCGTGGAAATAAGTTTAGGACTCTGCGCACATGGCGAATATTTGATAAATCATTATGACCTTTTTCAGACCTCATAATTTTACTTCTATGGCAGGTTTGTAGTAGTAAAATGATAAAATATCACATGTTGAATTATTATGATGGAGGTTAGTAATCATAATCATTATGACCTTTTTCAGACCTCATAATTTTACTTCTATGGCAGGTTTGTAGTAGTAAAATGAGAAAATATCGCATCTTGAAATATTATGATGGAGGTTAGTAATCATATGCTCCTTTCGTCCTAGTTTTGGCTCGCCCCTCCCGGGCCGCCGCCTATGCATGAAGTATGCATATATTAACAAAAATCCTCATTTTTTCTACTACAATCATAGGCGTTTAGAAGTGTGACTAATCCAGTGGTAGTAAGCAGATTCAAATTGGAAGAACCAAGCCCACTTTTTTCTTGGGACATTCGGGTGGGGTACTTGACTTGACGGTTCTTGATAGTAGTATTATGCCTTTGTGGAACTAGTTTCATTCTCAGTTTGATATCTTTATGTTTACTGGAGCTTTTTTTTTTTTTTTTTGTGGGTAATTTTACTGGAGCTTCTTGTGGCCACACAATTGAAAAGTCCGATGTTACATGGGCTATTCTTGATGTGTAAAGTACCACCGACAAATATTGTTGAAACCTCACCCAGCAAGCATATTTTATATTTTGAATTTATATAAAATGCTCTTATATTGTGTATATAATGCCCTAAGACACCTTGTAAGCACCATTCATCCAAAGAAAAGCGTACAAACGAATATGAATGTTTTGGCATTCCCCCGTGTCCTTGATATGGAAACCAGATGAATATGATCTTATCGCACCCCACCTTTGCTCAAGAATCTATGTAATAGTGGAAAAGTCTGCTTCATATTTGGATGCTTCTATGCCATAGGCGTGCATGTTAATTGTCCATGTTATTTGACTTCCACAGGTATGTTGCTCTGCCAAGGGATATTGAAGCACTTTCTACCTCCAATGTTCCAGTGCAACCATATGTCACCGGGCCATCACAGTTCTCAGCACCCTTACAGGGACATGCTCCTTTGCCGCCTTCTACTCGGACAGCTGCTTATTGGGCTGCAGTGGCTTCCGAGGGCCTCAAACAGGCGTATCCTAGTACTTATCGAGGTATACCATCAGTAAGCACTGGTCCAGGCCTGCCCGTCACTTATGTAGGAGCAACTTCAACTCGACCTCCTGTGCCAAAAAATATAGACGCAGAACTTTTCCACCAGCTTGGTAGTACTGCAAATGATAACCACCACAATCCAGCAGTTGCATCTGCTAAGCCTTTCATACGAGAACCATCTGCTAATCCAAATGTACGAGAATCATCTGCTTATTGGGCTGCAGTGGCTTCCGAGGGCGTAAAACAGGCATATCCAAGTACTTATCAAGGCATACCATCAGTAAGCACTGGTCCGGGCTTGCCCGTCACTTCTGCAGGAGCAGCTTCAACTCCACCTCCTGTGCCAGAAAATATAGACGCAGAACTCCTCCAGCAGCTTGGTAGTACTGCAAATGATAACCACCACAATCCAGGAGTTGCATCTGCTAAGCCTTTCGTACAAGAACCATCTGCTAATTCAAATGTACGAGAACCATCTGCCTATTGGGCTGCAGTGGCTTCCGAGGGTGTAAAACAGGCGTATCCTAGTACTTATCAAGGCATACCATCAGTAAGCACAGGTCCGGGCTTGCCCGTCACTTCTACAGGAGCAGCTTCAACTCCACCTCCTGTGCCAAAAAATATAGACGCGGAACTCCTCCAGCAGCTTGGTAGTACTGCAAATGATAACCACCACAATCCAGCAGCTAATCCAATTATACGAGAACCTTCTGCTAATCCAATTGTACGAGAACCATCTGCTAATCCTATTGTACGAGAACCATCTGCTAATCCTATTTTACAAGAACCAGCATTGGTGTCATCTCAGTTCCAAGCACCAATGTATGGAACTAATGCCCATTTGCAACCATCATCATCCTCAACTTCTGGCTATTGGACAACTATGGCTTCCGAGGACCCAAACCTAGCATACTCTGTTCCTTACCAAGGGCAATGGCAACCGTCGACCAATATTGGCGTGGGTGCTGAGAATGTGTCCGCTGGTTCAGTTCCACCTTACTCTACTGTGCAGGGGAGTACTGGTGAGTTTGTTCCACATGGAGGAATCTCAAACAACTATTATGCCCATAACGTACATCTAGCAACCACCAATGGTCCAGTGCAAGCGCACGACCAGGCTACTTACTATCCATCGGCACTGGCTTACTGGACAAGTGTACCATCCCAGGATCCAAATCAGTTGTACTCCAGTTACCATCAAGTTTTGCCACCTGGAAGCAGTGTTATTAGAGGTGACCCAAATCAGTTGTCCTCCAGGGTGTATCAAGTACTGCCACCTGGAAGCAGTGGTCATGGAGGGCTCACCTAGCTTGGTGCCTCTGTCACTGGAGCAGCTGCTACTAACGGCTAGTGTGCAAATGTTTCGAGCAGACCGAAGATATGTATATTCAATTTTAACTTGCCTCCAACTTAGTGTTCTAAAACCATTTTGATGGTTTCTGATAATCAGTGTTTTCTTGTTATAAATTGGTAGACCCAGTTGCACAGTTAAGAAAATAGATGGTCAGTAGGTGAGAAACTTTGAGCCCCTTTCTGTGATCACTACATAGTATTGCAGGGTTGTTTTCGCAAGAAGCCCCTGAGTTTGACCTATTCTCAAATTTCTGAATACATTTTCGTTTCAACTTTTTAAAAATCTAATTGCTCCCAACAATAAGATAACTTAGAATTTGAAAAACCTATCTGTCTCTTTCTCTATTTACATTTACCAAGGGAGTTACACTTTGGAGTGTCATCTGGCTAATGAGGGTTGTGAAGCTCTTGTGGGGGGCATAACTTGAGTGGTGTATTGTTCTAATACGACATGCAAAATTTGCTAGGTTGATAGCTCATGTGAATTTGCTTATTGGGCGACCAAGGCTTAGGAGAGACTTTGCACTATGAAGTCAGGTTCATTATAGATCTGTTTGACTTGACTTGCTGCTTTGTTGAAGGTGCACTTGGGTTGAAAATGCATTGCATCTTGTTACGCACTCCCAAGTCTCTGCTCATTTGGATTCTCTGGGTGTGGTTGACGGGAAAGGGTCGAAGGGGACTACTTTAAGGCTTCAAACAAACTGAGCTGCTTGTGAGCCGCTTGAGGTTCAGTTCGTTAAGGCTTGACTTGGCTCGACTCGTACTCGTTTAATAATTGAGCTGAGCTCTAGCTCAGTCTAATGCTCGTTTAGTAAACGAAAATGCTCGTTTAGTAAACGAATTGAGCTGAAGCACAGGCTCGGCTCGGCTCATTTGCATCCCTAGGGATTATAATGTCAGGAAATTCCGGTAATTCCTTCCGCACCGACGAAAATGCACCGACGGCGTCGCGGACGCCGTTGTGGGTCCCAACCGGTCGATCCGAGCCGTTCATCCTTCTCAAAATCGAATTCCGAGTGGGCTTACGCGGGAATCGAGGCAATCGGATGGCTGTATGAGCTCGATCCAAAATCACCCCATTTCGATCCAATTTTTTTGAAATGAAAAGGGGTGATTTTGGATCGAGCTCATACGGCCGTCCGATTGTCTCGATTCCCGCGTAGGCCCACTCGGAATTCAATTTTGAGAAGGATGAACGGCTCGGATCGACCGGTTGGGGCCCACAACGGCGTCGGCTACGCCGTCGGTGCATTTCCGTCTGTGCACGTAGCAGCGTTCAGAAACTAAATACTAATGCCCATAAAAGCATTTCCTGTAATTGGGTATTGGGAAAGAAATGATTTTCAATGGTGACGAGTTTTCATATTCGAAGTCGAAGTTCTAGAGCGAGCATGGTTTTATTTGAAAGGTCTATGTAGCTTCCAATATTTATTTTCAAACATAATAAAGGAAAGGTTGAATGTGAAATTTCAAGTTTTATTTTTATTTAGAGGAAAAATACTGCTCGTGATTTGCGGGAATTTGTTGCTGGAGTGCCTGGTGTGTTGGCATAATCCAAAAGGATTTAAAACAAAAAATCTCTATGCAAATATTCTTCTTTGTTAGTTTTGCTTCAAATCAATGTAGATTACTGGTTTGTCTCAACGAGAGAAATCTGAAAAGTAAAAGTGCTACTATAAAAATTGTATAAAACTTCACTAAAGACAAAATAATCCAAAACAGACAGATTTTTTGATTTATTTTCGTCTTTATTTATTTATAGTTTGGTACATAACTTTTTATATTTTTAGTTCTTTTCGTTGAGACGAACTAATAATTCACAAAAATAGACACCAAACTATCAAACACGATTTTTTTTTTAACAAAGACAAAACAAATCTTCTCGGATTATTAAACGAAGGCACCCACTGGAATGACACTGGCTGTGTTTGGTTAGATAATTTAGTTTAGTTTTTGATGATGTCATCAGGTGTAATGAGTGGAGAGAGATAGAGAGAGAAATGATGATGTCATCAAAACTAAAACTAAACTGGGAAATGAAGAGGGCCACTAAACTTTTGTGTCTTTTCGTGAACACTCACCGTAAAGTTAGAATCTTTAACAGTATAAGAACTAGAGTAGCGTTCTTTCCATTTCTAAAAACCCGAGCTACTCACTAAACGTTATGCCGTGAAAGGATCCTGCTAGGGGTACCGAAGCTTTAGTCCAGAAAATGTACCGAGCCCATTAGGGGACCCACTTTTGGGTCCCACACGAGTGATCCGAACCGTTCATTATTCTTAAAACAATTTTCCGAGGGCCCCCACAAAATTTCAGCTCAATCGGACGGTGGGAAGTGCCCGAACCAAAGTCCCACCGTTTCAATCAAAATTTTGAAATTTTGTGGGGGCCCTCGGAAAATTGTTTTAAGAATAATGAACGGTTCGGATCACTCGTGTGAGACCCAAAAGTGGGTCCCCGTGTGCCCTCTGTACATTTTTGGTGCATTATAGTCGGTACCCTTATCTTTATCCGCCGTGAAATCATGTCCCGCATCAGGTCTAGAGACTCGATTCACCCTTTGTGTTTTGATACTTTGCTTCCTACGTTTAAAATCCAGAGCATAAAAGAATGGAGTAATAATAAATAGATTAAAAGGTAAAGGCAGTTTCTATTTTCTGTTAAAGAAAGGAAAAGACAAAAACTGATTCTCCTTCGTTTTTCTTCCTCTCTCTCTCCAGCACATTCCCGAACTAATGTTTCTAGTGAGACAAAGGTACTTGGTGACGGTGATGACCGTTTGTTCCCTTTTTCTTCAGCAAATTACACTCAGAAACAGAAGAATTTGAATAACTTGAGGTAGAAGATGATGAGAATTGCAGTATCCAGGAGGCTTTCTTCTCTCTCTTCACCGTCTTCCTCCTCGCGGAGGCTGACAAAAGCTGCATCTTCAGCTGTCGTCTCCAGAAATCCGGTGACCGGCAGGGACACGTTATTCTCTAACTCATTTCCGTCCGCGTCACCGTTTGGTATTCTACGCAGAGGTTAGGCCATGTTTCCTTTACGTATGTGCATGGTTGAAGTTTCGAAACAGAGGATAGTTGGGTTTTTGCGTACTGCTGGCTTCGGAGATACGTTTCTTGCTTCTTTTTTCTCATACCCATTTCACCTCATAAAAAAATTGATTCAGACGATGCATATACAAATTTAATATGCATGCATGTAATATAGCTAACCTTCTTGTTCAACATATGGGGAAAAAAAATCACCTTTTCTTGCTTGTTTAGTTGAAAATTGGTTTTAGTTGCAAGTATTAGGTGAGTTTTCCCTATGATATTTTCGGTATTCTTAGACTATAAGTTGTCAAATTAGTTGAGGTATGTGAGGAGAATCACTTGTGGGAGAACACCAAAAATATCGAGAATACGGTGTTAAGGAGAATCACTTGTGGGAGAATACCAAAAATACCGAGAATACTAAGAATACTAAAAATACCGTAGTGAGAACTTAACCCAAGTGTACATGCCTCTCAAAAGCAGTATACCCTATCTCAAGAGGACTTGAAACAAATTTCATAGGGATTCAAATTCTATCAAAAAGTTGACTCACTTGTGGGAGAATACTAAAATACTGAGAATACTGAAAATACCGTAGTGAGAACTCAGCCTGAGTGTACATACCTCTCAAAAGCAGTATACCCTATCTCAGGACGACTTAAAACAAATTTCATAGGGGTTAAAATTCTATCGAAAAGTCAACTCGGATCATAAATTAGCGCAATAACAACAAGATCTTGTATTGTTCCTTCTAGGACCGGAAAATAAAGAAATGGCTGATCTATTCAATACAATTACGTTTTCACCAAATACTGTCGGAATTCATATCTCCGAAGTGAGAATATGGCAAACACCCAGTCAATGTCCTGATCTGAAACAATGGTAGCCGGGTGAGGGGATCAGCATAATGACCGCTCTCAAAGTAGTTATTTGGGACTCAGTTGAATTAGGCTCTGGGAAACCTAGGCGCCTGGAGTCTGTAGTTACTATGCTTGAAAGCTTAAACTTCATAGCTGCTATTTTGGATGACTACGCATGCATTCTGTGACTAGATAAAAGGCCCCATCACCTCCTCTAACTGAATTTCACGAGTGGAGTGGACCTATGAACATCAGACTCTGATGGCCATGTCAATAATTCTGTTTTTGAATAAGCTGAAATTGCACGATGACAAGAAAATGCATCCTCTAGAAAACGGTCTACATATGCATAATAAAATGAACTAAAATGAACGTGGAAGAATGACCATCGACACCAGGGCACTCTTTCTGAGAAAGGAAATCCATGTTTGATTGTTAGTGGTGGAAGTTGTTGCAGGTTATGCTTCTCAGTCGATTACCCCAATCAAGGAAAGCAGTATCATGCCAGAA
This sequence comes from Vaccinium vitis-idaea, assembly GCA_963854785.1. Classification (NCBI taxonomy): domain Eukaryota; kingdom Viridiplantae; phylum Streptophyta; class Magnoliopsida; order Ericales; family Ericaceae; genus Vaccinium; species Vaccinium vitis-idaea. The sequence continues at coordinate 4,928,323 of OY978219.1, read as the reverse complement.
ATTCCTCCAACTGTTGCAGCTGTTAAGAACCCAACGCCGAGGATAGAGTATGACGAGTATAACCACGAACGTTACCCTCCAGGAGAACCAAGCAAGCGGGCATTCGCCTACTTTGTCTTAACATGTGGGAGGTTTGTGTACGCATCGCTGATTCGTCTACTCATCATCAAGTTTGTTCTGAGCATGGCACCAAGCAAGGATGTTCTTGCAATGTCCTCTCTTGAGGTTGATATCTCCAGCATTGAGCCTGGTGCCACTGTAGCTGTGAAGTGGCGTGGCAAGCCCGTTCATATCAAGCACTGAATGGATGAGGAAATCCAGCTGGCGAGAAGTGTTGATCTGCGGGCACTACGGGATCCACAGGACGACTCTGAGAGAGTTATTAAACCAGAATGGCTTGTTGTTGTTGGGGTCTGTACCCATCTGGGTTGCATCCCCTTACCAAATTCTGGCGAATTTCGAGGTTGGTTCTGCCCGTGCCACGGTTCTCATTATGACACATCAGGAAGGGCTCGTAAGGGACCTGCACCTAAAAATCTAGAGGTACCGGTTTACACTTTCCTGGAAGAGAACAAGGTGCTCACTGGTGAGCGATAATGGGGTTAATTTCCAGGTGAAAAACTTGTTTTTTTAGAATCTTTTAATCATGTATTTGGTCTGTCTTAGTCAAATACTTCTTGTACATTTCTTTATTTTTCATTTTCACCCTCTTTCCTTCTGCATGTTTGGCAATTCTCATGTATCTTGAACATGGCTCTGAAGATAGTAGTATCTGTGTGCTAATGAGGCTGCTTGTTTTTGTATTGGTTTATCACAACTGTTGCATATGTACATAATTCTGCCAGCTTTGTGTATTGCCTGACAAATTTCACTAATTGTGCCCTAGCCTTTAGAACAGTTCAAGAAACAGGAAGAGAAGTTTGACATGAACACGAAAAACTAGTTTGTTGTGCTTCCAAAGTGTTTGATACCCGTAATGTACTTGTGCAAAATGAGATGATTTCTTCAGTGTAGGCAGAAAGAATACATGACAAAATCGCTTGGACAAATTCAAAGGTTAAGGTAACAAGCCCTGCCAAAAATGTGTATATTCTCCAATACTAATTCCGTGAATCGAAACGAAAACTGCAAACGTTCCGTCACGAAGACGATGCGTGCTTGCAAAAGAGAGAAGTATAGTTATAGTTGAATGACTTGACCTGGCTGTTATGATCAACGCCTATGATCTCTCAAAGAGCCCTTTCACATACACCATGCCTTTCTCAGCCAACTGCAGTTCCTTTCTCATTTGTTCTACTTGTTGGTCATCTCCTTGAACGACGATCTCTGATAGGGTTCCGTCTTCTGCCACTACCATTTTAACCTTGATCTGCTCCTTCCTCGATGCTCTTTTCCAATAGTATAGTCCCCTGTTTCGGTTCCCCAAACGTTAGTACTTCAGGTATTAGTTATCCGGTTTCAAAATGGATCGATACACAAGAAGAAAAGCAAACCGAGATTTTAGTACTTACGCCAGTGGACTTAAGATGGTGAGCCAGAACCAGTTGTTGCCTACATCTGGGACAGTTATGGTAAGAACAAGAGCAACACTTGCTAGGCTAATGCAGGTGCAGAAAGTAAGCAATGCTGCTTGGCCTCTGCTTGGAACCATCATGCCCTCAAACCTTTATGCGTACATTACATATGTGAATATCAACGGGATAGAGAGAAGGGTTTCAAACACTGATTTGGAATCTCATTGATATAAAAGAGCGAGAGTTCTTTAGCGGTGTTTACTCACGTTATGGTTTCTCCTCTATCTAACACCACAAAATTGTTGCGGATGAAGAACGAAAGTATTTCTCCGGCAACACGATTAGGTGCCTTCTTCTCTTCTCCTTCCCCTATATATGTCTTCTGCACTATCTGAAATCAACACACACCACTAATTAAGGATTTGTCACCCAACAGTAAGCAAATGAAAAGAAACGCCATAGCAAGACCAAATAATTTGATCCATACATCCCTTCAGAGTTCAGAATGACGTTGTCCCTAACATATTTTGTTCACCCAAAAATATGCAAATGAAAGAAAGAAAAAAACCCATATCTGTTACTAGTAATTTGATCCATATATCTCTTTGAAATGTCATTATACCTAATACAGTTTTTTTTATGGTACCCTATGTACAAGTCATTCAAGCTGTGCAAAGGCCTGGTAAATTACTTCACACAACGCCATCAAACTTTCCCAGTTAGGAAGCAAAATAAAACCCAATAACCTCAAAATTTTTTTTTTGGCTAAAATAACATTAATCCCAAACCCAGTTACCTTGATTTAAGTAAAAACGAAGGACAAAAAACAGTAAAATTGGAACCTTGGATTTCACAGAGCGCTTGATGAGAGACCATAGGCCAGGAACAGAGATGACAAAGAGGCCCAGAGAAGTGTAATAACTGGCGGCAGAATAGCCGGCGGTGTCCGCCGCCAGCAGAAAGATAGAAGAGGGAAGGTGGTGATGGGCAATATCAGCTGAAGAATAAGAAGAAGATGAAAATGGTAGTGATAATGAAAGAGGTTCGATGATAGAGGAGACTGCTGCCCGTCTAACGTGGGGTCTCTTGTTTTTGGGTCTTGATTTAGGGTAATTTGGAGGGCGTATACCCAGCCATGGAGGTTGTTGGTGGATGAATTGTGATCTGGGTTTTGAGTTGGATGGATAAAGGGAGATAGGAGAGAGAGGATGAGCTTGTAGTTTAGCCTCCATTGAGAAAGACACTCGATACTGCCCAGAGACGAGCCCTTCATTTTTTGGTCTTTTTAGCAGAGTACCTTATCTTATCACTAAATCCTTTGGTATAGAATATGGCCTTGATTGGAGTATGATTTATGCCGAAGAATCTGGCTTCTCTGCAGCCCAAAACTACTCATGGTTCAAGAGTTGCAAGAAAATGATCTTATCGGTAATAATCTTTCACAAGTATTGATCATTGACGGTCAAGATAGACGGATGACCATTAAGATAGACATACTAACATGAATTGTAGGCCAATAAAAAAATATTACGCCATGCAAATGCACACAGTCACAAACACTCACAGGTGCGTACGACTCATACATGTGCCCTTTTTTTTCACGCACTCACATGAGTTGTGAGCTAGCTTTTTTAAGTATTTTATCTTAGAGCTCCCAAGTGGGTAAGTGCATAAGTGTGTTATTAGCATGGTTGTTTTAACTGAGATCAATGCTAGGTACATAAAGTGTAGATTCAGATATAAACGTGTCTCTAATCATCGGCGTCAATTACTCACTATTGTTTAGGGATTACGTGCATTGAATAGTTTTGGACACACGGGAAAAATAGTATTCCATCGATATATTCAACCACTGAATAAAAACGTGTTTAGCGTGAAAAACTATTGATGAGTGAAAACCCAAAATTGCAAAGGGGGAAAAGGTAAAACCCAGTATTAATTATGGGCAGTAGGCAAACATAAATTTGAGACTATTCTGGGTCCCACGTGGATAATCGGACACATTCATATTTTTCAAAATAATATTTATTGCTACCCCATAAAATTTAACTCAATCTGATATTGGTAAATACTCCATCGGTTTATCCAGTTTTTTATTCTAAAAACGAAAAAACTAAATAAACCGATGGAACATTTGTCAATATCTGATTGAACTTATTTTTTTATGGGGTACTAGTAATTAGTGAACATAATTTTGAAAAAATATAAACAACTTCGATCAGCTGTGTGGAATCCAAAGTGAACCAAAATCAACTGATTTTTACAATTTTGGTACAAAAAAATCTGTACGTATATGTTTATCGATTAATTACTCCATTGATCAAGCAAGCAATGGGAAAAAAAAAATACTTTTGAAGGAGGAGGTCAACAGGGAAAAACACAATACTGTAATTAAAACTATGAAATGGGCATCAACAAGTGAAAAGGACAGTGAAAAGTTGATAAAACGTTTAGTTTTTACTTTTTAGACAAGAAAGCAACATCCAAACGCATTAAAGTTTCTTCTTTGTTTTTTATTTGAAGAGAGAAATCCAAACATCTCATTCAACCAAACTTTAGGTCAGGTAACTATAATAAACACAATCTTAATTTCTATTTAGGGAACTGCAATCGCACTCCGGACCATAGAAGAGTAGGTATCAATTTCCACGTGCTAAACAAGGTAACACTTATGTATTTCTTATCAAATTAAGAGACTTTTGCTATGGTTTTATTCGATATCCTCGCTAGCAGACGATAAAATTGATTCCTTAGAAATTATACGGAAGAACAATATATGAGTTACTACGCCCTATCTGGAAAACAAGTATTTAAATCGTCTACCCTTCAAAACAATTCAAATTTTTTTAACTCGATTGCTTCTCGATTGATAATCTAACGCTAAGTGTAATTATTGATTGGCTGTATTTCGATTGGTAAATTAATGAACTTTTTATTTCTTTCTCAAAAAAAAAAAAAAAGTGTAATTATTGATTGCAATGTTTATGTTCGGGAACACTAATATGGTCATAGTTTATCTGAGTTGATGGTACAAAATCAATACTCATAATAGCCGTAATCTAAGGCCCCATTTGATACGAGGTCTCGTTTTGGGGGATTGGTAATGAGATGGGATTGGGATTGAGATTGAGATTGGCTATAAGGTGGGATTATTAATGAGGAGACAAATATTTTCCCATGTTTGTTTTTACACAGGAATAGATCATGGGATTGTTAATACAGTAACATGTTTGTTTTGTCTAGGATAAGATTAGATCATGGGGTTTGGTGGTTTGCACAACTGAGAGGGGTTTGCACAGGAGAGGAATCCTTCCAATCCCATGGGATAGGATTGCCAATACCCAACCCCCCTTGGGATGGGTAATCCCATGCTTTTGTGGGATTCACAATCTCATGGTATTAGCAATCCTCCCATTTTTTGCAACACCAAACAAAGTATTAGAGGTCCCACATGATTCTCAATCCAATCCCATCCTCCAATCCTAGTATCAAACAGGGCCTAACCAACTATTATACTAGCACATGAAGGGGAAAAAAAGGACGGCCTTGTTTGGTTTGGTTTCCAAAAACTGGTTTTCTCAATTATTATTCAATTATTACCCCTATTTTTAAATATTATTTTTATTTTTATTTCTATCTCTCTCTCCAATCATTAATACTTATTTTTTAATTATTATACCTATTTCTCCCTCTAATCATTACAAAAACTAAAACTCAAAACCAAACCAAACACAACCGACAAGTTTCTGGTATAAGGTTTCGTATTTGAGGTTATGGAACAACATTGATACTCTTAAAATGTAATCTAACCAACTATTCTACTTCATTTGGGGAAAAAAAATGATAATCTCTATTCGCAAAAAAAGAAAAATATATTGGGTATTTTCATTTAGGAGTAAGGACCTATTACCCATTCTATTCCGAAGCACCAAAAAAAAGGACCTATTACCCATATACAATGTATTTTTTTTTGTCGTTTGATAGTCTAAGGTGTTCGGGTATATCTCAACTAATCTCCTCTTTTGTACATTCGATAGATAGGAGATTCACGCTTTATTACTATCTAACGTCAGGAACCGAAACCTGATCAAAATTGTGTAGACAACAAACCTTGACAAACAAGTGAGAATAAATTATTTCAACCGGCGGTGAAAACAAATGTTTTCTTTATTATACTGGACCATTGTAATTGATTTGAAGAAAATATTTGTTTCTGCCGGTGTTGGAAAAAACGTTTTCTCCGAGCAAGAGAACCTTTAAAATGGTGTAAATTTGGGTGCACCAATTCAGGATTCGTAGATAGGGCTGGAGCCAAGCCGAGGCACAGAGCGCGCGCGAATATTGAGGGGAAGTTGATTCCGTAGTACTACACTACTCCTCCTAAAAAGAGTAACAGAACGGTTTCCATCAGGGTGTGCGCCCCTCTCTCTCTCTCTCATCACTCTCTCTCCTCGCCGCAAAAACCAGTGGTGGTGTGTATCCTCTCTCAATCCTCAATTTATTTCAGGGTTTTTTTATCTGTCGATTTTTCTCGTAGATTGTGTATGCAACGCTTCTTTTTTTGTTCCGACTGCGTATTGTTATAGGTATCGTCTTTGTTTCTCAACTGTGCTTTGATTTCTAGGGCTTCGACTCAAAGACGGAACCTTTATTTGCTTTTGCCAAGTAACCTTTATTGTTTGCTTGATGTGTTCTTTCTCCCCTCTCTTGCGTGTGAGTGTTTATTTACCCTGAATGAATGAACTGAAGATTCATGTTTTTGGATAATGCCATTTCTTCTTTCTAGGGGTTTTTCTTTTCTTGGGTGGGTTAGTGCTGGAATTGGTTGAGTCAGAAGTTTTGATTTCATGACAAAAAACGGAAAAGTAAATTATTTGTGTTTTTTCTTTGTATACCATTTTTCCTTTTTTTTTTTTTTTTTGTGTTTTCTTATGTGCAAGTAGAGTTTATGGGATGCATTTATGTTATTTATTTTCTTCCTTTTTCTCCCCGTCTTTCTAGTAATTTGAATTTCGGCAATTTCTTCGTTTTTTTGTGAAGTATTTGCTGTCCCTTTTATAGTGAATGAAATGAAGATGTGTTTTCTCCTCAATTTTCCAGTATTGTACTAAGGTTTGTGGTTTTTATAGTTGGTTCTTTGATGAATAGTGTAGAATGAGTTCGAGGGGCGTCAACGTCAGAACTTTGAATAGTCTGATAAGTAATATATGTCCTGGTTGTAAACGTATATACACAGTTGCTGTTTAGAGCTTAAACTGGAAGAGAATTGCTTCTTGCATATGGTTATACGGCAGTGGGATTGATTGTGCCTTGAAACAAACCAAAGAGACCAACCTAAAGCTGGAAAGTGAATTCGGGTTTCTGTTAGTGTTTAACTCTTAGTTTATATTTCTTCATTCATCTATAAGTCATGCATAGCTTCCAGCTTCAGAAAGTAATGCCCCCTCGATTCTTCGTATCTTGTAATAATAATATTTGCCGCCACTTCCACCTTTTGTTTTATTCATGTATTTAAATTATCATTGTTATTATTATTATTTACTCTCTCCGTCCCTTAATGGTAGTCCACTATTCCTTTTTTGGCTGTCCCAAAATTGATGTCCACTTGTGGAAAATCAAGGACCAAAATTCAGTAAATTTCCTTATCTGCCCTTCTTATTTGAGCAAATGGCAAAGTTTTTTTTTTTACCAAATTCAAATTCAAATTTAAATTCAAGGGACAAATGTGTAAGATTAAACAATGAAAAGTATAATGATTAATGTCTTCAAAAAAAGTTGGAATTCCAAAGTGGGACTAACATTAAGGGACGGCGGGAGTAAGAGTTACTAGTAATGTTACCTTCAATCAAGGTTGTCAAATCGGGAATCGAATCGAGATGGTCCTTCTTAGAATCGCAAATCGTATCGAATTGTGAATCACCCCAATTCGGTCTTTATTTCATATTTTAGATCTAAATCAATGGAAAACTTATTTTATATGATGAATTGATAATCATGTGGAGTAATAGGTAAGCTGCTTCTATTGCAACTCGCAAGAGCTGAGAATTCGTTAATCCTATTTATGGTCCTCTTTGTGAAAAAGAGTTTAAAAGTACAAAATGAACGCTTTGAAGGTCTTTAGGGTGGTCGTATGCCATTTTGTATTTGTCGATTTCGATTCTCTCAAAATTGATCTTACATTTTGTATTAAATATGATACATAATAAGATAAAAATCTATTTTTGATAATAAATAAGGAGAAACATAAGCAAAAGATGGCATATAACAATACTAAAGACCTTAAAACAATAGTTTGAACTCTTCTCCAACAACGAAAAAGCAAAAAAAAAATGTAAGAATTGAATTCAGCAAATTGAAGTTGAATAGAACGATTCACCGATTCAGAACGGCGATTCACCGATTCGCTGCTTTTTCTGATTCATGCAACCTAATTGTATTGATAACCCACTGAATCGTATGGAATCGTACGATTTTGACAACTATGCCTTCAATAATTTTCTTAATGCAAGATTGGGTGGTTGGATTTTGAGACTCGCACTAGCTGTTGCTGAAGTGTTAGGAGCCTGGATCTCATTGACAGCATATTAAAAGAGCAAACATGGATATTGAAACTGAATGCATGCTTTAATTACATTGGTTATAAGTAAGAGGTAGTTTAAGATGAGGGTGTCTGTACTAAAAGTTGCCTTACTGTTTGGAACAGGTGACTTTTATTTTATTATGAATCGAAAAAGTTGTAAAAGCTGATTTGTTGCATATTTGGTGTACTATATTGACCATTGACCCAACCATTGTTCTGTTATTACTGTCAAAAAGCAGAAATCAAGAATTGCCGCTCTAGTGCTAACTGCTAAGTCAGTATTGTTTACTTCTTAGTCCTTTCAAATTCATTTAAAGATGTGTGATCTTGATTTTGGGTGATTACTAATATAATGTCTTGTTTGCTAATAAAGCATTAGGGTTTCCAACTTGGAGCTCTGCTTGATCTTTTGCTGATAATATGGACATTTTACACGCTGCAAAGTTTTTTTTTCCACCTCTATTCTGTTATTTGATTTTTGGCTCATGTTTGGATGCCCTTTTTTGCGTACATGGGTTAAGTGGTGATGTTCTCAAGTTTATCACATCTTAGGTTAGCTAATGATAACCTGTCATGAAAACATGGTTTCAGCGGCACAGGGTATGAAGGTATTTGTTGGTTGTCATCAGGACGTATGTTGGTAGAAATTTCAGTCATGTTCTGCTGTTGGTATTTCTGATAAATCGTGCAAATGGCGGCTGATCAGAGGAAGAGAGGATTGAATAGTGCCATCATTTCTACTTCCCGGGAGCTGGGCAGAGCAAAAAAGAAGAAAGTGGGATTACTACAAGGTGATTTAAACAGGAGATCAAATATTTCTCTCAAGTGGGATGACAAGAAGAAGAGTGTTGTTGCCATACGGGAACAGATTGGCTTATCACGGAAAGATATGATTGCTTTCATTGATCATGTTCCTCTTTGCCACAATATTTTGGCAGATGTTCTTTCTGTTCCTCAGGAAATTTTTGACTTGGACAATTTGAAAGAGGTGCTCTCTTCTGAGGTAATGCTAATTGCATGGCGATGCTTAATTAGTTTCCTTTTAGCGCTAGTATATTACCCTTACCGTTGAGAATTTCCGTCTTACATTTTATGCACTAACAATGACAGGTCTGGCAGACTCATTTATCTGAAAACGAGAGAAACTATCTTACACAGTTTCTACCTAAAGGAACTGAGATGCATTGCGTTGTGCAAGAATTGCTTGCGGGAGATAACTTTCACTTTGGAAACCCTTTTCTGAAATGGCAAGTGCTCATATTGATGTACTCTGGGTGGAAAATACACGTCATAGTTTGCTATTGCTTCATAGTCAAATAACTTTTGTCTGACAAGTAACTTTATGCCATCATGTTGAACAAAATGTACTTCAATTCCTTTATACTACTACTTGACCTGTATTAGGACGTAAAACTTCTTTTACGTTTGTATACTATCATTAGTTTATTAGTAGTGCGAATGGAGATTAGGAAAGGGGTTAGATTCGACATATAAATTGTGTTAAAAGTATGTTTCAGTGTTTATCATTTTCAGTTTTTTCTTCTTTTAGTTTGTTTGTGGTTTTACACTTCTTTAATTTTCACAATCTGAAGTAGAAATTTTTTTCCGAAGGAAACAATTATTATCCATGAGGCTGATATTTTTGGAATTCCAAAAGACAGTTTTGAATAGTTTGAAAGACATCAGCTTTTTGTTTGGCATTTCCTTGAAAAGAGTATTTGAAAACAACATAGTATATGCTGAATGGGATGTTTGGCCTTTTAGGCTTGAGCTTCTCTCTTTTGAACGTGCTCTAAAGCTATCCTGAGCTATCTGTAGTTCAATTATTTAATACCCTCTTATGCTTATTGCAATTTTGGGGGTTATATGAGCTTCCCTTCTCTGAAAAAGCCAAAATGGTTATCTTCGCGTGTTTTACAATGTAACTTCTTATCCTCTCAGGGGTGCTTCCCTTTGTTCTGGTAAGCTTCATCCTGATGCTGTTATTCATCACGGAAAGCATTTGAAGACGAGTAAGAAGTCGTACTACTCCGGGTTACAGAAGTATCATAACGGGTATGTAATGTTGAGGAGCTACCACTTTTTGTGCTTCATTTCTATGCTATGCTTGTAATTGTTTCTTTGACCTAATTGGAGGGTTGCCAAAATTTTATGCTTCTTGTGGCAGCATGATCGGAAATTTACTCCTGTGGAAGGAAAGATGGGGAAGCTGCAATGATCCTGAAGAAATAGTGGAGAAGATATGGAGGTTAATACTCTGGATGTTTCCCATTTTGTAGCAATTGTATAGTTTGGCAGATGTAGAATCTGCTGCCTCCAATAATCCTATGACTTAACTGACATCGCCTGATTATGCTGCTGGTGTGCCTTTGGATTGTGCATATTTTCATTGCTAGTAATCTGAATCAGAAGACTATCATGCCCAATTTTGTTTGATTTGATTTGATTTGATTTGATTTGATGAGGCCTACGTATATTCGAGGATGTTATGTCTTTTTCTATCTACTGCAGACGAGTAACTGTGTGATGGGCTCTGTTATTTGGTTTGCACTTTTCAGTTATGCTTACTAATCTAACATTCGGGCTGTTCTAGTTCTGCTCGTAATAGATAGAAAATTTGTTCCAATCATGTTGCAGTGGTAATATGATTTGAGAATTAATGCACAATTAATTACTTTGCGAGGCATCTCTCATCATAATCATTAATTTAGTTTGTTTATTATTTTTTTCCCTATCCTATAGGACTGCAAATAATCACATATTTCATTTGAGGATCTTGTGATTTGCATCTTGCTTGAATAAGGACTGGTGTTTCATGTATCTGTATGGTTTTGTTTCTCTTGGGGATATTCCTTTTGAAGCTTGTTTAGAGATTGGCTATAAATCTTATGAGCAGGAACGGAAAGCAAGCTGAAAGAATCAGAAGCATCACTTTTGAGACAAATGAATGTAGGTATCGCGATGATGCTGAGGAGGACCTTGCCGCCACGTCTGAATCTGGTTCTTGGGCGGCTGATGAAAAGCCAGTTAGTAGTGATAACCAGAGCTTAATGAGGAAGCATGGAAAACAGCAGAGACGGTAATTGTTTTTTGACCATGTATGAGCTATTCCAGCACTTGTACAAGCAATTTCTCTGAATCTTTTTTTTTGAAAGGCAAAAAAATTTCATTAATCTTGAAATTGTTACAAGAGTAATAGGACAAGGAAACAGCAAACAAGCACAAAGCTAAAGTCAGCCCAATCCGAGACCCACTCCATGATTGGTAAGAAATCAATCAAGGATACCCACCTAATAGGCACAAGCCCAACACCCTTATGGGTCCAAAAAAACCCAGATAAAACAATCAGCTCAAAAGAAAACATCCAATGCCCAATAATGCCTAGATAAAATGGGCCAAGCCCAACCAATAAAAACCCTAAGCACTGCCGCCCCTGCCGCCACTTGAAGAGGAAGCGACCGTTGCCACCACCGCCGCCGGAACCTGGGGAACAAGCCCCTGTTGTTGCCCCAAGGACAGACCAACCGCCCCTCTCCAAGTCGCCAATGAACCCATCAGACCCCGCCGCCATCATCTGCACGAACCCATCACCAAGAACAGCATCACCAAGCCTTCGTGCACCACCACCCAAGACCTCCCGCAGTTTGCCGCCCACACACCGGCCAAGCCTAGCCCAAAAACCACCGCCCAGATTCGTGAAAACCTAGAGCCGCGCGTCAAAAGCCGTTAGGCACAAACCGGAGGGACCCAACAATCCACGCCGGAGACGCACGAGGCAAAACTGAAATTAACAGGACGCTGGACATGGAATGAACCAGAGCCGCACCGCCACCACACAGATCCACTGCTCCGCCCCCAAAAAAGCAAGCCGATCGCCGTTAGGCATAGACCAGAGAAACCCAACAGTCACACTGGTGGCAAGGAGAAATGGACGCCCGGAGAGGAAGGAAACTGGAAGTGAAGCCGCGACCATGGCCGCCACAACACCAACGCCGCAAGAGCCTGTAAAAAACGAAAGTGAAAAAGAGAGATATAGAGGGAGAGAAAAAGAGAGAAGGAAGGAAATAGATCCCTCCCCTCCCACCGCCGACGAACGGGGGGGAGGGGAAGGAGGGAGGCTGGGAAAAGGGCCGCTAGGTTTAGGTTAAGGAGTTTAGAGAGATAGAGAGAGAGGTTGTGGTTGTCAAATTACTTATATTGTTTTGGATGATTCTATTTTTTTTTTTCTTCTGAATCTGACGAGGTTTCATGGAATGGCCAAATATGAAAATGAAAATACATTACAATTTGGCACTTACAAGTTAGAGGCACCGTTGCTTATATGGTTTGGTTAATTTACAATCCACATCCAAGGAAAAGTTTGTCTGTTTATCTGCATCTGTATCTCTATTTGAATGTGCTCTTCTTATACACATCAAGTAATCACACTTAGATAGGTACATAATTATGTCTGTGTACATTTCTGGGGGTTTCTGTGTGCACACGCAAGTGTTTGTGCATGGGCCAGGACTAGAGACCTTTTTTTTTTTGCAGGATCTTCAAAATCATATTTATTTTGACAGAAACGGTATGCTTTGTTTTTGTTTTCAAATATGTTTTTTGTTGAAAATTGTCCTGTTGACACTTGAGATTGTTGAAGTTGTACGCTTAGCATTATTTACTTTGTGTTTTGATAGAAACCACATGTGTTTAATACTAACGTATTTAAAGTTTTCCTGCTTGTTGATTGTTCTATAGCGTCTCTGGTGATATGCTACGTCTAGTATGTACTGCATATAATTACTAAACAATAGTTGTGATGAAAATGAATATATACCAGTACACCCTGTACCCGTTTATCAAAAATAGTGAATATTATCAAATTTGAGTGTAGTCACTGGAGTTGGCATAGTGTGGTTACATAGGGAAGAAGAATAGGTTTATCATGTTGGCTCCATAGAGTTTATTGGGCAACCTGAAAGCTATAACTATTTTCGCTTAACTTTTGTTCATACTTTTCAGCGTTATTTGCTGGAAGTGGCAAGGTATCTCAGTGATCACATTTAAAAAACTGTGGCCGGAAGTATTTGACATATTTGCATCAGCTGCTGTTCAACTGTACTTATCTTGTACTTCAATATTTGAAGAGTCCAATACCCTCGACCGCCAATACCAATTTCTCTCAGTGTGTACGCCTCTGCATAGGGCATTACGTTTGGATAATACGGGGAATCTATCTTGATAATGCGGTTGATATGTTGAAAATAAAATTTTCTAGTTTGTCTAATAAAAAGTAGTAACCATATGTTGGTCAGATGCTTACGAGTTGGGTGAGACATGTGCTGTGTAATTTATTCTCGGTGATGCTCTCATGAAGAAATCTACTTACTTAAGTTGGATATTGTGATTTGCAGTGATGATGGCTTCATGGTGGTAGAGAAACCTAGAAAAGGAGAAAAGCTGCGGAAGCAAAATATCCAGTGTGGTGATGGTTCTAAATATATGTCATATATAAAGGTGATTAATCTTACATAATGACAGATTCGACAGAAAATTAGTCGCTCAGACTGTACATTTACCCATGTCTGTGCATACTTCCTGAAATGGACTTCTATTGATATAAATTCATGTCCTCAAAATTCACCTTCTCTACTTCAGTAGCTCCTCAAATGATTTGTTATGGTTTTTGTTGGTTGTTAGTCTCAGATTGGTCTTTTTCCATGTATTTGCTGGCATTATAGCACTTCGTTGTCTAGGACTTAAATAAATGTTCACGACTCTTTCACTAAGCTACATGTGTATTGGGTACTGAGGTTGTTGTTGCAAACCGGGGTTGGTGCTTATGGCTGATCATTTCTTTGTTGCACTTCAGGTTAGCAGGGAGCAGCATGAACGTGTTAAGAGTAGTGTAAAGGATTCCAGTAGTGCAATTTTATCTAGGTCTCTTAATCGTGTTCTGGGTAACATTGATGCCTTTCACATTCAACCGTTTCATGAATTTGAAGAAGAGGAGCGGAAGAAGTTGCATCAGCACTGGTTAGTGTTTTCAAATTCAATATTGAGGCTATTTTACTTTCAAGCTCTTTCTCCCCCTTCAGAGTTTCGTGTTGATTATGCAGGCTGCAGTTGGCAACCAGAGACCTACCATTAACATTTTCAAGCTGGAGAGCATGGAAGATAAAGAAACAGAAACTGGCGCAATCTTTGGAGAAAGAAATGGAAGAGAAATTAAAGTTCCTTAAAGAGGTTTCATACTCTGCCCCTTTCCTTTTTTTTCTTTTTTTTTAAATCCATTTGTGACAAGTGTGGGTGCTTATGTCGGTAAGACAGACAACTAGATATCCAGTAGATCCTTGTTTAGAGCTAATCTTTGCCGACTTTATGATGCTAAACTGTCACTTGTACCTGGGTGATCAGGATGAGGAGAAAGAGAATGCTCGTATTTCCATACCTGGTCCGACGGATAATAGAGCAGCAGATTCTGAAGCCACAACTCCAGTAGAGGTTTTGTATTCTGCCCTCTGGGTATCCGAGGATATAAAATCAAATTCTTCAAATAGTTAGGTCCATTTCCTAACAACTTAAGCTTTTGGACGGTAGACTAACATAGTACTAGAAATTAGAGGGCTAGTTTCTGGGAGGTCTTGGGTTCAAACAGGGCGAGAGGTCTTGGGTTTAAGTCTCTCAGTGTTCATTTGTTTCCTGTTTTCATTCTTGTATGGATGCATGCAAGTCGGGGTTTGCATGTGAGGGAGGGTGTTGGATAGCTCAATATACATTGTTGGGTCAATTCCCAATAGCTTATGCTTTTGGGACAATTGACGACTTAGCATATATCCTCTTAAAAGTGCTATGCTCGATAATATATTTTGGTTACCTTTGTTAAATTGTTTGCCTTCTATTTTTGGGGTGGTCAGGTTGAAGAGAAAGGGAACTCAGAGATCTTCCCTCAGGAGCAGATAGGTGATGGACTGGACAATCTTAAATCTGCTATGGCATCAGAGGTTTGCGCTCTTTAGTCTTTGCCTCCATGTTTTGGTGAATGTAGGTTTCTAAGCATTTAAAGCAATCTTATGCATGTTGTCGGTCCTAGCTGAACCTGTCTATTCGACAATCTCCATTAGCCACGTTACTTCAACTTTTTTGTTGCTGGGTAATCAGGATGAAGAGGAAGAGAAGCCTGATCAGGAGATGGCAGATGATGAAGCAGCTAAATGTGAACCCGTCATTAAAGATGATTATGCCTCTCCTCATATCTCCACATATAATAATGATTCACAATCAATTCCTTCACAAACTTGCAGCCATGAATTTGTCCCGATGAATCTGGACCCCGCTCTTCATGTAATTATGGAAAAAGATGACAACCCTTCTAATTTATCACATTACTCAGAAAATTTAAATTGCATGAACAATGTTGTCAGTCAGGGGGTTCCTGACTCTTCTTCAAGTGATTTTTGGCCAGCAGTTAGCATGCCAGATTCTTGTTACCATCCTACTTTGAACCACACCTATCCCTCTTCCCGTGAGCTGTCACTTGGGCATTCGCTTGTTTTTGAAGATCAACAAGCCCGACTGATTGATCTGGAATCTCGAAATCATGAAGATGATTCTGTGAAAGACCTGTTGCTCAGGCAACCCAATGACATGACTTTCTTCAATCCATACACTGACCTTGAGGTCCAAAACCGAGCTGAGCTATCACAGCATTTGTTCAAGGGTCAGGAGGGTTTGCCTTACCATCAGGAGCATAAACCGACACATTTAGCTATCCAGCAAGCATCAAATGTTCCGATGGTGACAGGTCAATTTTCTGGGCATTTTGGGCAGCAGCTCCATCCCTCACTGCCATTGGAGAGATTGAATGATTTGTACATGCATCAAAACATACAAGAGAAGCCGTTCTCAGATGGAAGTAGGTACATTATTCCAAGGCAAGATCTCTTACCATCTGTCCATCCTCAGGATTGGGCTGTCAATACCCCTCATGGGATTTCAGCGCCTCTCCCATCTCAATTGGGTGGTGGAATGTTGGGCCGTAATTGGTTTTCAGGTGAGAATCAAGCCCGAGGTGGGTGGTCCAGTTTGGATGCTATTGGCCCAACTCAGAGCATTGGAAATATAAGCAATGCGGATCAGAGCCTTTTTGGTGTTCTTTCCCAATGTAACAGCAATTTCCGTCCTGGTGCACCTTATCATTTGACTGGTTCCAATGAACGCTTCATTCAGTCAGGAACCTATGGTGGATTAGGTGCACTTTTCCCTACAGCAAGCACTGTGTTGCCAAATGCAGGTAATCCTCTTAACTACTATAATGGGCATGAGGCTACTGCCCCTGTAAAGAACAACATAGATTGGATGAGCATGCCGCATCAGAGTCCTGCGTTACAGGATACAATGGGAAAACAATTTTTGAGGTCCTGGAACCAATAAGGTAGATCATGTACGCGTTTTTCGGGCCAAGTGGATTGCAACTTTATCAGCGTGGTTAATAAGCAAGATGGGCTAATGGAAGATTCAATGCGACCCTAGGTTTTTGGACTAATTTGTTTTCAGGACTACTGTACAGTTCGGTTTTTAGGAAACTGGGTTAGTGGGTTCTGAAGCCTTTTAATGGCAGTTTGTACATCGATATAGGAGGATATGTAGAATCCTGAAAATTGGGGGAAGTCTCCAGGATTTTTTTCTTTCTGAAGGTGAGTTATAGATGATGATACCATTTTAATTAGGATTTTTGTTCTCCCTTGTTGATGGAGTAATTTTTCTCTTGGAATCTAGGCATGTCCCTTGACCTAATAAAGTTTGCCATTTTGGTGATTAGTGATTTTCCTGATCTTTTTTTGTTTTGGATAGCATTCTTTTCATCGGACAGATGGACGCCGCAAACGCAAGAAATGCCTCTTCTAAGATTATTTTTATTCTACAGGGCAAAGGACTAGTTCTCCTCCTGTCCTCCAGCAAATTCTCACTTTGCTGTGTCTTTCTCGTGAGAAGTTGTAATTCTTGAATGCTTATTCCGATTTTTGTGCTTATATCTCCATTCACTGCAGGGTAAGTAACTCCACCTGCATGAGTTGGCCTGGACACTTGCATTCTTGAACTTAAAAGAAGCCGAACTCTCTCGCGTGCTCTCTCTCTCTCTCTCAAGTTTTCTTCGTTACCAAGCAACATAGGACCTTCTAGAGTTTCCCAATCCAAAAATGTTACTATACACGAAAAGTTTCCTCGAAGAGGTTCAGAAAAGAAAAATCAACGGCTCAGATTCACATAAGATATAAGAAAAGTTTTCTTGAAAAGGTCCGGGATAGAGAGATTGAGAATTTGAATCATTGAATTTTCTTTTTTGGACGTTTACAGAGAAATTTTTCCTGTATTTTAGTATTTTACTATTCCCCCTCCTAATCAGGATGTCGGCGAAGGTGTAAAAGTTACCATGGTTTGCCAAAAAGCAAGGGTGGGGAAAAATCAGTAGGGAAGGGGCCACCCTGGGCCCAGTGCTTATGGTCTCTTTAATCAAGGTGGGTCATCACACTGCTCGTTCTTCTGTCCTTTCGTAGTTTCGGTACTAACAAATGCTTCTAATTTATTCCTCCAAATCTATTTCCATTAGAATTAAATTAGAGTACTTTTTTTTTAATAGAGATTTAGGAACCTTGACTAATTCCGAAGCCCTGAAGGTAACGACTGAGTATTATTCCAGTGGCCCCAAGAATTTGCTGGCAAGAGAAATCAAACCTAAGATCGTAGGTGATGACAATCCCAATGTAAAACCACTTTGCCAACCCATTGTGATTGATTGAGGGTACTCCATAGGGAAGATAAACCAGTTTTTGATTTCATTTTAAGCTCAATCTAATACAACAAAATATCGTGAAAAAAAAAAAAAACATACAACATACTGTACAATGCCTTGGTCATTGTCCTCTTCTTTTTGCCAAAAGATTACTAAAAGTGCTAAAAGGGCTAAAAGTGTTAAAACTAGATGATGTATGTGAGGAGAATAATCCATTTTAGAACTTTTAGCGGAATCGAAAAACTCCCTGATTCCTCAATTACAAAGCTTGTGATTGTGGATAAGCCATGGCCTACCTATTATTATATGACTTTTGGTAATGCCAGGTGTCCAAGTTTAACTTGTGCTAACTTTGGACTAATTCCTACATCTTCTTCTATAACCGTTACACAAGCTTATATTAGTTATATACGAGGTGAGCTGGTGAGAAGAATCGAATCCGAAACTTAAAAAGAAACAAGCCTTAAAATCTCAGGCGAAGACCACCGGGCATATGGATTTCCATGGGCAAATGGGGCTCAGGGGAGGTGCTGTGCACTCCCGTGCCGTGCACCGTGTTGTGCGCTTCTCGGCCGTCCGATCATGTTTTGGACGGCTCGGATGTGTTCGACAATTATAATTTAATTTTGATTTATTTTGGTCGGTAAAAATCAAAACACATTTGAGCCGTCCAAAACACGATCGGACGACCAAGAAGCGCACAACACAGTGCACGGCACGGGAGTGCACAACACCTCCCCGGTTCCGGGCAAATGTAGCCTCATTTTATGCACCTCAGTTTTTGTATGGGACCGCATCATAGGATTAGGTTTATTATTCAACTCTAAGATCTTCTCGGGAACACCAACCGTTCACATCTACCAGTAGATTCTATCTATCTATAAATAAACAGGAGAAAGGTCGGCAGGGACAAGACAAAAAGTAGAACCATTCGACCTAGGCATGGAATTACTAAAACATTATGTTAGATTTGGCTTAACAAGTACTCCATATTACTACTATGTAAGTATATTTTAATTTAATTGTTTATTTATTTAAAAAAATCGTATTTGTTAGTTTTTCATAAATTTTTTTGGGACTTTTGATTTGTCTATCAACGGGAAAAATCTAAACTTATGTTTAAAACTATATATTTTTATTGAATAAAAACAAAAATAATCTAGAAACTTTTCGAAAATTCAATATCATTTTGAGAATACACTGTAAAACAAATTTGTTTCAATTGTGTGTCTACCAATCTCTAATGATTATATTTTTTTGTAGCCATTATGTACTCAATATTTTTAAAAAAATGAACGGTTCCGATTCCAAATAAAGATTTCAAAGAGCCCACAATGGAGGTCACTGCCGAGATGCATTGACTTAGATTACTACGAGAAGTCTATATAAATATATAATACCCTCTACTATTTTATCCCAAAAAATAGTCCCGCATTCAATCCAGCCGTTAAGACTTCGAGTCGATCCTTTTTACCAACAACTCATCTCACATCGGATAAAG
Organism: Vaccinium vitis-idaea; assembly: GCA_963854785.1. NCBI lineage: Eukaryota > Viridiplantae > Streptophyta > Magnoliopsida > Ericales > Ericaceae > Vaccinium > Vaccinium vitis-idaea. The sequence continues at coordinate 4,908,956 of OY978219.1, read as the reverse complement.
CTTGGAAATGCATGTGGAAGAAGTTAGGAGTAATTCGAGCTATGCGTAAATTGACGGAAAATTCTTCGGCCTTGTTCGTTTCTTTATTTAGTTTTAGTTTTGATGACATCATCATTTTCCTCATTTCTCTCTATATCTCTCCACTCATTACACCTACTGACATCATTAAAATTAAACTAAATTATCTAACCAAACACAAACTTCATATGTACCTTTAGTTTTTTTTTTTTTTTTTTAAACAATGAAAAAGCAGGGGAGTGGAAGGGTCGCAACATCTCCAGGCCCTTTTTGCTCCGTAAAATTTCATTTTCAGGTCAGCTGTTGGGAATCTCCTAGGAGTATTTGTTACTCATATTTCCCTCCTGCTTCTAGAGAGAGAGAGAGAGAGAGAATGGAGAGCAAGAAGAAGAAGGATGTGATTCGATTGGAGAGGGAATCGGTAATCCCAATTCTAAAACCGAAGCTCATCATGACCCTTGCCAACCTCATTGGTACCACTTCTGCACTCTTCATCTCGCTCCGTTTTCATCTCTCTTTGTCGCGTGTACTTTATAAATATACGAAGAAATGTGCGCATCAATTAGAATACTATCGTTGTCGTCTTCGATTCCTTGTCTGCAAAATGCCCTTGTTGATTTTCCTAGTTTTCACTTGATTCTTGGGTTGTATCTGAATCTAATGGAGGGCAAGGCCAATGTTAATTTCAATTCCAATTCAAATTCATATGTCACAATCTAGGAACTGATTCTCTTGAGTACCACATTAGTTACTTTGAAATTTGAAGTCTCCTCTTGTGATTAAGAGGATATACTTTGGTACTGGGTATCCGATTCTTATCACGCTTAATCCATGTTATTCAAGTATTCGAAGAATATGAGGAATATAAATGTCTACACTTTAAGATAGGATATGCTTTTCAAGACGGATTTGGGTTTGTATGGATTGAATGTCGACTACTATGCGGTGGCATTTTCCGTGTCATCAATGTGTGCTTTGTGTTTCCTGGGCGGCAATATAAACATAGTGAAGAAAAATTGAAAACTTTAGCTCCATCTGCTGAAAATGAAGTCTCTGTACATCCCTCCTTTCTTCTCTCATTTTGAGTGGGAAGCTTTAATGTTCAGTTTGCAGTTGTGATTCCTTATTATAACAAATTTCATGTCATCAATGTGTGCTGTGTGTTTGCCGGGCCGCATTACAAAGATAATGGAGAAAATGTGAAAACTTTAGCTCTGTCTGCTAAAAAATAAAGTCTCTTTCCACCCCTCCTTTCTTTCTCTCATTTTTGGTGTGAAGCTTTAATGTTTTAGTTTGCCGTTGAGGCGTTGACATTCCCAACTAGCAAATTTGAGAATGGATTGAAATTGTATTTTTGAAATCTTCTGCAGAACATACTTCTGACAGGGCTGAATTTTTGAAGCTCTGCAAGAGAGTTGAGTACACCATCCGTGCTTGGTATCTGCTCCAGTTCGAGGATCTGATGGTATTCTAATGTCCTGTTTCATACACTAAGATGAAGTCTTCTCTCTGCAAAGCATTTTAAAACTGATTTATGTTATTGTCATGTTATGATTTATTCTTTCAAATTTCCATCCAATACCTTTCGTACTTGCAGCAATTGTACTCCCTCTTTGATCCTGTGCATGGGGCACAGAAATTGGAGCAGCAGAATCTATCTGCAGAAGAAATTGACATTCTTGAACAGAATTTCCTGACTTACTTATTTCAGGTAACATACATGGGTGTTGCATCTCTGTTCTACAGATTTGATGTTTTGAACATTGAGTTATGGGTTTTCTCCTTGCATACATATATATGAATACTTTAGAGTAACGTAAATAACAGGTTGTAGTCAAATTAAACTAAAAGACAATGGAGTTTTTATTCCGACTAGGCACTACAAAATATCTGGTCATCTCCATGGGTGTTTATGCACAAAGTTACAAAGGAGAGGGCATGGCAAGTCACACGTTGAAGGATGGGTCATGCCATCATGCAATCTCTTGAACCAGAGGAGGGAACATGAGATGCGAATAAATGCTACCTTGTTGGTTTTCTTCCCTCAATTCGTTGTTGTCACTCCCACTTCTTTCTACCTAACTTAGCTCCTTGATGTTTATTCTCATCTTGGCAATCCTCTCGTACTTCCTCATGGAAAAACCTACAGCATATGAAGCCAAAATTATATCAAAAGGTCCAAAACCAAAGGTCATACTAATTCTAGGCTTAGCTTTATATGACAGACTGGATAGCTATAATTCAACTATGTATGCGTAGTCTTACCTTCCATGACAGACCCACATTCAGGATATAAAGATGGGGAAGAAGTATGAAAGGCCCCATTCCCCTTAGTTCCCGTTGGCCTGCTTGTCTGACATGTTTGTTGGTTTTCTGACAAAGCACTGTTGGTTATAACCAATGTGCAGGATGTAGCTCATCTTGAATGATCAAGTTAACTGTTTCCATTGAGTCAATATGTGCCATTGGATCATAAGAATTTTTCAAGTGACAGTGCTAAATCGACTCTTCTCCTTCCCCTTTGTACCCTGGTCTACCAAATACAATACGGTTAAGGGTATGAGAGATGCATCTTACTGCTGTACCAAAGTTACTTTGTATCCTCTAATTGTCGAAGTTAATGAAACCCTTAACAAAAATAGCTAGAAAAATCTCTATCTTTTTACTTGAATCATAGAGAGTAATTTTTCCCCCCCTCGAATCCCATTTTGTTACAATTACAGTCCGAAAGTATTTACGTCATCTTAAGTTAGAGTATAAAACAAAATGGCAGTGCATCAAATTGTTTGAACACGTAAGTTCAAGACAACTCTGGTTTGGATACATTTGACTCTACTATGTAGAATGGCTTCTTTTTTGCATTCACCTCCAAGCTCCTACCAACATGGCACTACCTGTTGCCGCCATGATGTGCCACTGAAGACAATTATACACATCACTTTAATTCATTTGGGATTAAGTTATACCGATTGAGAAGAGTGCACATGGTCCCTCGCCTCGAGTGGACGCAAAGTTAATTTTCGCGGGATTTGGTGTGCCTCGAGAAGGCCCTTGGAGTTGCCCATGGTAGGGTAACACATGCTAAAGAGTGCCAATGCCAGCCCCAAGTATCTACCCTAAGCACCACCGTTAATTGACCCAAGGTTGCAGAAACCTGCCCAGCAGCACATTCAAGATATGTTCACTACAACATATCTTTGATCCTGCATAGTGTGCATCTGTTTTTTTAATTTTTGTTTTGTAATTACTTTCTAAAGAAGCATTATTCTAGTTGTTAGAGTCTTCGTGGTCTGCTGCTCTGGCACCCTTTTATGTTTGCTGACAGCTGTTTTTAGCAGTGCTAAGTTGAATATCTCCTCTCTCTTCGGCTGAAAGGGAGTGTTTTTGATGTTTCCTTATCTTTACATTGCTATGATGGTCATGCAGATAATGGAGAAGAGCAATTTCAAGATAGCCACTGATGATGAGATCGACATTGCACTTTCAGGGCAGTATCTCCTACATCTTCCTATAAAAGTGGACGAATCTAAGGTTGGTAACTGCTTACGCGGATTCCCACATATTTTTAATGTCTATTCTCATTAAGGTTTGGGTAAATGCAGCTTGATAAGGAACTTTTGAAGAGGTACTTTGCAGAGTATCCTCACGAAAATCTTCCTGACTTTTCTGATAAGGTAATGATGTAAATCTTGCTTACAAGGGTATTGTTGGTTTATAGTCCTATGCATGTGACTGGTATAGGTACTGATGCCAGGGAAAATTCTTCCTTTATGGTTCTTGGAGAAGGTTTATGCCCAGTCATGTTTCATAGTTTATTCTGCGTTTAGAGTCCCAAGGTAACTTTTTTTGGCTGGGCCAAACACTGATGGAACTGTGAATAAATATAGGCCGTAGTCTTATTTGTTATTTTCTTATCTTGTTAAGGGTAGTTTAGTCATTAGGGTTTCTTTATGATAATTAGGGTTAGGTAGGCCTTTCTCTATATAAGCCGTTTATCTTTTCATTGTAATTTAATCTCTTCCAATGGAATAATACAGAATGTTAGTTTTCGTCTCTCACCTTTGTATTTCTATCATGGTATCAGAGCCTCTCCTTGGGACTAATAGCAACTATCGACCTCTTCCTCCATCGTCTTCTTCCCTCTGTTGAAATCCACCTTCGAAATCTACCCCTGTTGCAACCGTAGACCACCAACGAACACCACATAACAGCTTCTGACCACCGACGAACACTACCCAGCCACCGACGACCACCACAAAGTAGCCTCCGACCACCGACGACCACCAACAGCCACTTTCCAGCCACCGACGATCTCCACGAAGCATTCTCTGACCATCAATTAGCCAAGTCAGCGTCGTTAGTGTTTCACGCTGACAGATCGAGTACCTCTGACATCTAACGAGCACCTCTCTGCTCTCGACGATCACTGGAAAACCTTTTCCGGCCACCGGCGACGCTGCTCAGACCCTCGTTTTGCAGTTTTGATTGTGGTTTTGCAGTTCTGGTGGAGTTCTTGAACGAAAACTCTATTCTCTTGTGCACAGTTGAGTATTGGTGGCCCTGTTGGATTTCTGAATCCCGTCTGTTGAAGCACGTTGTCTGTGGTACCTCTTTCTATCTCTCTCTTTACTGTTGTTGACTGGGTGATACTTCTCATATTTAATCAGCATGTCGGATGATAAATCGTTTACTGCTATTAGTGTACGATTAAATGGGGTTAACTACTCATACTGGTCAAAGGTCATGAAAAATTTTATTGTTGGAAGAGGTATGTGGGGCTATGTAACAGGTTCTATTGGCCAACCTACTGTGGTGAAGTCAGATGAACCCGATCATGCTGAGTATGTCACAGCCTTTGAAAAATGGGAACTGGAGAATGCGAAGGTTCTTACGTGGTTTCATAATTCTGTGGAACCCACAATTGGTATGAATTTTTCTAAGTATGATACGGCAAAGGAAGTTTGGGATTATTTGCGGAGCATGTATCTCCATTCAGATTTTGCGAAGGAGTATGAACTTGAGAGCTCCATTCGCGATGCCAAGCAACACGGTAAATCTATTCAGGACTTTTACAATGAGATGACACAGTATTGGGATCAGTTAACCTTAATGGAACCCGAAGAATTGCACTCCCCTGCCCTTATAGAGTATCGTGAGAGGCGTCGTCTGGTCCAGTTTCTTATGGCTCTTCGTGACCAATTCGAGCCTCTACGTGGGGCTATGCTTCATCGTTCTCCCCGCCCCACTGTTGACGGTGCAGTTCGTGAACTTATTGCTGAGGAAACTAGGCTCAGGGTGGCTTCTCATGCATCTTCTTCTCCGACAGTATTTGTTGCTTCACAGTCAAATGGCCCTCTGTTGCCTACTCCTGCTGCTCACTTGATACAGGTTACAGGCAAGCCTAAGCCTCGTGTTGCTACGGATGAGTGCAGTTTCTGTCGTCAGAAAGGACATTGGAAGCACTCTTGTCCCAAATTATTACAGATGTCGAGTCACAGTTCTCGATCTAAGTCATCCTCCTCTTCTCGGCCAACCCAGCAGTCTCAGCAATCCTCTCGGCCATCACAGCAGTATCAGCAGGTCTCTCGTCCGCCAGCGGCCTTTGCTACCCCTGATGGGGTCCCTCCTTCTCCCCTGTTTGATCAATTTCAGCAGTTTCAGCAGTATCAGGCATCTTTGGTTACTCAGCCATATCATTCACAAGCTTCTGCTATGACTACCACCCAGTCAGGTTTGCTTGGTTCCTTTCACACAGGTATCTCACCCATCACATGGATTTTTGATTCTGGATGTTCCCATCATATGACCCCTGTTTTGTCATTACTCAGTCATTGTGTTTCTCCCACTTCTCCTATTAGTATTTCCACTGCAAATGGATCCCCTATGCATGTTGTCTCTGTTGGTTCTATTCTCCCCACCACCTCTTCGTGTCTCTCTATACCTAATGTGTTTTATGTTCCCCAGTTATCCCTTAGTCTTCTTTCCATAAGTCAATTATCTGATTCTGGTTTTGACGTTGTGTTTTCTTCTTCTGGTTGTATTGTGCAGGATCGGATGTCCAAGAAGCAGATTGGGACCGGGCGTAGGGTTGGTGATCTCTATGTGTTGGAGGAGCTCCATGTTCCCATTGAGTCTACAACCACTGTCATGTCTTCTTTTAGATTAGATCAGCAGTCCTCTCTTTTTTATCTTTGGCATTCTAGACTCGGGCATTTATCTAGTGAACGTTTAAAAATCTTAGTTAAATCTGGTTATTTAGGGAACACTTCTATTAGTGATATTTCTGAATGCAGTGGTTGTAAATTTGCAAAAATGTCTGCGTTACCTTTTAATAAAAGCACTTCTGTTTCTACTTCTCCTTTTGAGCTTGTTCATACTGACTTGTGGGGACCTTCCCCTATAGCAACCAAAGGTGGTTCACGGTACTATGTGTCATTTGTTGATGATTTTACTAGATTCACATGGGTTTACTTATTGACACATAAATCTGATTTTTACCAAGCTTATCGCACTTTTCATTCCATGGTTAACACCCAGTTTTCTACAGAAATCAAAATTCTTCGCTCTGATCTTGGCGGTGAATACTCTCTGGGTGATTTTACTGAATTTTTAGCCACACACGGGACTATTCACCAATCCGCTTGTACTGACACTCCGTCTCAGAACGGTCGTGCTGAACGCAAGCATCGTCATCTCCTTAACACTGCACGGTCTCTTCTTCTATCTTCTTCTGTGCCCGCCGTGTTTTGGGGAGAAGCTGTACTTACAGCGGCCTATCTCCTTAATCGGATGCCTACCCCTCTGTTGTCTGGTTCCACTCCCTATGAAAGACTTTATGGCACAATTCCCAACTACTCCCTTCTTCGTGTATTTGGCTCCACTTGTTTCGTTCTTCTTCCTAAGAAGGATCGGACAAAGCTAAGTACTCGATGTGTTTTATGCGTATTCTTAGGTTATGGCATTCAGCAAAAGGGATATCGTTGTTATGATCCTGTCACTCAAAAATTGCATGTGTCTCGCCATGTTACTTTTCTTGAGCGCTTGCCATACTTCTCCCTTCCACCTCGTCAAGCCCCTGTTGCCAAAGAGGATCTTGTGCATATTGATCCCTTCCCCTTGGAAGTCCCTGTAGAGGAGTGTGTTCGTACTCTCGACTTGTCAGATGTCTCCAATGTCCCTCCAGTGTCTTCTCACCCTATTCCTCCTTTTCCCCACCACTATGTTCGTCGTGCTCATCCAACTCCTCACCCTCCATCTGCTTCGGAAGACTCTGATCCGCCTGAACGCCGGTATCCTTCACGTGATCGTCGTCCTCCGGTAAGACTTGGTTTTACTAACACTTGCTTCTCTTCTTCTTATTGCTCTTTCTTATCTCGTCTCCATACCTATTTTGAACCTCGGTCCTACAAAGAAGCTTGTAATGATCCACACTGGGTAACTGCGATGCATGATGAGCTCACTGCCCTTGACAGTACTCATACTTGGGATTTGGTTCCTCTTCCCGATGGTAAGAATGTTATTGGCTGCAAATGGGTCTTCAAAGTCAAGACTCATTCTGACGGTTCTTTGGAACGCTACAAAGCCCGCTTGGTTGCCAAGGGCTTTTCACAGGAATATGGTATTGATTATGAGGAAACCTTTGCACCTGTTGCCAAAATGACATCGGTTCGCATGTTGATCTCTGTTGCTGCTATCTCTCAGTGGCCTCTCTTTCAATTGGATGTTAAAAATGAATATAGGCCGTAGTCTTATTTGTTATTTTCTTGGCATAGAGGTTGCTTCTTCTCCTGATGGTTATCTCTTAACCCAGACTAAGTATGTTACCGATATTCTTCATCGTGCTCAACTTACTGATGATAAAAGGGTTGATACTCCTATTGAGTTACATGCTAAGTTCTCTGCTTCAGATGGGGTACCTCTTGATGATCCTACCGCATATCGTGAGCTGGTTGGTTGTTTAGTTTATCTTACTGTTACTCGGCCCGATATTTCTTATGCTGTGCATGTTATCAGTCAGTTTGTTTGTGCTCCCCGTTCTACGCATTGGGCTGCCTTGCTTCGGATCCTGCGCTATATTCGTGGTACGATGTTTCAGTGTTTACATCTCTCCTCTTCTTCCGACCTGACCCTTCGGGCTTATGCTGATGCTGATTGGGCCGGCGATCCTTCTGATCGTAAGTCTACCTCTGGCTATTGTGTGTTTTTGGGTGATTCTCTTGTTTCCTGGAAAAGCAAGAAACAATCTGTCATTGCCCGTTCTACTGCGGAGGCTGAATACCGTGCCATGGCCCATGCTACCTCGGAAGTTGTTTGGCTTCGCTGGCTTTTATCTGACATGGGTGTCTCTCTCTCTTCTTCTACACCTCTTTACTGTGATAATAAAAGTGCCATTCAGATTGCTCATAACTCGGTGTTTCATGAACGTACGAAGCACATCGAAATTGATTGTCACTTTGTCCGGCATCATCTTCAGTCTGGTACCATCACTCTCCCGTTTGTCTCCTCTACTCTTCAGTTGGCAGACTTCTTCACCAAGACGCACACCACTGCTCGTTTTCGGTTTCTCCTTGGCAAACTCTCGATGCTATCCGGGCTCGCATCATGAGTTTGAGGGGGGCTGTGAATAAATATAGGCCGTAGTCTTATTTGTTATTTTCTTATCTTGTTAAGGGTAGTTTAGTCATTAGGGTTTCTTTATGATAATTAGGGTTAGGTAGGCCTTTCTCTATATAAGCCGTTTATCTTTTCATTGTTATTTAATCTCTTCCAATGGAATAATACAGAATGTTAGTTTTCGTCTCTCACCTTTGTATTTCTATCAGGAACTTGATCGCTACTGTATCCATTGCAAAGCACTACTAGCCCTAGATCCTCTAACAGATGCTAACCCATACTTCAGCCTCACTGCTTTGCCCACCAATTCTTTGTTACTATTTCATCTTTTGAATTCGGAATCTATGAATGACTAAATGCTTAAGATATGCATGACTGGGGACTGGGGAGATTCAATAATCTCATAATGGTGAGAGGTTTCTGATTGTAATGTATTGTATGTTAGTCACATTGTTATTATGATGGAACTGTAGAGCAGGATATTTATTGCTGACCTCAAATAAGGTGATTGGCCTGTGGCGTGGATTATTATTGACAACTATTTACTGAATCATGTCTTTGTTTTGTAGTATGTAATATTCCGCCGTGGCATTGGAATTGATCGGACAAGTGATTTCTTCTTCATGGAGAAAGTGGATATGCTCATTGGGCGTTTATGGGCATGGATTTTGAGAAAGACTAGGTGAGTGAAGCATTTCGACATAATCAACGGTGTTTGGTCTGTAGCTTAACTTTTTTGTGCCAGGAATTTTCAGATGTTTGTGAAATCTGATTTTATATCAGAGAGTTCAGAGGTGAACATAGAAAGATTGGAAACTCTTTCAGACTCTTAGTTTGACTTGGTTGGGGCATGATTTAAGCCTGCCTTCCACCGAATATAGAAACCTTACAACTGCCTTACCTGCACATCTTCGAATTCGAGAAAAGGCTTTCCTTTTATCTCTCAAAATATAGTTATGTACATACCCTATGCTTATTGCGTCCTTTTGGACTAGGCCTTTTATTTTTTTTTTTCCTGGGTACAAAATCTGTTGGACTTATAGCTCATATATATGGTTATGGTGCTTGCAGGCTAGAAAGAATCTTTTCCAGAAAGTCAAGTGCACGACGCAAGAGAGATCCAAAGAAAGATGATGAAATTAGTTCGGAGTCGGAGCAGGACGACTTCTATGTTGAACGGATCCGTCTTGAGAATATGGAACTCAGGTTTTTTTTTTGAATATTTGATTTGCTGTTTGATGGACTGAGAGTCTTAGTTGGGCTTTTGGTTTCTGGTCTAAATAATACAAAAGCTGGTTCCGCAGCTATTCACTTGAATTTCTTGCATCCCTTAATCCAAAGTTTTAACGGAACTTGCCACGTATCTACAATCGTTACAGGGCTCTGTTGTTCGATAAAATTAACCTGAATTGCAAGTGGTTTATTGGACACTCTGTTGTAGTGCATCACACTATTTTCAGTGCGAGATATAGAAGGAAATTAGAGAAGCTTAAAACCTTGCACTGTTTTCCTTTGCTAACACAATTACGAAACCAGGCAAAGGTTTCTGTTACAATAGGGCTCATGCACTGCACATTAGCATCCATCTTCAAATATCAGTGTTTGACTATTGAATTTATTCTCTAGTGGACAACTTAATTTACCTACGCATTTTAGTAGGTGACTTCAATTCCTGATGTATATTGACTACTTGTGACTTTGTTATCTTGTTTCTCCTCAGTTTTCGGAATCTTCTGGGCAAGATGACCATCCAAGAACCTACCTTTGACAGGATTATTGTTGTTTACAGGTACTGTTTCAGTGTTTTGTGTTTTCCGACTAAGGATGTTTTTAGATAGTTTTTGCAAAACAGATATTCAGTTAACAAACAGTTGAAATTTGTTCTGTCCTTGATGAACATTTATTGCTGCTTGCTATAGGATGTTAGAGAAATGCATCCAGCTTCTTAACTCCGCTGACTCTTTAGATATATAGGGCAATTGAGATGGGATCAGAGATTGGGAAACCATCCATCAGTTTATGCTGGCTAAATTTGTGAATTTCTAACCACCATGATGACAATGCAGACGAGCAGGTCCCAAAACAAAAACAGAACGAGGAATATTCGTGAAGCATTTCAAAAACATCCCTATGGCTGACATGGAAATAGTCCTTGTGAGTTTTTGGCTGCTCACATTAATGACATGTTATTTTTTCTGCATCATTTCCCTATTGTTTAACTATAACCGGGTGCATTTTACCCATTAACAGCCAGAAAAGAAAAATCCAAGTTTAACGCCGATGGACTGGGTCACATTTCTGGCTTCTGCTATTGTTGGACTGGTCAGTTGCTGACACCCTTAAAACATGTCCACTATTCTTGTCTTTTATCCATGTGGTTCAGGGACATATATACCATGTCACTCTTTACAGGTTGCAGTAGTGAGATCACTCGACACTCCTACAGGGGATCTTTGGGTCATGTTTGCCATCCTTTCGACTGTGATTGGTTTCTGTGCAAAGACATATTTCACGTAAAGTATTTTTCCTCATTTGAATTTGTTCATGTGATGTGTATTTCCCAAGTGAACTATATGAATTTCTACCTGATCCACCGTTCGAGGGTCTGCAAAGAACTTGTCTTACATAACTAGTTGGCCCGGTTAAATGCATCTATAGTATACTTTAGTTCTCGTATTCTTTCCACTCTTAATGCTATAGTGGATGGGTAGGAAATATCGGAGCAACGTCTGATATAGGATTCTTCTCTGTACACCCACTTAAACATGCATTGGGATCTAGGGTCGTGATCGAAAATTTCCCATTGTTCTGTTCTTTTTTTGCTTTACTAAATTCTTTACTATTTCAACTTACTGTAGGTTTCAACAAAATATGGCTACATATCAGAACTTAATCACACAGTCGATGTATGACAAACAACTGGATAGTGGAAAGGGCACTCTTCTTCACCTATGTGATGATGTGATCCAACAGGAAGTAAGTTTTATGTGTTTTTTTTTTTTGAATAAGCAACAGGAAGCAATTTTCAATCATTAAGTTAACCATTTTCATAAAAATATGAACCTTTGGTAATGGCTCTGGATAATATAGCTGTCCATAAATTAATTGTATTTAAATGGAAAAATCTAAAATCAGCCCACTAGGCTATCACTAAGACCATTCTTTGACCGGTAAGAGTGTATTTTTACTGGTAAGAATTCTAATTAATTTGTATCACCTGTCTCACCTCTTTCACGAAAGATTATGAAATTACTAGGGTACATGGACACCTGTCCCTTTTTAGCCGAAAGTATTTGTATCACTAGGGTACATTTATATGTATCGCTTACCATGTTAGAGTCGTCTCAATTTACATCTTCACATGGTCAACAAGTAAGAACTACTGAAACTTAACTATGCTGGGTAAAAAGGAATTCTGTACTGATGTTCCATCTTAGCAAGTTTTGAGGATTACTGGATGAATTGCATAGTCTTGGTCACAAGGCTGCTAATTATTTAAGAGCCTCTCAACCTTGATGGAAGTTATTGCACAATGGCAGCTTATCTCCATTATTTAAAATGTGCAGGTGAAAGAGGTAATTATTGCGTTTTTTATATTGATGGAACAAGGAAAAGCTACAATGCAGGTGTGCTTTTGTCACTGCCTTTTGCAGGGGACATTTTATGTTTTCAAATTCCTTCACTATAATGGTCGAGTTGCGAAGTTGCTGATGCTTGAGTTTGTGAAATAGGATCTTGATCTGCGGTGTGAAGAACTAATTATGGAAGAGTTCAATGAGAGATGCAATTTTGAGGTGGATGATGCAGTTCAAAAGCTACAGAAGTTGGGCATTGTTTCTCGGGTGAGATTTTGCCTTCTTCCTGGTAGAACAGTGATACTTCAATTAATGTGTAATTGTTCTTCTATTCACGTGCAGAGTTATAAGTTGTCTGGGAACCTACCTAGTCATATACACTGCGGTTTATTGAACTGGGAAAATGCATCTATTTTTTTCTTTGATTGGCAAAAGTAAGTATTGTTAGAGTAGTTAGATTAGCACCTTGGAAGAGAAATTGAACTCCTGACCTCCTTTGATCTCCTGGCACATAAGTACACCTGATGCCGTTTGGCCAAATGAGTCTTGTTGTAAATGCACCATATTGCAAAGTCTATCTTTGTCAAAACTGACATTTTGAAAATGCGCGCAGATAATTTAACAATGAATTCTCACATAATAGAGTTGTTTTTGGTAACTAGTAATAGAGTTTTTAGCAAATCTTTTTGAAGAAATTTCTCATTCATGTTCAAGGGTTGACCTGAGTCTCGTTTCTGCAATTTAGTTCCTAACATGACATTGTTTGAGCTTTTGTCCTTTTGATGAGAGTGCGGTGGTCTTTGAATACAGGATACGATCGGAAGGTACTACAGTGTAGGTCTGAAGCGTGCTAATGAGATTATTGGGACCACCACAGAGGAGCTTGTCCTCAAGTCTAGACTGAGTGAAATTCCTTGATGTTGTTATGGAAAGATACACTGCTGGTTCCATTGTCTACCAATGAGTGTTTGGAAAGTGTTAAGCCTAAGCAGATGTGTTGCAATTCTTCGTTCAAGCTGATTCACAAGAAACACTGCACAGGGTCTGTTTTCCTTTTAACTAGTCTATTGGTGTATAATGTAACAACTGTACCGTCAACATTTCTTTCCATTTTTCACTTGTTTATCCATTTTATCGTTCTTTTATTTCGCCTCAAGTAGCTCTCCGAGCTTTGGGTTTGTTAATAACCTCCTTCAATAGATATAGTATTAGCCACATTTGATACGGGCAAAGAGGAGAGAGGGTGAACAGACGGACCATTTTATAGAAAATCATCCTCAATTACATATATCTGACAGCATTGCGTAATTTTGAATTTGCTAGGTGTCTCTGCATATTTTCTACGACCATGGAGAAGTAAATTTATTGGTTATACATAGCATTTCATGGTATCCATTACCAAGTTTTTCCCAGTGAATTTGAAGCCTGTTTTCAAACTATTCGTTATTTTGTATGCGCTGATTGATTTGGTAGAGGACCCTTTTTTGCAATCAGGCCCCGGGAATTTCAAATTTCTTGTTTTTGTTGTGCCGCGGTTAACACATACTCCATTATTTCAGTCTCTCGTGATTTGGGAATGGTGCACGGGCAGGGGTGGAGCCAGAACTAAATGTTAGTGGGGTCAAATTCTTAAAACAGAATAATAGAAGAAAGAAAAATGCGAAATAGAAAGGAGTTAAAGTAGATATCTATTAATAACATATAATTTCATTTACAATTGATCTCCAAAAGATACACTGAAATGCCAAAAAAAAATTAGCTTAGATATACAACCTATAACCGCGTACACAACCGACCACAAAAGGCTACACTTTAATGCTAACAAAAAGTAGCTAAACATGTATCGATTTAAAACCTATAACAACATTTACAAGTGGCCTCGACGATTTTTCATATCTTGAAATCGTAGCATAATAGCCTCATTTGTGATACTATTAAAAATCTCACTCTCAATATACACAATCAAGCTATCATGCAATCATTGATCATCCATTTGGTTACGAAGTCGATTCTTCACAATCTTCATGGCAGAAAATACTTCTTTTTCTACTGTAACTGTCGCAACAGTTAAAACTATAGCCAAAGTCAAAAGCCTGAAAACCAATAGATATCCTATTTCTTTTTGGGTCTCAACCATCTTTCGATAAACATCACCAATTCCTTTCAAGTTTGAAAACTCGACTCTAGACCGCACATCAATGATGAAATTCTCAAGTTGATCCGAAAGTGCCAAAAACTCAATACCAGAGAAGTCTTTAGGATAAAATTTGGCCAAGCGGTTCAACTTTTGGTTGTCAAAACTTGCAAATGAGTTGGATAGACTTAGACATGTAACACAAAGAAGCAACTCGGTGTTTACCTCATTAAAGCGATTATTTAACTCTCGGAGTTGCATATCTATGACAATATACAACAACTTGACGCAATTGGGTGTGCTAAGGAGGGCAAGTAGTGGTGAAGAGAATTAGAGAGTTACAAGGAAAATTATTTGGTATGGTCAGTGGTAAGGAGGAGAGCAATTAGTTGGGCAAAAAATACCATATACAATGGGCAAAAATACAAAATTCTAAAAAATATTATACCTATCCTATTAAAATTTGACACCTCAGTGGGGTCAAATGACCCCGCTTGACCCCCTTGGCTTCGCCCCTGTGCACGGGACTTGGGTGGTGATGTGTGGGACTGCATTACAGTATTCCTGAATCCCAAAAAGACATCAAAAAAACACCAAGCGGAACCGTTGGACACAATGGAGTAGATGACAACGGTATTTTTTGTTCTAGATTTAGTAAATTGAAATTGGCATTCACTGACAGGTGATCATCTTAGATTCTCAGCCAAATATAAATGATGGAAAACCAGCAAGTCGATATAGTAATTGTTTGGGAGTTGGTATTTTTTAGAATTTGAATTCGAAGTTTTAGATTGTTGATTTGGGTTTATAATTGAAATCTGTAGAGTTAGATGATATATGCAGAAAAAGTTGCAGAAGAGTTTGTTTGTGGAAGTGTAATAAAAATTCAAAAACTAATCCGAAGGTCATTTTTTAAATCAAGCATTTTCCGATATTTTTTTTAAATGCATTTCAACACAATTGAGTTTTTCAACATGATCCCAAACGGAAACGGGGTGCTGTAGGGTGACCCTATAGGCATGTATTGCAGCATCTGAGTCGTTGATCTCGGATTTCACTTTGGCAATGGACGGTCTGGAAAGTGCCGATCGTGGAATCATGACCATTAAAATTACATCCAACGGCTCAGATGCCGCATTACAAGGGTGCCTTACAGGCGCCAATCACCCATAAAAAATGAGGCTTTCAAATGGAGCAGTCTCTTGGATTATTATGGGAAAATAAATAGAAAAGATAGCTGATTATGCCTGTGTCGTGCCTAAAGGCACTCCAAACAATTATTTCATATTTTATTATTGATTTGGGCGCATGAACACATTTATCTGAATTTCTTATATTCAGAATTAAAGTTCACTCTATTATTATTTTTTTATTCATAAATATTCAAATCAAAATTTCTCTTGCTCAAAATTTAATTTCCTATTTGTATATTTTTCCTGATTACATGGCTAACGTTAATAGCGAAAAGTGATATGACCGTGTGGAGGTTGCTGTCCTATTCGTAGACATTTTCGATGATAAAAACTACTCTGTTCTATTGTATAAGAGCATAAATCCTATGTACATGTTTGTATTTTACATTCGATTAGTAGAAAGGATTGTTATCTACACGTTTGTTTAACGAGTCCGATTTTTCCACCCTCATTGAAAATATCCATTTCCATTTTTACCCATGCAAAACAAGGGCTATAAAAAAGCTTCATGAAAATATTATCTTAGACCCATCTGTGTAGAGTCAACCCTGAGCTAAAATGAGCATTGCGGCCGATTTAGGTCCCCCAAAATTATGAATTTCAAGGACCCCATATTTTAGTACCCATAGGATTAGTGATATTTAAGTGACGAGTTTGAAATCTTGGAATGTTTGTTTATTGTTTTATGGTTATTTCTTATTGCTGAATACTAGTAATATTTATTTTTGGAAGTGTAATTTACATACTTACACTTTACTCATTAAGATTTTAAAAAAGGCCTACTTTTGATTTTTGCTTTTAGCCTCTAAAAGTTCAGGCCGGCTCTGCATCTGTGGACTGAAGCTATGTCAACAACCAAACCATTTTTGAACGGTAAACCTACTAAAATGCCCCTTAAATGGCTTAGGGATAACACATTAGGACAATTTAACGTAATTAAAAATTATTCTTGTTATTATATAATTCTATTTGGAAAAAAACCTTCATAAAAAAAATTTGTATTTTAGGTTTTATCATTTCATATATCCAAACAAGTAATACTAAGGCTTTGTTTGGAACTTAGGGAAAGAAAGTGAAAAGAAGAGAAAATAATTAAGAATGAAATTAGAGAGAAAATTGAAGAAAAAAAAATAGAAATTTGAATATTTTCCTTCCTCTCTTTTTAGAACCAAACAAAGGAAGTTCTCTTCCTTTCTAATAAGATCCAAACAGAGCCTAACACATTCTCAGCAGTTAAAGAAAAGGCAAAACAGGTAGTATGATCTGGGAAAAGATTTTCCCGCCGAAGCGACCGGGGAATGCAGAGAGAGAGAGAGAGAGAGAGAGAGATCGCAAAGTGTAAACTCTTTTTGAGCGGCATATGAAGAGTAAATTTTCAATGCATTGCAATGCCTCTCTCTCACATGAGAAACGGGTCATCAAACTCGGATTACAGCTGCGACTTAAGAGTACTATTTTGAGAGAGAGAGAGAGAGAGAGAGAGAGAGAAATGGGTACTTGTTCATTTTGCTGTGTCATCATCTGTTGGTTAATTGCTTTTTCAGAGAATGGGGAAAAAGAAGAAAGAGGTGATCAGATTGGAGCCAGAATCCGTTATCCCAATTCTCAAACACAAGCTTATCATGGCTTTGGCCACCTCCATCGGTATATTTTACTCAAACCCTAACCTAATCCATCCCCCTCTTATTATTCCACACACACACAAACACAAAAAAAGAAAAAAAACTGAATGTTTCCATTTACTGGTTTTGATTTGTTTTTCCGTATGTAATGGCCCTATTATTAATGGGTCCTCTCTTTTTTCATGCTTTACAGAAGGTAAATCTGACCGGGCCGAGTTTTTGAAGCTTTGCAAGAGAATTGAGTATACAATTCGAGCTTGGTATCTATTGCAATTTGAAGATTTGATGGTAAGTACACGTTTTGTTGTCTTGAAGTTTTATTATCGGATACGACGGATAGCCAATAGTTAATTGTAATATTTGTTGATCTAGTTTCCCTATATTTTTTATATGCAGCATCTTTACTCTCTCTTTGACCCTATTCATGGGGCAGAGAAGTTGGAGCAGCAGAACTATACCCCCGAGGAAATTGATGTTCTCGAACAGAACTTCCTTACATACATATTCCAGGTCATTCCCCCTGCATTTTATCAGACACATCTATTATTCCTGGTTGATTAGATTGTTAGTTGGTCGGTAATTCCCTTGATAGTCGTTAAGAGCGAGTCATAAAAATGCCTCCGCATATATCTTGGATCATTTCGCAGTTTAATTGTTCTCTGTGTTTGCATAATGATCTATGCTGGGTACAAAATTGAGTGGTATCTTCTTCATACACCATGTGGCACGCAGCATGCCCTCTCAAAAAGCAAAGCGCTGAGCAAACTCCATGATTTTTGTTTTTCAACATTCTTTTCAAGCGAAAACTTATGTACCACCACGTCGTAGATTTTATTTCTTTCATAGATAGATGATGTTACTTGTATACGATAGTTATCATTTAGTTATTGGTTAACATCATTCTTAAGCTATACTCTTGGCTATTCCTACATAATTGGCTACTTAAAGATATTCCTCTACCCTTCACCTGGATTTGTTTCCTACTTAATAGTATGCCTTATGGTTGGCAAGAGTAATAGAATCTTTTAGTATGTTAAATGATTTCCCAGTGCCAAATTATGTCTTGTAGTTTCATAATTGTTACGTTTGACATATAATTGTAGAGTATGCTTTCATATTTTCTCATTGCTTCTTTCATGTAGATAATGGACAAGAGCAATTTCAAGATGACAACTGACGACGAAATTAATCTTGCAGCTTCCGCCCAATATCTGCTTACTCTTCCTATCAAAGTTGATGAATCAAAGGTATGTAGCAGAGTAGATGTATCTAGGTTAATACTTCTCATTGCAGTATGTCTGCGTGCACATGCATGTCACGTGTAGAGATCTCTTGATATTGATTCGGATTTAGAGTGCTCTTCACATATGCTGATACAGTATTTTGTCTTTTCTCTGTGTAGATTGACAAAAAGCTTTTGAAGACGTATTTTATGAAGCATCCTCGTGAAAATCTACCAGTCTTTGCTGATAAGGTACTACTTTAAATTTTACAAGATTGCAGGTTGATCAGTAGTCAAGTTATGCTAGTTACTTTCTATATGTACCCTTGAAATCTGTTGGCTGCTCTTGATTCAGGCGTGGCTTGTAAAATGTTGGCACTTTTTCTTCCATGGACCATGGCTGTATTGAATGCTTTGTTTAATGTCTATATTATGCGGCTATAGTCATTCACTACTTACAGGTTGTTTTGTGCATTACATCTGCCACTTGTTGATGTATATGTCGCTTACCACAATTCTGGAGTTCGCAATATGAATCATCCTGTCTCTCTATTTTCTATGTGATATGACACAGAGATTTCAGGGTAAAATATTTTTAGGTTCAACCATTACATGTACTTGTATGTCTTTTTTGACATTTTGGGATTTTAAATTGAAGTTGTAGCTGGGAAAAACTTCCTGAAGTTGAGTTGAGCTATGAATATGGCCTCGTTGTTGTTTTGAGCTGTTAAAGATTCAACAGCAAATGTTTAGTAGATCAAGTTATATGGAAAATACAATTTCACCCGAGCTCTTAAAATTATGTTCATGAACTGTTCATTTTCCCAGTCATGCATTTTACTGCAAAACTAATATAGTCAACACATTTACTTGCAGTACATAATCTTCAGAAGGGGCTTTGGAATTGATCATACAACTGGCTACTTTTTCAAACAGAAAATAAATACAATCCTTGCACGTTTATGGAGATGCTTGATGAGGATGACAGGGTAAGCAGTAAATTGTCTGTGCTTCATCGATTTTGATTCTTTGGGACATTGTTGGAGTGGATACTTTAAGGTGCTCATTAATTGCATGAATCATATTGGCTAGAACAACTACAACCCATGAAATGTCACATTTTTCACTGTAAATAATTTTCGGAAACATGAAAGCTTTCATTATGTTTTCCTAAAGATAATCTGGAACTAATTAGCAGTACAGATAGCATAGCTTTTCCCTAAGGAATTGTCTTTTATGGTCCTTGATTGGTAAAATTACCAGATTGGCAAGCTTGATTCATGATGTGAGTGCATCTGAGCTTCAAAACTAATTCACAAGTGCATGGTTTTCTTTTCCTTTGCAGGCTCAAACGCCTTTTCTTTAGAAAGTCATATGCACGGTTTGGTAATGATGCAGAGGGACCTGACGAAATTACCACTGACACAGAACAAGATGACCTATTTGTTGAACGCATCCGTATAGAAAACATGAGACTGAGGTGCTCTATCATCTCTTTTTTTGAGATATTGTTGAAATAGCTGAAAGTTGGGTGTTGGAAACCTTCCATGGGTCTTCATTTTGTTTAAGTTGCCTGTCCAGAATTGGTCACTGCTAGTACCAGTTTTTAACATTCTTAGTTGTTGCCCACAGTATCGGTAAATTGCTCAGCAAGATCACTATCCAAGAACCAACATTTGAAAGAATTATCGTTGTTTACAGGTATATGATGTTTCCTCTTACATTTTGAAGTGTGATTCTCGATAAAGTTTTTCATCATAAAAAATGCATGGAATTTTTTCTCAAAGTAGTTCAAACAGTCCTCATCTGGAGTTTCTTAGTTTCATTACGCTGGTAGAATTGGCTTCTTCAGTGAAGGAAACTGAAGACATTTTTAGAGTGGATGGATTGCATTGGAGAGCAATTTTACCTACGCTACCTCACATGTTTTTATAACTGTTTCTTAACAATACATAAATTATGTTGATTGTTTTTGTAATCCATGTTTGCTAACCCTAACTTGCTAAGGATATTAGAAATAATTCATTGATGTAAAAAATACCAATACTCTGCAGGCGGGCCAATTCCAAAAAAGAATCGGGGAGAGGAATATATGTGAGGCACTTCAAAAAGATTCCAATGGCTGATATGGACATAGTTCTTGTTAGTTCGTTTGCTTCTTTCTGTCAGCTTAAACTTTTCTGGCCTCTTTTTGGCTTTTTGACAGTTGTTCATTCTCTTTTTTGCCTGTATACTATTTTAAGACGTACTGTTTCTACCGTTTCCTTATACAGCCAGAAAAGAAAAACCCGACTTTAACACCAATGGATTGGGTCAAATTCCTTGTTTCTGCAGTCATTGGGCTGGTCAGTTAAGTGATATCCCGCAATTTCGATGACCTGACTGTGGTTGGTTTTCAATCAATCATCCTCATGTCCACCATCTCTTTTTTTTTTACAGGTCACCGTTGTCAGTTCGATTAATAAGCCTAAAGCTAATATAAAAGTTCTTGCTCCCATCCTCTCTGGAGTGATTGCCTTTTGCGCAAAGACATACTTCTCGTTAAGTATATTTCTTTCTTCAATCCCTGGTGCATAACGATGTACATTTCACTCGGTCAATATGCTTACCAGTTTTGATTAGAGTTTATGAAAGTTTTGGCCGTTTCTTGATTTTTAAGTCTGCCTTGAAGTGAGTAACTAAATGTCCAAGTTTTCTCAACTGCTTTCCAGGTTTCAGAGCAACTTTACTGCCTATCAGAACTTGATCACACGATCCATGTATGAGAGCCAGCTAGATAGCGGAAGAGGCACTCTTCTTCACTTGTGTGACGAAGTGATTCAACAGGAAGTATGTAGTCTGTTGCAACAAAATTTTTCCTTCTCCTAAGCTAATCTTCTGTGGACGAGTTAATACAGTATTTTCCTCCTGAAACAATGAGATCATACAGCCGTTACAGTAGATGGGTAGGTCTTCAAACATGAGTAATTACAGCTTATGATCACCTTTTACGGGGAGAGTTCAACTTCTTGATGAAATCTTAATCAAATCTCAACTCAACATCTGTGGAGTGCTCTACAATCTACAGGCCTTTGAGATAAATTTTGCCTGGTTGACAACTATTGGTCAATATTCACCAATCATTTCGGAACAATTGTTGGTGAATATTGTGTAACTCAAATCTTAGTTCCCAGAATCTGTGCCGAAGTTCTCTCTTCTTTGGTATAGTGGATTGCTTGTTTTTTTTCTGGTTTTGGAGCCAGTTACTAGCCCCTCAACTTTGATGGAAGCAATAATATGCTGTCAATTGGTTATAGAACCATAACAATTTATCGTTCGACTGTGCAGGTGAAAGAGGTCATCATTTCATTCTTCATATTGATGGAACAGGGTAAAGCGACTAGACAGGTATGCATTGCTTTAGTATATTTCTTTTTTGCATTTCTCTCTTTCTTTAGGTATTGGCATTCATCGCTTACATTCTCTTCCAATTTAACTCAGCTTCACGAGACGGACACGAATTTGAACTTTGTGGTGCAAATGCATATGCTCCCCCAAAATTTGTAACAAACATGTCTTTTAAGAACAAAGAGCTCCACCATGCTTAAAGGACAAGACTCAAGAGATTGAATCAATTGTTTCGATCTTCCACCATTTCAAGGAAGAAACTGGTTCACCATTGAGCTTCTGCTTTTTAAGATTTTTATTAATGTCCTTGATAGTTGATACTGTCTACGGTCCACCTCTAAAGAAACAACAGAATTTTATCTTCATCTACTTTTAACCAAAATCTTGGAAAATCGAATGATTCACCAAATTAAAAGACATTACCGATTTCTTTTGTTGCTTTTGCAATGTTGTGGCATAAGTCAAATGTTGATTTGATGGTCTGAAACAGGATCTTGACAAGCGGTGTGAGGAGCTAATTAAACAGGAATTTGGCGTGACGTGCAATTTTGACGTGGATGATGCAGTTCAAAAGTTGGAGAAATTAGGCATTGTTACACAGGTAAGACGTGATTCACATAATGACTGTAATTTTAAGTTGGAGAAATTAGGCATTGTTACACAGGTAAGACGCGATTCACATAACGATTGTAATTTACGTCGCGAATGTCATATTCCCGATGAGATTTCCATAACAATTGTGCTTATCACTTCTTTTTGGCCTGTAATTTTGTGATCAGGATGCTAATGGAAGGTATGATTGCAGTGATTTGAAAAGTGCTAATGACATCATCGGAACCACCACAGAGGAGGTTGTCCTAAAGGCTAGGTCACAGGATGCTGTTACTCCTAGACATGGCATTCAAATGTCGGACTGCTTATTAGATAATGAGACTGACACCTTACAGGAGTTTTGGTCACTCATCCCATCCTGAGAGGAGAAAAAAGAAAGGGGGAAAGAAACCTGATTCCTTTCTTCTCAACGAGTAGGAAATTTTACACAAGTTAGATCACGAAGTTACCTCCTGATCTCCAGAATAGATGTTTTTTTTGTACCCTACTCTTTATTTTTGTCAGTGTAATGTTGATGGAGCTTTCATTTGTTTGTCGGGATTATATGGAGGTTTTATGGTATCGTTGCAGAAGCGTGGTGAGAGGCTTTGATACATTTTTCTTCCTTCATTACAGTCTAAAGACTGCACAGTTGATTTTAGGTTGTTTTGCTCCATCAATGGGTCAGCGGGTGGCAAACAGAAGACAGAATAATCGTAATCACTGGATCACAGATTTTAATATCCCTCGCATCACCTGATATTGTCTATGAAGCAGCAGAATAACTTGACTACAGGGCGATAGTTAGCAAAGCAGGATGTTCAAAATTGGCACGCAAATGAACACAAACCAAACAAATGTTGTTCGAATTTATACCGAGATGTTCTTGCAAATTAAATGACATAGATGCGTTTGATCATATGTGCAACATTTAAAGCCATTGGCAGCAAAAAATTGTTGAATCACGTGAAGTTGCAGCTCAAATCAAGCTGCAGGATATCCATTCACGGCTTCCATTGATTTACTAGTTGATGCCACAGAGAAAAAACGTGCACGAGGAAGCTTTTCTTTCTTAACGTCACGTGAAGGACCAGCAATTAGTGATGCAGAGAGAAAAGAGCTCAAATGTAAGATTCGCCTGTAAACAGCAGAAGTATCAGGTTAACACTAATATCGCTACCATGCTTTCGGAGGTCCACATGCTTCTTGAATAACATGCTTGCCAGCTTCGCGATAACCATTCAAATGTACGTATTGGATATGCAGCATGTGTAATCCTTTATAAATAGGTCACCCAGATGGAAACTGTCCCAGGACGCAAAAAGGATAGTTGTTTAGTGGATTTGAAAATTGGTTGAGAGTCTAATGTGATGTTAATGGATATCAAGATTTCAGTAAAAGATGAAAATCTATGTTTCTCTGCTCATAAACTTAGGTGCATGTCAGATCAAAAAGAAAAACTTTTAGGTGCATGTGGTTCTGGTTCACAGTCACATGATGCATTAATTTTGAAACCAGTTAAGTCATAGTACATGGACCATAGTCCTGAAAATGAGGTCCGATGACAAGAGTATCAAAATCTGTAAAGGAAGCCATAAATACATTTTGTAAATTACTAAACCTGTATAGGAATAAGCTTACCTCAATGTCGTGGGCATGCTGTGAAGAAAACAATGTTTTCAAGGGTTCAACTGCTTCAGTTTCTCAACAACTAGTTTCATTGACAGACGAACAGAAAAATACTCCAATGTGCAGGTTGATGCGAGTCTGAGCATCTCCAACAAATTCTCCCTAGGCCCACAATCCCATAATTCTGGAGAAAATAGATCCGAGAAACGTTCCTCCTGGATCAGCAATTGAGCCCATGGAACGATATTGAACCCATTCCCATATTCCGAAAATGATGGATCAAGGGACTTCTTTCTTGAAATCAGTTCCAATAGCACAACTCCAAAACTATAAACATCTGCCTTCTTATAAGCCCTTCGAGTGGTAGCATATTTCGGTGCCACATACCCGAAGGTGCCTGCTATATCGGTGGTGACATGGGTCTCAGACACCTCTAAAAAGCCAAGCCAATCCAAAGTTTGACAGATAGGCGTTAAAATCGTCGTCAAGCAGAATATTACTAGGCTTGATGTCACGACGAATTATCCGGGGAACACAAAAGTAGTGAAGGAAAGCCAAAGCCTTGGCTATGCCAATAGCTATCTCGAGGATCACTGGCCACTCAACATTTTTGCCTGACCTTTCATGTATGAACTTATTGAGGTTTCCACCAGAAAGATACTTGTAAATCAAGAACATCTCATGCTCTCCCACGTAATAGCCAATAAGAGTTACAAGATTCCCATGCCGAATTCTTCCTAAAGTTCGTATCTCTGCATCAAACTGCTGAATGCCATGACATCTACCCATGGAGAGCCTCTTCACTGCTACATGGAACCCTCTTCCCAGTTGCTCTAACCATGTTGTCGTAATTCAGTTCAATTGGAGCATCTGCAAAGTTCACCACTTCTTTCCTTCTTAGGGTAGTGAGTCTAGGACTAGGAAGTTCTGCCTTTCCAAGAATGAAAAACAACTATCGCAACTAAGGTGAAAAGCACAACAGATGCCGAAGTGACGGTTGCTATGACAAAGGACTTCAGTTTACTGAGCTGCCGCCGACAACATTGTGGAACTAGGGGGACTGGAATCCCAGTCGAGGGTGGTGAGTGAGTGCCCAGTGGGGGTGGTGAGTGCGTGCCAAGTGGGGGTGCTGAGCGAGTGTCAGGGCATGGACTTAGAAATTTACTCCCAATAACGCTATCACAATCATTAGCATGCTCAAAATGATCATATGACCGAAAGGTTATTGAAAGAAACAATAAAATCAGTAAGATTGGGAAGGATAAAAAACAATGAAGGTATCTCCCCAGAAAGCCTGTTGTGATCAAGCAACACTCCTTGAAGATTTTTGGCATCGGGTAAGTTTTCAGGGATGGATCCAGTTAGGGCATTATGAACTCTTCCACTCCCCAAAACTCTCCAAATCCACAGAAACCCTATTAAGTACGTTAGTGGTATATTATTTCTTTTATAATTCGTAAATGCTAACATGGTTTAGAACCGGAAACCGATCCAAACCGGACCGGTCTAATGGATTGGTGTGGTCTGGTTCCATATACATAACGGTCTGGTTATGGTACTCAATTCTTTGGAACCGTTAGATATGGTTCGGTTCTTGGATTTCTACTGAACCGGTCCAATCTGAACCATGTACACCCCTAACCAGCAATA
Organism: Vaccinium vitis-idaea; assembly: GCA_963854785.1. NCBI lineage: Eukaryota > Viridiplantae > Streptophyta > Magnoliopsida > Ericales > Ericaceae > Vaccinium > Vaccinium vitis-idaea. Next base: position 4,883,322 of record OY978219.1, on the reverse strand, counting down.
AATTCTTGTGGGTTGTGGCCTATGGGATCTGATAAGGGTTTATGGATTTTGCTCTCAAGGCAGGTTACTTCAGATAGGAATTAAGAGTTCACATTTCTATTGTAGTTCCATTGTTTTAGGTACTTAATACAGGCATCGGCAACCATCAAATGAGCATAACTGAGTTGAATGTTATATCCAAAGTGAAACTTCATAATTCTTGAAAGAAAGTTTTTGACCTTAGTCTAAAACCGAAATGTGTAGTGAGTCACGTCATGTTGGACTAGATACGCACAGTTCTGTGGATCGAATCAGGGTAACAAAAAGTCAGCCTCCTATCCATATTGGCTGATATCGTATGGTTTTCCAGCAATACATGGTTTGTTTGCTAAGGGGAAAAGAAAGTAAAAAAACAATTTTTTACTGCCGTGCTGACCTCTCAAACCCTTGTTGCTGGAATTAACCCATCAAAAATAAGCTCTGAATTGTAAACTGCCGCTCCTGCATACAAATATCCAAATTGGTTTCTATCGCGATTTAAGTAGTCGTGATTGTGTGAAATAAAGGATAAATGGAGGAAGAATATGTACCTTTTTGGAGGAATGGTGCACATAGTTCATAGTCCTGTAACCTGTTTACAAGAAAGAATCAATAAATCTTCTGGATCATTTCATTCACCACTGCAACTTCCTGTATTCGATCAACTACCTGCAAAAAACTCAAAACGTCATAAAATGCAACTCATCCACAAAATCAGCATGAAAATGACCACAGGTAATATGGTTGAAAATTTCTTTAGAGTTCCGTTCAATAGTGTAGCATTATCTTCAATAAATGTCAAGTTGTGGACTGTTACCATTGGAAAAGATCTACTAAAACAAAAGTAGGCTTGCAAATCAATCTCAATAGTGAAGCATATAATCTATCTGAACCAAATTAGCATCTTCCTTCGATCCTCATTGGCTTCATTGCCAGTTCAAACGTTGAGAATATGGTCAGATTCCGGCCTGCACTGAGCTAAGATGGATATGTTGTTGGAACTGAGATATATAACTTTCTAGCAAATTTGGAAACAAATGGTATCCATGACGGGATTGAGCCGAGTAAGTATGACCTCGGAAAAAACAGCTAAATCGCCTAGGAAACTCACCGTTGATCTTGAGAACCCAATTTCACCATTCATGCTTACCAAACACTTGCCTATGCTCAACCTAATCCCAGTCCCTCCATGTATTTGGGAGTTTGGGGGCCCACCTGCACGAAGGGGGTGAACACGCGATTTTGTGATTTTAAAGGGATCCCAAAACCCACGTCCTCCACAGAGACAATTACATTGACGAGGTCAATGAACGATGAATTGTGAAAGGGTAAGCCTATCTTGGCTGAGAGTTCTCAATCCTTCCCAGCTCTGATGTGTATCCACCACAGGAAAAGCTCTTACATCAGCTCTTAATGTAGAAGCAAAAGCAAAAGCTATTGTGCTGCCAGAATCTAAAATCAGCCCCGAAAAAATTTTGCCTTCCAAAAAAAATTTGATTGACATGGAAGTCAAGTACCTTCTATCATAATGCACGGTGACGACCAGAAATGATGCGGTTGGATGAATATTTGTATCGAACATGTAATAATCAAGTTGACGAAAAATGTTTGCAAAACATGTCATTATCTAGGATTTCTTCCTGAGAATGTTGTCTCCTATTGAATCATAGCTGTGTCATTTCTTTCAAAATCACACACTCACAAACCACATTAAACTTTCATGTCTGGTGCATAATATCTGATATGCTTCTCAAACGAGGATACAATGATCTCGCGCACACAAAATTAGCACTACAATCTCAGGTGTCTAGCGAACTAACAATGGCTATACCGAAATAAAGGAAGGAGGGACGTATAAATAGGCATTAAGCGCAACTATTCGACAATGAGATGCGACTGTTCACGGGAACAGTTCTCACGATCCATTATTCAACCAACCCATATTTATGAGGCAATTTCGTTCATTGTTTTATGGTTTTGAGCAACCAAACTCTCGTTTATTCTCCGTATTTAGAAGTATAATTACTTGGACCCATGAAAATTGATAAATCTGTGAGTACCAAATTTGTTGTTTTGGGGCTACTCATGGTCCCACAAGAAAAATGTGTGGAGCACAGTTAAGTTTTGGCCCAATGTTTTCCAAAACTCTTTGTTTCAAAACCATCTTCACAAAAGTCGGGATTTACGGGAGGAGCCGAATTGACGATGCTAAATCTTATCGAAAAAATACATCCGCATTGCTTTGTATTAAATGTTTTCATGTATGATACATTATATAGAATTGTTATTGTTATGTTCTTTTCTTCAAGTTCATGAAACTTTAAAACACGTATACTCCATATTACTGCAAACACCTTTTATGTTGTATCTATATGTGGAACAGTGAGAACCTAAACACAAGTACAAAGATTTTTATTCTCTTGCATTTTCCAAATCCAATACTAATAACAAGAAAGAACAAAGGAGCTTCAAGATAAGATAAGATAAGATATTTCTTACGCCGCCGACCGTCGTCGGAGATTGGAGGTCGGAGACGGCGGCCGAGCGAGCTTCAGATGATGTAGGCCGGAGATGCTCCTCCATGCCGATCAAGCAGCGACGCCCACCGACGCCGTTTCAGTGGAACGAGGAACGACGTTGATGGAACATGTTTGTTGGGGTTTTGATTCTGTGAAACCAAACTCATTTTAAGAACCAAAAATTCATCAAGATCAAGTACTAATTCATACCCAAATTATATGAAACTTTTACATGATTTATATTCTAACGAATTCTACAAAATGAATGTTTGGGATCAATTAAATATGATTGAGAGAGATAGAAACTGTCATCGGAAGTAACTCCAGAAAACTACGCCGTTTGAGGCCTAGAATTGCCGCCGTTTGTAACTCCCCTGAGTTGTGGTTTCGATTCAGTGCAACTGAACCCATTTTAAGAAACAAAAAATCATTGCGATTAAGTACTAAAATAAATAAATTAAAAATAAAAAATTTCATGGATATATATTATGACAAAATATACAATATTAATGTCTCGGATTAATAAAATACGGCTAATATAGATAGAAAATCCCAAAGGAATTTTAGAATTAAGAAACTACAATGCTCCATTGAAACGACATCGTTTTTATGGTATGACATAGGTTCAACCTATGTCACCCTTTTAATTTTTAATTTTCATTTTTTTTTTCTGTTCCCCCGAAAAGAGAAGTCGTATAGCTGGAGCCTGGAAGTAATCAGACGACCTCCGGCATGAAATTCCGGCAGCAAGTCTCATTCGACGGTACGGATAAGAGAGTAAGAGGGATACCTGAGAAGTAATCGGAGTCGCGGCGTGAAATCGACCCCCTCTCTCTCCTAACCAGGTCTGCTTCGAAATTAGCTTACATGTTTTCATTAGATTAGGCAGGAATGTTTTCAATTCTCAGTTCTTTGAATAGTAGAACAAAAGGAAGACGAAGCTTTTAGTGTTCCACTTCCCATTAACAAAATCCCAAAAAAGATTCGAAGAAAGATTCGAAGAATGGTGTTGATTCTCATTTGGGTATTTTCTTGCATTATGTTTGACAAAATCTGACACTGTATTGGTGAATTTACTAGTTTAATAATGGCTTAATTTAACATGCTGATAAATGCAGCCGCAGAACCAGGATTAAGAGGATGGGGCCGAGTTATAACGAAAAAAAAGTCAACATAAAAAATATCTTTGATGTTGAATTCCATTGTCAAAGAGAAAGCCAAAATATATTTTTCAAGATTGATCATTCATCAAAATAGAACTGTAGCTTAACAATCTATCAAAGTACAACCCGACTTGTTCTCAAATCTTGGAAATCATCCACTAGGAGCTTGGAAAATCATCTACTGGGAGCTTGGGAGATCTCAACCAACCAAAAGAAAAAAGAGAGCGGGGTGGCTAGGGCCCACCCCAGCCCTACTCTCCCGCTGCCCCTGGATAAAAGGTCACATTCTCCATTAGGTGATGTCGAAGTTGTGTTGTCAGCCGATCACTATAAACATATCAGAGCAGGAGGCGGGAGTATTTTTGTTGTCGAACAACTCATTCACTTTGATATCTTTAGATCAGCACAAGTTTCGGAAATCGATTGGTTTGAACTGAATTTTTGTCAAGTCTGGGTTTTTGTTGAGTTCCGTTTCTTGATGCGACTTCCTAGGTGTCAGGTTCTTTGAGTTACATACTATGACATGATAAAAACTTTCCTTAATTGGTTGACATCTGGAGTTTCTTAGTTTCATTATGCTGGTAGAGTTGGCTTCTTCAGTGAAGGAAACTGAAAGACATTTTGAGAGCGGATTGATTGCATTGGAAAGCAATTTTATTTTTACCTATGCTACCTCACATGTTTTTTCAACTGTTTCTGAACTATACATAAATTTTCTTGATTGTGTTTTGTAATCGATGTTTGCTAACCCTAACGTGCTAAGGATATTAGAAACAATTCATTGACGTCAAAAATACCAACACTCTGTAGACAGGCCAATTCCAAAAAAGAATCGGCCAGAGGAATTTATGTGAGGCACTTCAAAAAGATTCCAGTGGCTGATATGGACATAGCTCTTGTTAGTTCAATTGCTTCTTTCTGTCAGCTTAGACTTTTCTGGCCTCCTTTTGGCTTTTCGATCGTTCATTTTCTCTTTTTTGCCCGTACTATTTTAAGATGTATTGTTGCTACCATTTCCTTATACAGCCAGAAAAGAAAAACCCGAGTTTAACACCAATAGATTGGGTCAAATTCCTTGTTTCTGCTGTCATTGGGCTGGTCAGTTAAGTGATATCCAGCAATTTAGATGATCTGACTGTGGCCAGTTTTCGATCATCATCCTCATGTCCACCATCTCATTTTTTTTACAGGTCACCGTAGTCAGTTTGATTAATAAGCCTAAAGGTAAAGTTCTTGCTCCCATCCTCTCTGGTGTGGATTGGCTTTTGCGCAAAGACATACTTCTGGTTAAGTATATCTCTTTCTTCAATCGCTGGTGCAGTCCGATGTACATTTCACTGGGTCAATATGCTTACCGATTTTGATGAGAGTTTACAAAAGTTTTGGCTGTTTCTTGATTTTTAAGTCCGCCTTGAAATGGGTTACTAACATGTAAGTTTTCTCAATTACTTTCAGGTTTCAGAAATACTTTACTGCATATCAGAAGTTGATCACATGATCCATGTATGAAAGCTAGCTAGATAGTGGAAGAGGCATTCTCCTTCACTTGTGTGACGGAGTGATTCAACAGGAAGTATGTAGTCTGTTGCAACAAATTTTTGCCTTCTCCTATGCTAATCTTCTTTGGACGTGTTAATACAGTTTTTCCTCCTGAAACAATGAGAATCATATAGCCATTTCTGTAAATGGGTAAGTCTTCAAACACTAGGCAGTTGCAGCTTATGATTACCTTTTACAGGGAGAGTTCAACTTCTTGATGAACTCTTGATCAGATCTCAACTCAACATCTATGGTGGAGTCGACTACATCCTATGCTAATCTTCTTTGGACGTGTTAATTCAGTATTTTCCTCCTGAAACAATGAGAATCATATATCCCATTTCTGTAAGTGGGTAGGTCTTCAAACACTAGGTAGGTACAGGCTTACAGCTTATGATCACCTTTTACGGGGAGAGTTCAACTTCTTGATGAAATCTTAATCAGATCTCAACTCAACATCTATGGTGGAGGAGTCTACAATCTACAGGCCTTGAGATAAATTTTGCCTGGTTGACAACTATTGGTCATATTCACCAATCATTTCGGTATAGTTGCCGGTGAATATTGTGTAACTCAAATCTTTAGTTCCCAGAATCTGTGCCGAAGTTCTTTCTTCTTTGGTATAGTGGATTACTTGCTTTGTTTCTGGTTTTGGAGCCAGTTACTAGTCCCAACTTTGATGGAAGCAATATATATGCTATCAAATGTTTATTATAGAACCATAACCAATTTATCCTTCGACTGTGCAGGTGAAAGAGGTCATCATTTCATTCTTCATATTGTTGGAAAAGTCTAAAGCGACTAGACAGGTATGCATTGCCTTAATATCAAGAACCTTATGGATATTTCTTTTTCGTATTTCTCTCTCTCTCTCTCTCTCTCTCTCTCTCTCTCTCTCTCTCTCTCTCTCTCTCTCTCTCTCTCTCTCTCTCTCTCTCTCTCTCTCTCTCTCTCTCTCTCGCTATTGGAATGCATCGCTTCCATTCTCTTCCAATTTAACTCAGCTTCACGAGACAAACACGAATTTGAACTTTGTGGTGCAAATGCATATGTTCACCCAAAAATTGTAACAAACATGTCAAATATGTCTTTCAAGAACAAAGACCATGCTTAAAGGACAAGACTCAAGAGATCAATCCCTAGAATTAATAGTTTCGATCTTCTACCATTTCAAAGAAGAAAACTGGTTCACCATTGAGCTTCTGCTTTTTAAGATGTTTTATTAGTGTCCTTGTACACCTTTCAAGGGGGAAAGAAACCCGATTCCTTTCTTCTCAATGAGTAGGAAATTTTACACAAGGTAGATCACAAAGTTGCCTCCTGAGCACCAGAATAGATGTTTTTTTTGTACCCCACGCTTTATTTTTGTCAGTGTAATGTTTATAGAGCTTCTATTTGTTTGTCGAGTTGATATGAAGGTTTTATGATTTCTTTGCAGAAATGTGGGGAGAGGCTTTGATAAAATTTTCTCCGTTTGTTACAGTATAAAGACCACACAGTTGATTTTAGGTTGTTTATGTTTTAGGTATTCCTTCTATGAACAAGATTCCCTAAATATATAACACATCCAAGAGGCACATACCATGCAGTTTTCTTCTCCTGTGTCCCATTGCTGTTTCAGTAACCGTTTTTGCCTTTCGGTGGACTCGTACAGATGTTTTCTGTGGACTGCTATGTGAATGAACCGCTCTATCCTTGGGCATTGTTTTGCAACATCACTGGGTTAGTGGGTGGTAAACAGAAGACAGAATAATCATAATCACTGGATCGCAGATTTTAATATCCCTCCCGTCGTATGATATTGTCTATGAAGCAGCAGAATAACTTGAATACAGGGAGATAGTTAGCAAAGCAGGATGCACAAATTTGGCATGCGAAGAAAAGAGAAAAATAAAACAAGTGTTGGCCTACGTGATTTGATGAAACATTTAGGAGTTGGAATGCTTTTAAAGATTTGAAAAAACGAGCTTTCCATTCGTTTAGCAATGCTAGTGTTTGTCTCTACTATCATTAAAAATGGGAGCGTACGGGTTGGTTCGGGTCAATATGGAATTATTACCGCACGCACATTCTATATTTTCTCCTTGGTTAATGATAGTAGGCACAATGCAAATACTTATATGCTGCTTCAACATCTGCTAGTCAACGTAATTTAAAAAAAGAATAGCATATTCCTCTGTATCTCATATGGTTTTCTTATTATAGGAATTGCTTCTATAACTGATACAAGACTCAACGGAGCCATTTTACAAATAATCTCTCATGGCTTTATTGGTGCTGCACTTTTTTTCTTGGCAGGAACGAGTTATGATAGAATCCGTCTCGCTTGTCTCGACGAAATAGGTGGAATAGCTATCCCAATGCCAAAAATATTCACGATGCCTACAACGTAACAAGGTGGCATCCACAAATCATAGGCTGGTTCAATATTGATATTCCTTCTGAGAGCTTTCCAAGCAAAAGAACATGCATATGCTCTCCCTTTCGAATTTATACCGAGATGTTCCTGCAAATTGAATGGCGACATTTCAGGTGATTGTCAGTTAAAAATTGTTGAATCGCGTGAAGTCGTAGCTCAAATCAAGCTGCAGGATATCCATTCACGGCTCCATTGATTGACTACTTGTTGCTTTTAGACAGCCAATCCAGATAGAAGGCATCCTATCTCTGCGTCCTCAACAGCTTCGCTGACTGATTCCACCGAGAAAAAATGCGCACGAGGAAGCTTATCTTTCTTTACGTCATGTGAAGAACCAGCAATTCATGATGCAGAGAGAAAAGAGCTCGCGTGTAAGATTCGCCTGTAAACAGCAGAAATATCAGGTTAACACTACTATTGCTTCAGTTTCTCGAGAACCTGCTTCATTGATGGGCGAACAGAACGCGACTCCACTGTGCACATTGATGCAAGTCTCAACATCCCCAACAAATTCTCCCTGGGCCCACCATCCCATAATTCTGGAGAAAATAGCTCCGAGAATCGTTCCTCCTTGATCAGCAATTGAGCCCATGGAACTATATTGAACCCATTCCCATACACCGAAAATGATGGATCAAGGGACTTTTTTCTTGACATCAATTCCAAGAGCACGATTCCAAAACTATAAACATCTGCCTTGTCAGAAACCCTACGAGTGGTAGCATATTCCGGTGCCACATACCCGTAGGTGCCTGCTAATCGGTGGTGACATGGGTCTCAAAAACCTCTAGAAGCCGAGCCCACCCAAAGTCTGATACGTAGGCGTTAAAATCATCGTCGAGCAGAATATTGCTAGGCTTGATGTCACGATGAACTATCCCGGGAACACAAGAGAAGTGAAGGAAAGCCAAAGCCTTGGCTATGTCAATAGCTATCTTGTGGATCACTGGCCACTCAACGTTTTTGCCTGACCTTTCGTGAATGAACGTATCCAGGTTTCCACCAGAAAGATAATTGTAAATCAAGAACATCTCATCATCTCCCACGTAATAGCCAATTAGCGTTATGAGATTCCCATGCCGAATTCTTCCTAAAGTTTGCATCTCTGCATCAAACTGCTGAATGCCATGACATCTACCAATGGAGAGCCTCTTCACAGCTAAATGGAACCCTGGGACCAATTCTGCCTTGTAGGTTGACCCAAAGCCTCCTGTGCCTATAAGATTACGGATACTGAAATTCCCAGTTGCTCTAACCACGTTGTCGTAAGTCAGTTCAACTGGAGTATCTGCAAAAGTCACCACTTCTTTCCTTCTCAGAGTAGTGGGTCTAGGAAGCTTTTTCCTTCCAAGAATGACAAAGAGAACTATCACAACTAAGATGAAAAGCACAACAGATACCAAAGTGACCGTTGCTATGACAAAGGACTTCAGTTTACCGTGCCTACAACATTGTGGAACTAGGGGAACTGGAAGCCCAGTCGGGGGTGCTGAGTAAGTGCCAAGTGGGGGTGCTGAGTAAGTGTCAGGGCATGGACTTAGAAATCTATTCCAAATATAGTTATCACAATCATTAGCATGCTCAAGATGAGGTATACGACCAGAAAGGTTATTGAAAGAAACATCAAAATAAGTAAGCTTGGGAAGGATCGAAAACAATGCAGGTATCTCCCCAGAGAGCATGTTGTGATCAAGCAATAGCACTTGAAGATTTGTGTCGTTGGCTAAGCTTACGGGGATGGATCCAGTTAGGGCATTATGGGATAGATCCAAATAAGTGAGAGACGTTAAATGACCAAGTTGATCGCTAATTTCTCCAGCCAAATTGTTCTCTCGGAGAGAGATCCATTCTAGATCACTCAAATCTCCCACATTATCAGGAAGGGATCCAGACAGCATGTTGTTGCTCAAGTCCAGCCGTTGAAGCATCTTCAAGCTGCCAATCTCGGGCCGAATTGGCACACCTATATGATTATATGCTGCTTCAAAATCAGTTAATTGTAAGCAATTGATTAAAAAGTTTGGATTTAATGCACCGGATATCTGGTTAGCACCCACGTTAACTGAAAAGCTTTGCACATCCTTGCAGCCCGAAAACAGCTCATTCAGAAGTGACCCATTAAACATATTATTCCCGAGCGACAGTTTATACGAGGTGTTACCTCCATTACTGAGGAACAACTCATTACCCATTGCGAACAAAGGCAGAGAACCAGAGAAGTTATTCCAACTGAAATCATGGGCAACCGATAAATGATCATTTAAGTTAGATCCAAAGGTGTTCATTGGAGAAACCCACATGGGGTGGATGTTAGAGTAGGCCACCCAAACATCTTCCTCATTCAAATAATTAAGATCGTGCCTGTGAGAAATCACGGTTATGTCACAAATGGTGTTCCCATATGTTGGAAGGAGACCAGACAACTAATTCTGGCTGACATTGAAATAGAACATACAGGGGACATGCAGCTGCCGAGGAAGGCTTCCTACCAAACCATTTGAACTCAAATCCAAGAAAGTAAGGTTTTTGCACATTGAAACACTTCCAGGTAAGGTACCTTTAAAGTGATTCCTGCCCAGATTGAGTAATCTCAGAGAGCAGAACTCGCTCCACTCACTAGGCAACCTACCGCTGAGATTTGCTCTTGGCGCCCAAAATATATCAAGACTTGGAAGCAACAAAACCTCAGCAGGAATAACACCATAAAAGGCGTTCTGCTCATACGAAAAGGGCCTTTTGTGCTCCAAATTGGTCAATTTAACCGCAGTCCGCAGACAACTTTTTACAATCTCCTAGTTCTCTTGGAATCCTATGAGCAAGACTATTTCTAGAAACATCAAGAATCCTAAGTTCTGAAATCCGACCTATTTCAATCGGAATCCAACCCTCAAATGTGTTCCCATCGAGCAAAAGAGTCCTTAAATTCGAGCATTTTCCAATATCCCATGGAAAGCAGGAATTTCTCCGGTAAGCAAATTATACGACAAATTAAGCAGGCGGAGGGACGAGAGATTTCTTATCTGGTACGGTATCGGACCATAGAAAGAATTCACATGAAGATCTAGGGCTTCTAAACGCTGCAATTGACCAATTTGAGAAGGAATTTGACCTGAGAATAAGTTGTAAGGCATAGAAAGGGTTTTGAGTTTGGTTAGGTTAGCGATAGAAGGGGGAAGGGTACTGTAGATATTGCCGTTGGAGAGTTGGAGGGATATGACGCGTTTGGAGGTAGAAGAGCAGAGGACGCCGTACCAGTTGCAGTGGGGGGTGGAAAGGTTCCAGTTGGAGAGTAGGTTGTTGGGGTCGGAGGAGATGGCGGATTTGAAGGTGAGGAGAGAGAGGCGAGCGTGCGGTGGGGGGAGAAGGTGAGGATGAGGGCGGGGGAGAAGAGGAGGAAGATATGTGGGATCATCATGAAGAAATGTGAGAGAGAGAGAGAGAGAGTCTCAGACTGTGAGAGAGAGACTCGCGAGAATGGACTGAAAACAAAATAGGCGGGAGTTACGGGATTTGCAAATAAAGCTACTAGTATTTCACGCTAGCACATATCCGCTGTTCCAAACTCTTTATCCCAACTCACTGTCTCGTCTATCCGAGTACTCAGCGGCTCAGATTTCATCTCATTTCCAAACAAATCTAAGTCATCCATGTTCATTTGCAAATCTGAGTCATCAATTGCTCTAATAGACAGAACAGGGTTTTAGGGACAACAAATCCGCTCTCGTATTTCACACAGTATCAAGCTAGTATTTCATACGGCTATTCAAAAAAATCCGATAAACCGCAAAATCGGTTTGAGCTGAAACGATTCTTACGTTTGAGATTGGAATTGTGGATGTTTGAGATAGGAATTGTGGATGAATGGTTTTTTGGTTGAGGAATGGTACACATATAACTTGGCAATAATGGGTTCCTTTGGGTTTGAATCTAGTGTTTTGGGTACATTCTTTTCAAGATAAAAATGTTCCGATCAAGCATTTAATGATATTCGATCGAGCTTATTTGGGTACACTTGTTCTACTCAACGAGTGTGGACGTGGCCACGCGGCTCGATCATGATTTGAAAAAAAAAAACGAAAACGAAGATGTGAGTCGCCACCCGGGGTTTAAATTTGATAAATGTTTGGTACCCGAGAAACCGCTTAAAAGTAATTGTTGCTCTCATGCCGTTTTGGAATAGGTTTGATCCGCGAAAAGATTCTTTTGGATTCAGAAGCCAGGTTACGCGCGGGGACGGTTTTATTAAAAAAATGCACCCCGCTCGCCCAGGAAATTCCCAGTATTTACTAAATAATTGTGGGATTTTTAGGAAAATATCATATTACAAAATTTCAACAAATAATTGAATAAATAACAGGATAATAATGAACAGAATTTAATAACACCATTACGGAAACAAAATTGGATAGAAAATACTTTTTAAAAAAAGGTAACAGAAAACCAAGGGATGAAACTGTGGTTTTGGAATTACAGAGAGTACGGAAAACAGGGGGCAAACAGGGGGAAAATAGGGGAGCATTTTTTAACGTTTTTGGGAGCCGTACGGTTTGCTCATAGCAGCCGTACGGTTTGTAAGGGGAGCCGTACGGCTTCCCCTTTGTAATGTTTTGGAAATTTTTGTTTTATTGAACCAGGACCCCTGTTTTGTTTCAAAACCTGATTTTTCCCTGTGAACACACTCTGAACGACTTGTTTTTGTTTGGAAATTTGATTGATAAAAAAAATGTACTTTCCATATGGATTGTACCGTGCGATTGTCAAGAAAAACAGCCCGGTACGGGTCCGAAAAGCTTGTTTTTGATGGAAATAGTACCTAAACGGGCCGATAAACGATTATCGAAATCATTATCAACCCGGGAAGACCCCTCGGAATGCCGTGGTTAAGAACCAAGGCTTGAGAACGAAATCATACCTCTGGAATTTCGGACGTTTCAGAAGACGAAACTTGAAACAAAAGACTTCGAAATGATTTGGAGTGGTACGGAGGTTTGGATTTTTGATCGAAAATGAGGAGATTATGACAACGGTGACTGGTTTTTCGGGAGATTTCAGAACCCTCTCATTAAATTTTTTTTTTTAGTCTCTGTCTCTATCTGTCTTGTCCCTCTTGAGACGAGGAGGACGCCTCTATTTATAGCCGGAAGAAGAGAATAAAATCTATGTAGAAGTTTTGACAATGATGATATTCTCCGGTAGGCGATGATGAGATTCTTGAACGCCCGATTTTTTAGGATTTTTTGCAGAGGATAACGATACCCACCGTACGGCTCCTAAGAGGGGGCCGTATGGCTTGCACGTTGGAGCCGCACGGCTTGTAAAGGAAAAAGTGAGCCGCACAGCTTGAGACAGGAGCCGTACGGTCTATGTGGCTGAGTTTCCAATTTTCTGGACATGCTCCAAGGTAGTTTTGATCGTTCCTTCGTCATTGGGGATGCACGAGTATCAAAATTGGGGTGTCTACAACGAGCTCTACGAAGTGAACGTTTTCGATCATTGGAACAAGACCAAACTGAACCGAAATTGCCCGGGATAGCAAGTCCCCCGCTTCCGTGACAGAATGGCCTATCTCGTAGAGTGTGAAAATACAGTAAAAAAATAATTTGCTAAAAATTATACAATTTTCTAGAACAATGCCGTTCTTGTTGTTTTCTTTTAAATTTTACTAGTAGATTTGGGTAACAATTTCATATCACATTTGTCTCAACGAAAGGATTTCGAAAAGTAAAAAATATTGACCAAAATTGAAAATTTAATGTAAAATGACAAAAAGATCCAAAATGTCTGTCCTTCTGCCTTGTCGATAATAGCAGATGATTGAAAATGATTGCACATGTGGAAAAATAGTTGAGATGAAAAGAATTTAGGAAATCTTGAAATCATGTAGTAGAAGATTTTGGTACTGAGTTAAATGTTAAATTAGAATGACAAATTTTGACCCCAAAATTTGGCTGTCATAAAGCCCAATTTGTAATTTTGTAACACCTGCGCAATTTTGGTCTACGATTTGGACTATATTGGTGTTAGATGCTCATGTATACGTATCTCAGAAAGTATTCAAAAGATAAAAATTGAAAATTTTATTTTGAGATGCCCAAAATTTTTTGGATGCTCTAGGTCACGTATCCCAAAAGTTTATAAAATTGGTATTTTGGCACTTCTTACCTAGTAGCAAAGTCACATAAATCGTGCATGTGTGGTATCGAACTGTGCTCTAGTGTGCCGATTTACAAACTGAGTGTGAAATTTGGTATAATTCACAAATTCAATTGAGCTAGTTCGCGAAAGCCCGATGTGGATGCGAAAGCGGAATGCAAAATCGCCACTTTTTACAAATCTTGAAACGCACTTTATTTTATAAACAAATCAGCTTAATAAATATTACTCCCTCCGTCCCATATTTCTTGTGCAGTTGCACTATTCACAACACCTCAAAAAATTGTTTATATTTTTAAATGTATAATGTTATATATATTCACTATGGATCTTGTTTGATAGTTCTCGATGAGTTCTATTAAATAAAGTTTTCAAAATTATAAAAAAATATTATAAATTGAAAAATATAAGCAATTGAAAAATGACACGCATGCCCGTAAATGGAAAACAAATTTGGGACGGAGAGAGTATATTGAGTTAAGTAAGACGAATTGTATTCAAGGGCGTAGCTATCTTGTGTCAAGTACGAGAAACTGTCATTTTCGAACGAGTCACTATTCACACGGCAGATATTATTATACTTGCAATAGACTTGGCTATCTTTACAATAATATTTAATAGTAATTCACATACATTGCATTGATCTGATAAATGGACCAAGCTCATAAATGAGTTTCATTATTAAAAAATAAATCATGGTTACATAACATTAAATCATGATGCAAATAAAAAAAAATTGGATAAAAAAGCAACGTCAAATAGATCTCAATTGTGTTTTTCTGATCTTTCATCTTCCAATCGTTTTATTTCTATAGCATCTATTGCAAATATCTTCAACTCAATGTCAGAATCAGTGTCCTCTTCCAATCGTTTTATTTCTATAGCATCTATTGCAAATATCTTCAACTCAACGTCAGAATCAGTGTCAGTGTCCTAAAGAATCATATCGTATAGACTCAAGATCCATATTTTACAACTAAAGATGGAACGAAAGAAAATTTATGTCGTGGTAGATGAAAGTTAAACAATACGGAGTAAATGGTATTAAGTATACAGAACTAGGAATATGACTCTTGGAACTGAGTCATTGTAAAATACTCCTATATGACTATCAGAGTATACTCGTGCAAAATATAACCGTTGCAATAGAGGCGTTACAATTATGGCCGTTAAAGTAGTGCTATTTAGAAAAAGATATCCATTGGACATAATAAATTAAGAACATATAAAGAGAAAAGAAGAAGTAAAAAAAAAAAGCTTCATATAATGAAGTTAGAATTGAGAGTATGATATAGTGCACACTTTAGAATACTAAGTGACTAGTTAAAATAGCAAAGTGACTTCTGAACTATAATGAGGGAGGGGAAATTTCCCACTCTCCCTATCATTTTTAAACTCATGGGCCCAGATATGGGGAACTAGCTATTGGTTTTCGGCCATCAGATCCTATCAGTCTTGGCAACGGATTTGTGGGTTCTCCAACAATAGCGACGGTGGTGCTAGGCAACAGCGAATGCGGTGGGGCAAAAGGGACAGTGAGCTCCAACGTATAATGTGACTCCTCCAACTTTCTCCAACCAAATCCACGAGCGTATGTCTCTTACATCGCAGCTGTTAAATTTTGTGGCCTTTTATTTTGTTGTTTTCATTTTTGCTTTTTTTCCTTTTTGTTCGGGCCTTTTGAGACTTTTTGTTCGGACCTTTTGCTTTTAGGCCAATCAACCGCGCAATCTGTATTTGATTTTATCAATATAAGTTGCCCTTCCTCAAAAAAATTTGCTAAGGTTGGTGTGGATGCTCAACTATTGATATTAACATAATCTCTACATGAGTTTGAGTAGTTTAGGTGACACCATGTTCGAAAATTATGAGGTGTTTCTGGAGCAGTGTCGCGAAGCACCATGTTCGAAATTATGAAGGTGTTTCTGGAGCAGTGTCGCGAAGCACGAGTCACACCTCCCATAAATATTGAATTCATGAACAATGTTGAAGAGTTACTTTGCTTCATAACCATAGAATTAATAATAGGTCCTTTTTTCTGGGTCCTGAAGACGACTTGAAGTTAGTAGGATGATTTCCAGTTTTTACAGGCTTGAAATATGGAGGCAGACCTAGCACAGTAGTAAAATTGTTCAACTGCAGCCCAAAGGTTATAGATTTGAGTCGCGGAAATACTTAAAGCAACGTAGATCAATCTTTCTCCAAACCCGACATATGCAGAAGCTTCATACAAGGAGACATAAGCATCCCTGCCTTCTCCCCTCATTTTAATGTAGTATCAGTAGCCAAAACATAGAGAAAAGCATTACAAATAACCGTTGCATCGAAAATTTTCTCACATACATAGAGCATTTTTTCGGGTATTTGAATCATCAGAGAGACCCATGGTCAAGAAAAAGAATGATCAGACCCATATTCCCAATCAAAAGAGTATGATATCAACCACAGAAAGGCATACACAGTCTAATGCAATGGACCCTGATATGTTTATACTTCAAAAAAAAAAAAAAAAATCTGAAATACTGAGTCTAAGGCATGTGCAGGAGTTAGTGGGTCATATTTGGATTTTGGACAGATTTTCTTCGGAGGCCAAAGGATTGAAGTGAAAATCTGAAATACAGAAATTGGAAACATTTATTGCACAGCCTATTTCTCATGTAGGGACGACCTTTCGAGGGTTCTCTAAACTTGCAACAAAAACATGGCTGAAAAAAGGAAAAAAAGAGACCAAAACAAAAGAAAGAATGAAAAAGGAAGGTTCAAAACTCAGAAGCTAAATGGAGTATTATCTGTTCAACACAAATCGCCCAAGAAAAGTAACACTAAGGTCGAATCATAGAAAATAGACATGTTTTTAACAAAAGGGAAGAGTTGCAATATAAAGTTCCTAGTTTCGATCTGTGAAACTTAAGATGATTCCAAGCTCCAAATGTACCAGGAATCGACAGAAGAAATATGTCCCAAATTGACTGAAAAGGACCAGTAATGGAGTCCCGAGTGAGCCAAAAAAAGCCACAAATCTAGGGGCCTGAACTGTTTTGGTTTTTCCAGCTGAACCGCCCCAAGTTGAACATAATTTGTCACATTCTAAACTGTATTCAACAACATTATCCCAGAGAAAAACTGGGAAAAAAGAAATAACTACAAAATAATTTTTCGACAAATGAGGAGAGAGAGACTGTAGGGATGGAACCAAGTTGTTTGGCCTCAGCCCTCGGTTTTTAACAAAACCGACCCCAAATTTGAAACGACTCCTGAAACCCAACATATATGGGTTTCATGTCACCGTAATCATACCCAATGGAAATCAATTCCATTTTTTGAGTTTCGGTGAGAAGATCAAATAAAACCGAGCCCAAACCAAAAATCCACTGATTTTTTCAAACAAAAAATCAATTATGCGGGTATCTATACCAATTTCGGGTTAGTCCTCTAGTCGAAACCAAAAATCCACTAAAAGAGAATATGCACCTGTAATACTTGACCTTCTCTGTGCGGGTATCTATACCAATTTCGGGTGAGATCGACATCCCTGTGTGTGAGAGAGAGAGAGAGACCTGCTAACACTAAAAGAGAATATGCACCTGTAATACTTGACCTTCTAGGTAAGAGCCATCCAGTCCCTTTCCATGCCATGCCACCTTCAATGGATCTTTCTAATGGTAAAAAGTTCTTTTCTTGTAAGCAAATGTCTTGTCTTGCAAAATTAAGGCACGTAAGGTTAGTCCTCTAGTCGAAAGCAGCTGGTCCTGGTTTTCACCCTTGGCTGTCAGCCTGTCACCAACTTTTATTCAGTACTACGGATGAACATGCGTAGTACTGAAGTGTTAACATGACGAAGTGTTACTGACAGGCTGTCAGAGTGTCACTAACACTTCATGTTGAAGTGTTAACATGGCATGTGCGTCAAGATGCCACAGAAACATCTAAGAGAACCATTCCTCCAACTATTTATTGATTTTGAACAGCATTTGAGTACAACTTTCCCTCTTCTTTTTTCTGGTTTGCATTTATGTAAAGAGCTTCATTCATTCGATAAAAATAAATCCACACAAAACAAAGTAAAGCGGAATTGGCATAATCCTTGGACCCAAGTGATGGGAAAACCATCTAGTTTACCTAAATTCTCTATACCATAACTGCATTCTATAACTTAAATGCATTTCCAGGAATAACACAAAATTTTCCAAGAACTGCTAACCATTTGTCTGTTCAAGCTTTTTTCCCTTGCGTGATCTTTTCCTTTTTTTCTGGCTCCTGCTTCTCACAGTTTCACTGCCATCATTGCTTTCCTGCATTTGGGATACTACACATCAATGGCAAGACAATGAAGAACCAAAACGTTAAGAGGACATTTCTTCTACTTGTGATGGTAAAAAACAGATTTGCTGATTAAGTAGGATTCGAAGGATCCTATACAGATCCGTGTTCCCAGGCCCATTCTCCCGTAAAAATATTGAACATCATAGTTCACAGTCGTTTTGTCTCCATTTCAAAGTTGCCCGTTTCTTGGCCCTCTGCCTATAAAAGTTACAGTTCACATAATCCGGTGCGAAGCTCCAAGGTTCTCACTTCTCAGCCTACATCTTCTGCAGAACAAGCCCTAGGAGAGAAGATTTTATCTTAGCAGAGAAGCTGAACTTTTGCAGTTTTGCTAAAGTTCCTTGCGCTTGAAAGGCTTTTAGAAGCTTCATACTTCCATCAAGATCATCTACTAGAGATCCCCTTTCTATCCATTTTCTTGTTTTGTAACATATATGCCCTACGAATAGTATTGCAGCTTTTTGTAGTCTTTATTCTCACTTGTTCAGGTAAGGATCGTACAGTACCTCTTGTCGTGGTACTGTCATGGAAGGTAAGTTTTTATGGATGAAAGAAGTTCCTTTAAACCCCCCAAGAAAATATCAATGGAAGCCCCTCCATGAAATGTTACAACCCATCATAACACCAGGGTCACCAAGTGTCAAACCATAGACCTTAATTTTAAATAACTTAAAAAATTTGGAAATGACAAGAGCATACTGAAGAGTTAAAGAAATCAGAAACGATAAAAAGTGAATAACTTACTCTTTTAGAAACAGAAGCTGAAAGCCCGATATTCTTTTTCTTCTTACACGAGAGTGGGTTTGGACCCTGCAAAGTCCAAAAAAATAAACCCCTGAATTTTAGGACTGTCACCTTATAAAAAATTGATTAGAAGCAAGTTTTGCTACTACATTTGTTTTTTCTTCTTTCCCTTTGGAATGAAATCATGACTACAAGTAGGAGAATATTAAACCAAACATTGCTTGTCCGACAGCTAGTCAATCCATTGTAAACCCAACATCGAACTTCTCTTTAACTCTTCATAAATTGAAGTAACCACTTAGTCAATACTCCCTACCTAAGAACCACAACATCAAAAAGTGCATAATTGCAAATAGTTTTCAACTCTTAAAGGTTTGATCAACAACTACATAATGCCATTATCCAGTGATCAATGTAGTGAATCAAGGATGTGAATAGAAACATAACCTTTCACGTTATAACGATGAATATAGTACATTGACTCATCCATTCCCCCAAGGGTAAGGGCACGGATGTGTCAGGCCCCTGGATCCAAATTAGACACTTGAATACTCTACTTTCCCAATGATTTTACCCTTTTTTTTTTTGTTGATGACATCTTGAAGAATAAGCCCAAATGGGGTGCCACTCAATTATATTGAGCACATCATGCAGCAGATGCTCCTGGGTGTAAATCTATCCAACATCCCTTGATACATGGGATATTGATAATAGCTTTATGCTTGTGACCTTTTCGGGCCAATTTCACTCAGGACCTCAGTTATTTCACAAAAATCTCACTTTAGCACTCTTACTTTTAATTGTGACCAACTATTCCAAACACCTCAAGTCAAGTGGCAATGTTACCCTTCCATCCATCTAGCATTAGAAATTAGCATACAAGCAACACTAATCCCACATGGCAGTTAAAGTGTCAACACCACCCTTACACCAATCCCACATGGTGGTTAAGGGTCAACACATTAACTACATGGAGGGGATGTTTCTGAGCAAAGTCCAATGGGTTCAGGTGTAATCACCCCTAATAGCAAAAAAAACAACAGCAACCACATGGGAATGAAGATAGAAACTAGGAAAAAGAAAACCTTAGCTTTCTTTCTCTTGAACTGAACTGTATCCTTAACTCCAATTCTCTTTCCACCAGCATTAGTCTTTCTCATTGCCTGGGTCCCCGCATTTTGATCTCCTTCACTTTCATTCACATCAGACAACTCCATTGCTTCCTCTGCTTCTATCGTGTTCTTCGTTCTTAACATCTTATATTCTGCTTCAGACATGTGTAAGCGCCCTTCCTCTGTAGATTTAACTAAATGGTGTTGAAATGAAGATGGAGCCTCGAGGAGCAAAGCATTCCTCAGACCAAATATCATAGGAACACCTGGTACCTGCAGGTGAAAAAATGACCATATAAAAGACTATCCATATGTGTGCAAATTGGCGAGAGTGCAAGAGTGAGTACAAAACAGAGGAAATGGTTCTCACAGCCAAAAACACAAGAGGGCACTTATACCATCAGCTATTGGATACAATTTCCTATATAGTAATCATGTATTCATAAGCAAAGAAATGTCCTGGTCCGGTTGCTGGATACTTAATTAGCTTTAGCATCGTAAGAAGCTTCCAGCATGAAGAGAACATAATAGCATGAAATTTTCTTCCCCCTGATGTTCAAACAAAATCATACCTTTTCTTCAAAATTAGGTTGATAATGTGCATCCAAACCGCAATGCATACTCAGATCCGGTCAGGAGAGCACTGCTTTAGGCTCCTCCATTGACATTTGATCCAAAACTAACAGTAATCTCCCTCCCTCTCTCCCCCATTGCCATTCTAATAGTTCTCCATTGATGATGTAGAATAAAACTACCTGAGATGATTTCTCGGGGGATATCCTAAAATATTCCATTTAACAGACTTTTACACGTTAAGTCCCACCCAACAATTTTTGACCCGTGAGTCTCACCCCCAAACGAAAGACCATAATATCCATCATGCTTTGGGTCTGCCTCCTCTTTTCCATCTTCTACCAGCAGGTCCAGCACATGGAAAAGTGAAGCCTCTACTTCAAACTACTCTTCTAAGCTCAACTAGAAAATTCGTCAAGGATCACTCGTATAAAAAAGCTCCATTGCCCACTAAAACTAACCAACCACCATTGTTATCCGGAGAAATATTACTGGCAATGTACTGAAAGCAGCAGGATTGACAAAGTATGAGTGGCAGCTCCATGATTTGCAGAGAAGTATAACCATTGACGCACTTGACAACAAGAAGCATACAAATAAAGCAAGGGGAACGTATGGAAAAACACTAGCTATGTTCCACCCAATACAAGGATGGTATACATGTCCATTTACAAAAATGCCAATAGTCTCTACCTATCCGTTCAAATGTTTTCGTTGACTGGGGAAAAAAAAAAAGAGGAAGCTAAAAAAACCTCAAACAAATATCCAACTCAAAGGAACAATGCATCTTTTATATCATTTGAAAACACAAACCTCGTGTAACTTCTTCCTCAATTCAGCATCCTGAGTAGCAAAAACGAAATGCTCGGAATTGTTTTCTCCAAGAACTTCCATCATGCAAGCCACAGCACTCTTCCTCTTCTCATGGTCACACCTGGAAATGGCACAAAACCCAAAACATACTCTCACGTTCAGAATAAAAACCAGGCGTCTTTAGAAATAAGAGTACCAAACAACTGTATAAGCAGGCCTCCTTAGATCACGCAAAATTTGACATTATAACATACTTGCATGCTAGTGGGTAAATGGGCTGCCTTTTTCAAATCCTTCTTAATTAAGTTAATTTCAAGTCAATATTCCACACACACACACACACAGAGTATGACCTCGGAGTTATGAGTTTACGAGCTGCCTTAAGAGACTCAGAATATGATTCACCGAGGCTTTTCAAGTCAATATTCCACACACACACAGAGAGAAAGAGAGAGAGAGTATGACCTCGCAGTTATGAGGTTACGAGCTGCCTTAAGAGACTCAGAATATGATTCACCGAGGCTTTTTAACTCTGCAAGAACGCATCTACAAGCAAAGCAGGCACAAATGAAAGCATGTATATCACAAATTTTATCAAGTGAAAGTGAAGTAAAACCTCCTGTTATCATGTCATCAAAAGAGTAAAAAAATAATGCAGACCTGGTAGTAAATATTTTGACAGCACCACCAAGGATATTTGAGAGTGCAGCATCGGCTGGTGTAATACGGTTGACAAGAAGGTGATGTATAAAAGTTCCATCACAAAGTACCTTGAAGGGCTCTCGGAAGCCAAAGCAAGTCGTGTAGAACCTCACGATCCTACGATGGCGTTTCTGCTTTTTAAATCTCATCTACTTCAAGTAACAATATAACTAAATTTAGGACTCCCATTTATATAGGAAAACATGGGTAATGATTTTTACGCTCCGCTTTCTTATAAATGCACTCCAAAATTTGAAATGCACTCCAAAATTTGAACTTTTAGTGCCTAATATTATACACAACACAAAAAATAAATGACAAATTTTGGAGTGCATTTATAAGAAAGTGGAATGCAAAAATCATTTTCCAAAAACCTAAGCAAATTGAAGATTAAGATTTTGGGTTGTAAGTAAAAATGAAGTACCTTGTGCTTAGTATGTGACTGATCACGACGCTACCACAAATTGAAGAATCAGAAACCTGAATATATGTCGGGGCCCTAGCAAGGTGGGGGTGGCACCAAAAAAGATCAATATCTTTAATGTCAAAAAGAAGTACACGTGTCCTAAGATTAACCACACATATTCCCAAAATAAACACACGTTAATCATCCATAATGCAAAGTTCTATCAAAATGGAACTCAGTGTGTTTTTAAATCTCGAAAATCTTCTAAGACTGATTCAAAATAAATGGAAAACCCCTTTTATCATGTAAACTTGAGTTTGAGGCCGGCTAACACTTTAATTTCCTAAACTACCACTTTAACTGTCCAAAAAACTGCCAAGAAGAACAAAAAAAATCCCTACTTTCACAAATCGAAGTACTAATTGAACTCTCTTTTTTATACTTGCAATAATTACTTGGACCAATCCGTAAAAATCCTACAACATTATTTTTGTACACTCTGCTTTCCTCAAAATGAATCAC
Source organism: Vaccinium vitis-idaea (assembly GCA_963854785.1). Classification (NCBI taxonomy): domain Eukaryota; kingdom Viridiplantae; phylum Streptophyta; class Magnoliopsida; order Ericales; family Ericaceae; genus Vaccinium; species Vaccinium vitis-idaea. The sequence continues at coordinate 4,860,316 of OY978219.1, read as the reverse complement.
CATTAAAATACAACAATGCATGAGTATGTTTATGGAAGGGAAAAAAAAATGCAAAGAACTCTTAACATTTACGTTTGAGGCCATCAATTCAAATATACATTTGAGGCCATCGGTCGAACATCTGGTCGGCAACCAAAAAACCGACTTAAAAATGCAGAGAAACAGTCACCAAATACAGTCCTTTCTGCGTAATCACAGGCAGCAAGATTGACTCTTTCAAGACTAATTCGAGGAGAGGAGGAGGAGAAATTAACATCCATGATTCACAACTTAGAAGAGGAGGGGTCACTCAAGCCTTGCGCTTTGTTTGGTTAGTCTAAAACAATTTTATTTCCATCTAATGTTCCGCCTCTGCGTCCTAGAGAGTGCACCGGAGAGAGAGAAATTACAGGTGAATCAAAGCAGCTAGATTGGTGTCCTTGCAGGTGTAACAATGGTGAGTTTTCAGCTAATTGTTTCGGTTCTATGGAATGTAAATTCTACTAGCTGTCTTAACTTAGTGGAAATACAAAAAACACTAAAAAAATGCAAAGACGAAAACAAATACAGAGAGAGAGAGAGGTACCGGTTACCGTCGCTGGAGCTTGGCTCGATCGAAGATGAGCTATGGGGGGCGGTTTGGGTTCTAATGGATTAGCCAGTAATTTAGGGCTGATATAACTGTTGGAACAATTTCACTTTAAAACCCCAGTGTTTGATCCATATCACAAACGAAGCCCATAACATTTGATAATTATATGAGTACCAACCCATATGTCCAGAAAACGTACCGACCGCATTCATTTGATAATTACATGAACGATCCGAGCCGTTCATTCATATTAGAAAGATTTTCCGAGAGGCCTCGCAAGAAATCAACTCAATCGGACGTTCGTAAACGCTTGATCCAAAATCTCATATTTCATTAAAAACGGATGTCTGGTTGAGCTGATTTCTCACGGGACCCCTCAGAAAATCATTTTAAGATGAACAAACGGCTAGGATCATTCATGTGGGACCAACCGAGCGCCGTCAATGTATTTTCTGTGCGTGCCAATCTGTACCCGTAGTCGGGTCCGTTATTATTGTTTTCTGGTCTGTTATTATTGGTAACTCTTATTCTACCTAACTTTTACGGTAGAAGTTAAAACCTGCAACACTTTTTTTTTTTATCGGCAACAAAAATTTATTGAAGAAACTCAACTAAGGGTAGATCGAGAAGGCGAAAAAAGATCCAACCAAAAGTTGGAACAACCAAGGGCAAAGCTCGTACACCCAATGGCCAGAGAGTCCAGATAAACAATGAAAATACACCTGATGACCTAAGAGCCCAAATACAACAATAAAGCACAAAGATGCCCAGCCCAAACAAATGGGCTAAGCCCAACCCCAAGAAAACCCTAAACCTAACCCTAGATCACAGTGCAAAACATCACCCGCCACCACCGCCAAAGCTCCTGACAGCCACCACCGCAAACATCGACATCCACCACGACCACAAAACCACCACACCACCATAGGTAACCCGAAGAAAGTGGTGGAGCCAACAAAGAACAAACCATGCTATCTCGGATGCACCCTGAGCCGTTAAGCAAAGAACCACGGTACCCACCGGCATCCGTGGCAGGAGACCACGACGAAAAACACCCTCCACCGCACAACGCCATGTCGTTAAGCGAAAGCCCGAAAACCCAACAGAGATCAGGCCGGAGAAGCACTTGGAGGGAGAAACCGAGCAGCCTTGGCGGAGCGAGACGAAGACCCACGGCGACAAAGGATTAAGGGGTCGAAAACAAGTAGACGGGAGGAGGAAAGAAACGGGGAGAAGAAACCTCACCACGGGCCGCCTCGTCGCCGACCGAGAACCCACACAAGACACACTTATCAAATGGCAAAGCGATCCCAAGGAACTCAATCGTCGAGGACCATGACGCTTGATTCAATCCATTGCACGAGCCGCAGTCCAACCTCAAGCTTGCTGCCGATCGATTTTTGATAAAACCTGCAACACTTGCAGCATGATGTATCTAATGATCCTTTGCATTTGTTAATTTTGTGTCCTTTTTTTTAGATTATTGACTCGTCTCGACGAGAGGAATCTAAAGAGTAAAAATTAAGTAAACTACAAAAAAATTTGGATTATTTTTGTCTTTAGTGAACTTTTTAAATATTTATATACTTTTTTTACTTTGTAGATTTCTTTCATCTTGATGAACCAATAATCTACAATAAATAAATAAATAAATCGACGCAAAACTAAAAAATGCAAAAAAAAATTGAATAAAGACAGAGCATCTTCAACCCGTAATCTAAAAATGGTTTGTTTTTAGCCAAAGCATTAGTTTCTATGTATCTTCAACCCATGGCTTCAAATTTTAAGCGGCTTAAAAACAGTAACTTTTTCATTATTTTTTTGATCCAACCATAAAGTCAAATAAAGAGCCAGCCAATTCCTAGAGGGATTTGGTTCCACACATTTGCTTCAAACTTAATATTCTCATTTCCAAATCTATATTTGGTGTTTTGAAACCATGTTAGAGATGCTATTGGGTTCAAATTGAAAAAAAAAAAAATTTGAGAAATACAATGGCAAAATGCAGACAAAATGTCAAACAGGGAAAGGCGTAACAAGTCAAACAGACGATTATAATAGTAGCTCGGATACTAGCTAGCTAGTACATGTAGCATTCATTCATTTTTTTTATTTCCCCTGAGTGAGTACATGCAGTAACATCACATTAGACAAAATTAAAGCAAACAAATACAAAGGCAACAACCCTTCACATAATCACACACGTTATCTTCGCAAATGTGAAGTATTCATTAAACTTACCTATAAAATTATTCAGAATTTAAAATTAGAGGCTCGAATTCAAGCCACTGATTTTAAATTCTGGTCACTTTTCTGGATAAGTTTTTTTTGTGTGCATATAGCATGTAGCAATATAATCTTCCTCCCCTATAGCTCTCTCTCCCTCTCTCTCTCTAGTATCGACTCAGTGAGTCACAATGCCCTGTGCAGGCAAACTATGGAGCACAACCGTCTCCACCGTCAAACCCGGCCCGAACCCGAACAAAACACCCCACTCCAACCCTTCACCCGTCGTCCCACTCCCTTCCTCCACAGACTTCTTCCTCATCTCATCCAAAATGAACAGCACGCACGCGCTCGACATGTTCCCGTACTCGCTCAGCACGTGCCGAGTTGCCTTCAGTTTCTCCTCCTTCAACCCGAGTTTCAGCTCCACCTGGTCCAGAATCGCCGGTCCACCCGGGTGAGCTATCCAGAACAACTCGTTCCAGTCGCTTATCCCGACCGGAGCAAACGCTTCCACTAGAGACTTCTCGATGTTCTTTGATATTAAACCGGGGACGTCTTTTAGGAGGTGGAACGTGAGCCCCACTTCGCGGAGGTGGCCATCGATGGCACCGTCGGAGTCCGGGAGGATCGTTTGTGACGCGGAGACGAGTTGGAAGAGCGGTCGCTCGGGTGGTGTGGGGTCGGAGCCGACAATGACGGCTGCGGCTCCGTCGCCGAAGAGGGCTTGGCCGACGAGGGAGTCGAGGTGGGTGTCGGAGGGGCCGCGGAATGTGACGGCAGTGATTTCAGAGCAGACGACGAGGACGCGGGAGCCGGCGTTGTTCTCAGCGAGGTCTTTGGCCAGGCGGAGAACGGTGCCACCAGCGAAGCAACCCTGTATGAAAAATAATATGAGCGAGTCTTGTAAATAATCAAGTAGATACAAATTCAAATACAGATATGTCAATATCCACTTCGTGTGTACGAGTCTTGTAAATAATCACTCAGAAAATTAAGACATCTATGCCTAAATTAGTTCTTACGTAATTGTAAATAATCACTCAGAAAAATTAAGACATCTATGCCTAAATTAGTTCTTACGTAATTGTAAATAATCACTCAGAAAAATTAAGACATCTATGTCAATATCATTTTCTTGTGGTTTCGAATAATTGTCTAGCTTTGTTTTAGGCGTTACAGGTGATGCCTTTTTGGTGTTGGTGCTGTTTTGTTTTCTTGTTAAGGGAAGTATCCCTTGCGTATCCTTGGTTTTTTGGTATATAATTGCCATTTACAGGAAAAAAAATTGAGTATGGCTTCTCATTTTATTCTACTCATTTAACAACGTAATGTGAGACCATGAGAGTGCAATGTAGTCAATAGTCAAGATTTTTCATGCACCATTTTTGGACTTCAATGTTTCTTAAATTGAAACTATAAAGAATGGATCACGATATGGATATGGATACGAAATAATATCATGTACTAAATTAGCAAAAGAATCAAATCGATGATGGCGTGGAATTTTAATCATCTACTAAGAGTGATGGCGGATTTAGGAAAGACATATATTTAATAGCCGTTAGTCAAAATATTAGATATGATCAACACATGCTTACATAATAAATCTGCTAATTCCACAAAAGACAAGTATGTGCGAACATCCGATAGTTGAGGGACGTGACGAGAGAGGGGGTTTTAAGTTGAAGGACCACGTAGAAAAAATTGGAATAGTTTAGGAGATAAAAACATAGAAAACTCTTTTATGCGGGATAAACAATGTTTCAGTTCAGACGGACCTTACGGGACAAAAAAATTATGGATTGGATACCGGTACCTGTTGGTACATCATGAGGCGCTTTACGGAAGGTCGGAGGCCGAGGAGCTTGGTGAGCTGGTAATCGGCACCGGGCATGTCGACGCCGGAAGTGGTGCAGAAGACGAGGTGGGTGATCTTGGACTTGGGTTGGCCCCATTCTTTGATGGCTTTGGTTGCAGCTTCTTTCCCCAGTTTTGGTACCTCTACCACAACCATGTCCTGCCGAGCGTCCAGCGATGGTGCCATGTACTCGCACACACTTGGGTTCTCTTTCAGGATTTCTTCTGTTAAGTACATGTAACGCTTCTTGATCATTGATTTCTCACCTGTCATCAAATTTTTAAAAATCATTTTTAAGGCCAAAAGATTGTTAATTTCTGAAAATCACTCGTAGAAGTCGAGCGTGAATCGGTCTGTACGTAAATCAGACACAGACTGACATGTAACGGGAACCAGTCAATACATATACAAGTTTCCTTTCCACTAGTATATCAGGATGTAACGGTGGTATCAGAAGGCCAAAAAACCATGACGAATAACGTAAATCCCAATATAGAAAACTGCCTACATTTAAATGGTAAAAAAAAAAACACATGATCATGCATCCAAATTCAACTTGACAAGTACAAATAAACAGAGGAGAAAGGTATCTATATATACGTACACATTCGCTTGAATTTCTCTTTCAACTCAGTCTTGTGCTCGCTGTTGGTAATCCGAAAGTAGAAATCAGGGTATTCGGCCTGGTTTACGCAGTTGGCCGGAGTCGCGGTCCCGATGGCCAAGACCGTGGCCGGACCCTGCGCCCGCTGGGCCTTTCGGATTTCCTCCACGGACACACCACTAGGAGCCATTTTTTGCAAGTGTTTTTGCAAGTAATTCTGGAATAGAAGGTGTGATGTGAATAATAGAATTAGATGTTGGGGTCTATTTATATGGGAGGGAGGAATATGGGTAGGTTTAACGGACGGGTAGCTGGAGACCACGTTGACGTTGGGAGGAGGCTTTGTTAGACAATTGGTAGAGATTGTGCCACATACGGGAGAAATTTTTCAGTGTCGGGTGGCTATTACCTACGTGGTACCTGCTCGGCAATCTCAGCCGTTCAAAGCGTGATCCGACAGTCCGAAAGAGGAGAGAGAGTGGTCGTGTAAGAGGAGAGAGAGGAAAACACTTTTGGACGGCTGAGATCATGCTCGGCATGGACAGGTGGTACCCATTCAGTACCCCAAAATTTTTCCACATACTGACTTTGGCTTTCGACCGGACCGGAGAAGGACTGATTGAGGTACGCATAAACTGGCTAGAAAATTCCCAACCGTCGGGGAGAAAATAAAAAAACATAGATGGTGCCCCATACCATTTGCCATACTCCCCACTTTACATTAGCACGACGTATGACCAGTAAATGAATGTAAAATATCCTACTTATATAGAGATTTTAATACCTGAAAATGTAGATTAATATTGGGAAACTAAATGAGAAATTGTCAAATAAGGTGGGCTTTAAGACATCTCCAACCTAATTCTTCATTTTGAAGAATCGAATTAATTATGTACATCAACTCCAATGATCATACTTCATTTTCTTCAGAATTTCACTTCAAATCTCAACTTTCCCTCTAAAATTTAAAATTACCAATTTAAAAAATAGATTAAATAGTATAATAATGATTGGACTCATTTTGAAGGTGTTGTGAATTTCTTTCTAGTTATTTTAGTTTTATGTTTAAATAAATTACAACATAATACACTATAGCATTTTAAAGCGGCAAAATAAAATAAAGAAGATTTTTCTTATTTTCGATGATCCTTTAAATATGAAGTATAAAAAATGGTTCTTTATTTTGAAAATTTTAAATGAAGTATGATTCGAGGAGGAAGGTTGTTCAAAATGAAGATTTGAAGAACTGGAATGAATATTTGAAACATGGTTGAACTTCTATCCCATATCACTGCAGGAATTCAAGAGGTGTAACATCTGTATTTATGGACTAATTATTGGATTACTCCCGGAGTACTACGTTGCATTGTCAGGTGATACTCTCTACAAATTAAAGATCTGCGACCAAATATGAGTCATTCATTGTCTCCCAACCACTCAACAAGTCAATCATAATTGTCATACCGAATGATTTGTCGCTACGTAAATGCCTGGGAATATCACGTAGACAACGCTATGTGGCACTCCGAGAAGTCTGAAAAATTAGTCGTATTTATGTAATCATATCGAAAGTGAAAGGTTGGAATTAAAAGAGACTTTAATCCACGAGTTAAGTCGGATTAAATTGAGCCTATAGCTGAAAGGCTTCCCTAAACCACTCTTAGGGAAAACCAGATATAGGCTCATATTAAGTCTTGAGTTCAAATTTAGTATGTTAATCGGTGGATATTGTAATGTCAATGAAACCCCTTCTTTTCTTTTCTTTTTCTTTTTTTTTTAAACCATAAACATAGAAGCTATATTAATCAGAAAGATTATATAGGCGACTCCAAGCAAGATTGTGAGTCGGCCTCACATCTTGACGGGTGGTCTTAGTTATAGTTACATAATCAAAAAAAAGATAAAAGACCCATAATATCGAGCACAATGTTCCTAATAAAAAATTTAGCATCTTCCATCCTACACAAACCACGAACAACTTCTAAGAGCTATCCAGGTTTTTTTCTTCTTTTTTTATTTCAATGTATTAGCACATTTTATATTGTTATGGACAAGGGTGTAATGATTTGGAACGCCAAACAGAGCCTAATTATAAGGAAGATGTAACTTAAGGAAACTATTTTGAACATGAAATTCAACTAATTATAATGACAAAAGTTACTTTTCGCAAAGGTAAATCAAATTGTTGGAAGCATGGTCAAAAGTTTCCAAATGGAGGTAATTAATACTCCAACATAACATGAGTAATGACCAAAATTTCTAACATGGGTAAAAGGGTAAAAATTCTGGCCTAATAAGTTACTCAGAATATGGACCTTTCAAAATGAAATTTGATTTTCAATTTTAACATTATTCTTCATTATTTATGAAGGATAAATTTTGAAAATCAACATACTTTTTTGTTTGACTTTTTGAATGTGACCATCATTTTGGAACATTCAAAAATAGAATAAGGGACTGCTATTAAAGAGCGGGGGATGTACGATCGTATTCAATTCATATTATTTCTAGTATTATGTTTTGTTCTTCTGGTTCTAGTAAGAGAGAGAACAAACGCGATTCAGTTTGTCCGACAGTTTCATTGTGTGGAGCGATTTGATCTATGTGAAGCCGTTGTATCTTGATAAACAAATTCCAATTGAAACCTCAACCACTACCTGGGAGAGGGCGAATCTGTTTTAAGGATATCGTGTGATACACAAGCCTTACTTTGTAGACTTACCTCGTTAGATATCGTGTGATACACAAGCCTTACTTTGTAGACTTACCTCGTTAAAACAAATGATAAAATCCAAAAGTTAGGTGAATCTACCAAAAACATAATTAAAAAGGGAAAAATTACTTCAAAAAATTTTAGGATTATGCATAAAATGGTGAAAGCTCATTTGAATAAAGCATGTAATTTGTGTTCACATTGCTTGTCCAATCCTGTGTGCTGTAGTTGTTGCTGAAAACTCAAATGGGAGGTTTGGGCTAATACAACACGTGGGATGGTGAATTACCAGCACCTTCAAACAGGCTGGTAGTTGGATCCGTTCCTTGCAACTGGCCAAGCCACACATTCAATATCAAGGTACCAACACTATGTTAAAGATTTGGATCATACCTAAGAAATCTCCACAACTAGACAGGCTCTGTGCTAAATGCTTAAAAATCCTTGAAAATTTTGCTTTTAAACAAGCAAGGATGTAATATCTATTCCCAAAATCGAGAGAGATCAGAGAGTTTCAGCCCATTTTTCAATATCTTAGGCTCAAAGAAACTGGTATTCCTTCAGATCTTTATAGAACATTGAATCACTATCTTAGTAAAAGAAGACATTACAATCTTAAGTCACCTCAAAATTGGCATAAGGTATGTATGAGTGACCATAGAGTCGTCGGAGAGAGAGCAGCAGCCAGCCGACACTTCCTTTCAAAGTTTTGGTAGTATGAGCTGTTTCAAAAGATGCTTTCCCTCCCCGGCCACTCTTTCTATGCTACGATAGATCTTTGTCTCGTTATATATCAATCTATGGCGAGCAAATAAACCACCACATCATCCTCCATCAAAAAACCCCGTAAGAGACTGTTGTTTCGGACTAAAACATTACTAGAGAACAGTGGTTCAAAGAGACAAGTCTACAGCACAAGTTGGTCATGTTGGTATGGAGCAGCACACTGATGGCAATGGGCCTGTGAAAGGAACATAACCTTCAAATATATGATCCTTGCCATTCCATGGAAAGGCGGGAGGAGTTGGAGCAATGTGTGGCCGAGCACTGGCAAGAAGTAGTTTTATGTCCAGTTCATCGTTAACGGCAGAAATCCTTTCATAGAGGACCATGCTTGGCACAATGCTGCCACTCCAAACCCATCAAACAAACGGTATAACTAGCAGCTAGCCCATGTCCCATGTCTAGCTTGTTCCCACTAGCAACGGATTGCTGTACTGAAGTGGATGTACACTATCTATCATCCATGTGATGGTTGGTGCCCTAAGGCCTTAAACAAGATAAAACCAACTCTCTCAAGGGACAAAAAAAAGAAGTAAAAAACTGGTTCGAGTAACAAAAAATGAAGAAATCCTACTTTGAAACAATTTATAACTTATGAAGGTGAAAGAACAGCCTAGAATCTACATAAACTTCTGAAAAAGTAAAATGTATAATCCACCTAAACCGTATCAGTAAATTTGAGTATCAAGAGTGCACAAGAATTTTCCACCTTAATACAGTTTTCCAACAACGCAAAAGGCTTTAAAGACACGTACCAAAAATGATAAGGCTCCAAACCTCTTGAAATTAAGTGAAGGTGATATAAACTACTAATATAAATTAGCTCAACAGTATTTAATGCATCACTACAAGAGTTGAGATTGAACATAAGCATAGACTAAAGATAGCACAAGTGAGTTGATAAGTTACTGAATTGCTTTCAATAAGCAGCACTACAAACACAGAAAGCCAGATTGATATCAAATTACCATAATAAGCTCGAAAGTAAAAAATCTGGTGGCCAGGCAAGATGTAGTTTTATGTCTAGTTAATTGCAAACCGCAGAAATTTTTTTACAGAGGACCATGCTTGCATGAGGTTCTCATAAATTTGGCCAACCAACAACTGTGTTAGAACCAAGCTGCCACTCCGAACCCATCAAACAAACGGTATAACTCGCAGCTACCCCATGTCAGGCCTTGTTTCCACTAGCAATAACAGGATTGATGGACGGAGTGGATGTACAGTGTACACTATCTATCAGCCATGTACTGGTAGGTGCCCTAAGGCCTCAAACAAAATAAAGCCAACTCTCCCTCTAGGAAAGAAAGTAACAAAAACTGCTTTGAGTAACGAAACATGAAGAAATCCCCATAAACATACCAGTAAATTGAGTGTCGAGAGTGCACAAGAATTTTCCACCTTAATACACTTTTCCAACAATGCAAAAGGGTTTAAGGCGTCGTACCAAAAATTATGAGGCTCCAAACCTCTCGAAATTAAGTGAAGGTGATATAAACTAATATCAATCAGTAAAACAGTATTTACTGCATCACTATATGAGTAGAGATTGAATACAAGCATAGACTATAGATAGCACAAGTAAAACTGATAAGTTACTGCATTGCTTTCAATAAGCAGCATTCTAAACACAAGAAAGCCAGTTTGATTTGAAATTACCATGATTGGCTTGAAAGTGCAAAATCCGATGGCCCAAATAATGATTCAACTCGTAATAAGCTCAATGCTCAAGTATTATTTTTTGCGACTTTCCTTCTCCTCAACTCCAGATTTTGAAAATCTCTGTCTAAGGACTTGTAAAACCTCTTCTGCTTTAACACCTCTGAGCCCCAACAGAACCATGGCATGATAAAGCACATCTGCCATTTCTGAGGCCGTCCGTGACTTGTCCTCCTTTTCCTCCAGCGTTCGGCACAACTCATCTGCCTCCTCCCTGTGAAGCATATTTCAGACTCGTCATATGAAGTCGAAATATTGATCTAAATCCCACTCAGAAGTCAGAACTCATAAAAGGTACTGAAGAATTTCACAAGAAGACTATTGACTGCCTTCTTTCTTGTAAAATGTATGGCTTCAGAGTTCTGACCACTAAAAAAACGGGAGTAGGGAAAAACTGATTAAAATGTCAAGCATATATCAGTCATGATACCGGATTTTTGAGCACAGCAACTTGTCGTCAGTCAAAAGTCGTTTTGTCCATGAGGGTTTCCCTATCTGTGGCTCTGCTATTTCTGCTTTCCGCTGGGAGATTGTAGATTCCAACGAGTACAAAGTTGTTAAAGCCATCTTGCTTTCCCCAACCTAATACACCCGATGAAAACAAAATTGAATCAGAAAATATAGAACCTATCAATTACTTGAATGACGAAATCCTGGTATAAGAAAGTAAAACAATAGAAAACCTGTGAATCTTTCAAGAAATCAAAAGCTGATGTGTAATAGCAAGTTTCTGCTCCGGTGTGGCAAGTAGGGCCATCAGGCGTCCCAAGGTATATTATCTGACAGATAATTCCAATAAGTTCCAAAAAGAGACAAAACAATATGAGTACGGAATCTACGGATGATGATAAGTTTTCCTGGAGGTGATCAGAACTTACAGAGTCACGGTCGCAATCAAGGAAAACGTCATGAATGTTAATGAAATTCATAGAAGTCTCCCCCTTTGTCCATAATTGTGATCGTGACCGGCTGTAGAACGTAGCTTTCCGAGAAGAAATGGTTGTTGCTAGTGCATCCCTGTTCACAAAGCCTTGCATTAAGATGGCTCCAGTGTCAACGTTTTGGGCTATTGCAACAGCCAAACCTTTGTCATCCCATTTCACACTGTCCAACAACATACCAATCTAGAATTCCATTTGTCAGATATTTCATCCGTTTAGAAGGAAAATAAAAAGGAGAAGGAAAGAAACAACAATAGGTCAGAAACTCTCAAATATGATCCCAACAAGACTTAGTTATAAACCATTCTTGATAAAGTCAGGTGGGGATACAATATTCAAACAGCAAAACCCTGCCTAGGGAAGTAATAGTAATCTATCAAAATTTGCACCTTTTCGGGTATTATGAATATTCTCACATTAGAACACGAGTATTCTTTTTCGATAGTCAGCATTTTGTAAATGATTAACATATAAAAATGTCGATTTTTAGTATAATTAATATAGACCACGTGTACAGTATGTGTATTATTTATATTAATATTTTTGAGTGTTTTTCCGACTTAAATTCCTGGTTCTCCCACTGCCATAGTATAACTACAAAAACAATTGAAACAACCAAAAACTGGCCAACAAACATCATATGAGCTTCTTGATTAGGCATTAAGCACAAGATATAGGCGCAAATATAAACATACATACCTTCCAATAACTACTACTAGAACGGAAACAACCAACCAAAGCCCTAGAGAGTCGTCAATTTCTAAGCTCCGAATCATAACCAACATTACCCCAAAAAGAAAGACAAAGGCTAAATTTAGCATCTGTATGCTTTGGTGTCAGGCTACAGAAAGATGGGCCAAATAGAAACCCTAAATTCATTTCCAAGCTCAAATGCATGCAAACAAAGTATGTTGTTCAGGAAATTACACTGACCTCTGTCCAAGTTTGTCTAATAATGATAGAAGACAAGGCCCAAAGAATTAAATCCTCAACTTATTCATGTCGTCGTAACGAAATTTGTCATTTAAAGACTTCGTGTTTTGATTAAGGAAAGATTTCAGAGTATGGCCACTACCCGACCATTGGAACATCTCAACTTCTGTTACCAACATTTCAAGACATCGTGACAGGAAGCTTTCCAAACTACGAGGAGGTAACCACATTAAATGAAGATTTCAAGGAAGCCCAGTCTAGCTTTATTGCCAATAAAATAAGATGAAGATGGGGGGTCCAGATGTAGCTCCAAGAACTATCGGTTGCAAATTATCAGGCAACAGTGGACCCCATCCAAGAGATACTGAAATGATAGATGAGAAACCCATCCATCAACTCGGCATCTCTATTTTTGCTTTTCCAGAAATGTAACGGTTCCACCCACAAGGACCAAGTTAGAAACCTGACTATGTCTGGTATTTGAGCCTTGCATCAATTGTTCAAAATAAAGATGTGCCAAAACAAGACCATGCTTAACACTGATATGAAATTTGTTTTGATTAGAGATTTAGAGTATGAACACTACCTGACCATCTGAATTTCTCGACTTCTATTACCAACATTTTCGGACAACATGGACCTACGACTATTCACCATGAGGAGGGAACCACATTAGATGAAATTTTCAAGAAAGGTCACTCTAACTTTATTGCTAATAAAAAAATGAAGATGTAGGGTCCAGATATAGCTCCAACAACTGTTGGTCAAATTATCAGGCAACGATGGACCCCGTCCAAGAGAGAGAAATGATCAATGGGAAACCCATCCATCCACTCTGCATCTCTATTTTTGCTTTTATATACTTGTAACGGTTCCAACCACGAGGACGAAGGTAGAAACTTGACTATGTCTGGTATTTGAGCCTTGAGCACTCATTTGTTGAACATAAACATGCACAAGAACAAGACCATGCTTAACACTGAATTAAATTTAGCCTTACTGATTCTATTTAGTAACACAAAAGGAAACATGATGTTTTTCCTATTATACCACAGGCTGTTAACATCCAAAAATGATAAGGCACTAATAAGAACCAAGTTGGGCAAACATGTTGGGTAATGATGACCATTCCAGCTTGGTTAAAAAAAAGCTACACTGTGTCAAATAAAATAACCTCAAGACAAACCAGAGTCGAGACATGAAGTGTGGAATCGAGATGGGAGGGACAAGGTGGTTGAAGATCAACTAAAAAGATAGTCAAAAATAAATAAAACAGACGAGTTCAAGAGTTGAATAAGTCCAGATTATTGCAAAATAAACAGACAGAGTTTACCAAAAAAAAAAAAAAACAGATAAGAGTTCAAGGATCAACATTGCCAGTGGTAGATTCTTCGTCCCAACAACATTAAGGAAGCAATCCAAACCCATGGTGGGTCTCGGACTAAAAGGAAACAAACAACACCATACAAATTGATTTTGAAAGAGTAGTCGAATGTAGAACAAAATCATACAGTTCCAAGTGCATCCCATGACAATTCTCTAGCTTATAACTACCCCTTCGGATTATGAGGGATGTGATGAGAAAGGAAGACATTTTCTCACCGAGTCTCGCCATTTTGGTGACAACTGGAAACGACCCAATAACAAAATACAATTTTTCCACATTTCTCCCAATTTCTCACCAAATCACTCAATTCAAATGAGTGATTATTTGGAGACAATCTCTGCACCTTTTTTTTCTTTTCTTCCCAGATCACTCAATCCAAACGCAGTAACCATATTCTAGCCTAGAACAGTAACAAAATGATCAACTCATAACATAAAGCATAAGAAAACAGTATGTAACAGAGATTACAAATCGAGTACCTCAGGTGATGCAAGTGAGAGTTCCTTCGGAATACAAGCAGACACAATGCAAGGTGCGTTCTTTTTTAGGAATGGACTCGGGTATTTCCTCCTGGAAGAGAAGAGGTGACCTCCGGAATAAACTTTGACAGATTGAAGGGAGTGAGAATACATGAAAGCAGCCATTATACACCGACAATACAGTCCCAATCGGCCAATATCCTCAATTTCTTCCAAATTCGATAAAAATTTGTATTCAGATGCACCAACAAAATTCAATTCACCACTTGCTTCACAACCAAGGGTGACCTTCTTGATAGGGTTGAGGGGTTTAGGGATTAAAGAGCACCTCCAGCCCTAACTCAAACTCAAAACCAAACTCAAAATTTGAGTCAAAACCCCCAAAATCTGCTCCAGTCCTTGAACCAAACCCATACCAATTTGAGTTTTACTCAAATTTTTCCTCAAATTTGGGGAGAAGAAAGGGTTTGAACCAAATTTCCACCACCCTTGAACCAAATTTCCACCACCGCCGTCGTTGTCGTCGGACCAGCTTCCACCACCGTCGTCGTGGTTGGCAGCGGCGAAGCTAAGAAGAACAGAGGTCGTCGTCGTCGTTTTGCGGTGGTCGTCGTTGCAGATCTGGGCTCGACGTTGGTGGTTTCAGAGCTCGACGTTCGTGGTTTCAGAGCTCGACGTTGGTGGAGGTTTTGACGTCGATGGTGCTTTCCGACGGTGGTGGTGATAGGCGGTGGTTTTAGAGCTCGACGGCGGCAATCTTAGTGACGGAGGCGATTGTTTTTCTGGTGGAGGAAGGCGGCGTGTGGCGGCGAGAGGCGGCGAGCGGCGGCTAGGGCTTGAAATCTGGGTAAAGGACTGGAGAGGGTGGTATCAAATGGAGCTTTTACTCAAATTTTTACTCAAATTTGAGGAAAAAAAAGGGTATAGGGCTGGATTAGGGTTCAGCTACGGTGTAATTAGGGTTTTTGGAGAGGAAGCATTAATGGAAATGATATGGGCACAGAATATTTGCACAGCAAGTGTACAAATTTTTATTTGGGACCATTCCGGGTCTCACTAAAATGATCAGAACCGTTCATATTTTTCAAAATAATGTTTACTTATAACTTGTGCAAAATTAACGCAATCAGATATCGGTGAATACTCTATCCGTTTATCTAGTTTTTATTCAAAATGAAAAGTTAGATAAACGGATGGAGCATTTACTGATATTCGATTGAGCTTATTTTTTACGGAGTATAATGAAATATTATTTTTAATGAAATTAACGGCTTCGATCATCCGTGTGAGACCTAAAAAAAGTCCCAAATCAACTTATTTATACATTTTATGTACCCTAGCATTGTCCGGCAATTAATCGAACTCTAAAGTGCATAATTACACATTAACCCTCTAGTTTACGTAATAACATTTCACACCTCAAAGAATTTTAAAACATCAAATGAACCCATGTGTTATACTAGTTCATAATGAACCCACGAAACATTAGGACGAATCCAAACAATTTTTCTTTTTCTTTTTCTTTTTCCTCTTTCCTAAGCTAAATCCAAACATATTCATGCGTACAATTCACACTACGTGGCTTTTACTATGAAATCAACGAATCCCATATGATTTGAGCTGCACATAATGTACTGGTAGTGATTTTCGACGGATTTAGGCTCTCGGGTGATATTTGGTTAGATAATCATGTAGACGGTGACTAAGTAATGGATAAAAAGGAAATGTTGTTGTTGGAAAATGTTTTCAGATATTATATTTTCCTATGCGTGTGAATGAAAATTTTAATTGTAGAGTTATGTCCTTTCAATGGTAGCTATTTTGATGAACATATGTGTCACTTCATTCCGTGACTTTTTCACAGAGTCACATATATCTCTATAAACAAGGTGTTCCTTTATGCATTCAAATGTGATTTTTATTATTCATATTTTCATTGATTTTTATTATTCATATCCACAGCGAAATTGGAATTTGAACACACACATAATTGGAATTTGGCCAACGAAGTAGGCTCGCCTAGAGGACATCCCCCCTAGATAGGATTTACCCAGCACAGTGGAAACAAAATTAAATTACCAGAAGAAAAAAAAAAACAAGAGAAACAGGCAACAGCCACACAGCCATGGCAGTCTATTTCCACATTCACCACCAGTCACCAATTAAGTTCACTAAGGCTTACAAGTTACAACCACTTGCAGGAGCAGCATCATTTTCAAACAAAAAAAATGCCTAAATTCATGTAGTAGGAGCATTTCAGTAGCAATTGCAGCAACCCAAAAAGGACTCCATAGTCCCATCACAATTACATAGTTTAATTAGCAATTACTAATAGTCTAAAGTCCAACAAATAAAACAAAACATAAGTGCATTATATTCAATATTCATTTAGTGTCCCTGGTGCTCCCATCATCCCTCCCAACTCCAACCAAACCTGTCAAACCATAAGTCAACCTGTAAAATTCAATTAAAAAAGGTGATACACGAACATTAAAAAATCCAATGAACTCTGACTTTAAATGTTTTTACCATTAGAGTAAAGAAGAACCTCAAAGTCCAATCACTCAATGCCTAATAGCTTGCACAACGGCCCTGAGCTCAGAAGAACGGGCACGCCTGTTCTTTATGTGAGAACTGCAAAACAAAACGAATAGGAAATATATTACTATTTAACTATGAATTAGTTTCGTTATCGCAACAAAAATGAGAAAGGACCAAGGGAAATAAGACACTTACATAGGAACCTGCCCCATAGGGACACTTACATAGGGGCATTTAGTGTACGCGTCATCCTTGGAATAGTATTTGCAGCGCTGCGCAATGCAATTGATGTTATCTTAATCAATTAATTTCAGATTTGCTAAAGCAAGAATCACTGGGAGGGAACATAAAAGATTATAATACGCGTGTACCTTTGTTAAAACTAACTTTGCATGTACTTCCGAAACGGCAATCTGGAAAGAACTTGCAAATTTGCAACAATAAAGTTAGTTTTTAGAGCAAGAAATTATCAGAAAACGAAAATTTGCAAGTTCTTTCCAGATTGCCGTTTCGGAAGTACATGCAAAGTTAGTTTTTTTTTTTTCTTTCAAAACTCTTTAATTTAGCTTTAACGATTAATTATATTTTGAGTGTTATCAATTCCATACATGCAAATGTACAGTTCGCACACGGCAACGGGGACCTGAAGAAATCAGGGCCCAAGCCCTCTTTTCTGATGAAGTACAAAACTAAGGTACACGCGTATTATAATCTATTATGTTCCCTCCCAGTGATTCTTGCTTTAGCAAACTTGAAATTTTCGTTTTCCGATAATAATTTATTGTCAACAATACACAAAATTCAATTCGTCAGTCTTGTGATCGAAATCCACATCTATCCAAACGGGGCGTTGGGAATGAGAACTTGCCAAGTCATATCAAGAAATCAACAATTCAACAAACTTCGGTAACGAGGAAGATGACCACTCAAATATGGAAGGGCCTTCTCAATGTTGATAATCAACCAATTCTTACTTTAAATAAGGGGTGTGTATTGTAGCCATTTCCTTTTTTTTAATAATAATTCGTCTTGACAAGAGGAATTTAAAAAATAAACAAATATAACCAAAATAGGAAAAAAAAAACCCACCGAAGATGAAAAAGATACACCAAACAGCTAGCATTTTTTATATTTTTTTCGTGTTTATATGAATTTTTTTCAACTTTGGTCTACTCTTTTTTTTTTTTTTTTTTTTACTTTTATGATTTATCTTTGTCGAGACGAATGACTAATCCAAAAAATCGAGCAAAAAATTACTAAAACAAAAAAAATACCAAACTACTAATTCAAGGAAAAAGGATAGTATTTTTAGCGGAAACAAAATTTGGACTTATGCTAAGATAAAAAGGGTAAAAACCAGTTGGACCCCTCGTGGTTTGACTTGTGTGCGATTTCACCCTTACATTTGATTATCAGCAGATAATCTCGACCAATAAGCACAGTTAGAGTTTCCATCAAAGTTAATGGGGGTTGAGATTCACATGCTTTTGTTGAGAGTAAAGGTGATTACAATATATTGGTAGGAGAAATTTTTTAGTGCCGGTTGTGTATTGTCCACGTGGTAACCGCTCGACGATCTCAGTCATCCAAAACGCGATTCGACGATTCGGAAGAGGAGAGAGTGGTCGGGTGAGAGTAGAGAGAGGGAATCAATCTCAGCATGGACACGTGGTACCCATTCGGTACCCAAATTTTTTTCTATTGTTTGACAAAAAAAAACCATCTTTTCTCCCCTTAACATTCATAAGATATCGCCATTGAAGGCGTTTTCCGCTACGAGCCCGTCCTCATTGTCAAGGTTTGTCAATTTCCGATTTTCAATTGCGATTTACAATTACTATAATTCAGTAAAAAATCTCAATTGAAAATCGAACTCGTCCTCATTATCGCTATTTGTCGCTACGAGCATCGACAATCATTCTCTCCCTCCTCCCTGTGTTTTTATGTATATAGGAAATGGCTACAATACACACCCCTTATTGGGTGCTATCATATGCACCCAAGTTATCTACCGTTAGATCTTAAAATGTAACGAATCGATTACAAAAAATTACAAATCAATTACTTGTTAACTTGACCAACAAGTGACCTAACAAATTGAAGGGGAAAAAAACTTCACTTACCTCCCCTGAGGTTTCTGACAAATACATAGACCTCCAGTATACTTTCTATAATTCCATTGCTCTTCTCTACTTTTCAAACTAATTGCAAGATTCTCCCCTGCTGTTACTTTAAAGCTAACAATGTTAACTTTTTACGTGAAATGACCATAGTATCGTTAGTATATATTCTCCACCTTGAAATAGACCTTTTTTTTGAAAAGAATAAAAATATATATATATATTTTTTAAAGTTAAAAAAAATTAAAAAAATTAAACCGTTTTTCATTTAAAAATAAAAAAAAGTATCAAAGAGAATTTTTTTTTTCAAAAAAACTACATTTTGAATTTATTTTTTTTGAAAATATTTTTCCCAGTGAGAAAAAACAAAATTTTGAAATACTAAAGTTTTGAAAATATTTTTCTGGATAAAAACTAGTTTTTAGTAAAACGTCATTTAAAAAATAAAGTTTAGAAATAGTTTTTTTTTTCACAAATCTGAAAATAATTTTGAAAAAAATGTGTAAAAGACTATTTCAAAATTAGTTTTTTTTCCTTCAAAAAAATAGTCTTTTTTTAAAAAAAAATTATAAGTATCCTTTTTTGAAAAGTTTTCTCTTTGATACGTTTTTGCTTTTAAATGAACAACGGTATAATTTTTTTGAAAAGTTTTTTTTAACTCTATTTTTAAAATACGGTTTAAATTACGCCATAGTTATAGTTTTGGAAAACTTTTAAGTTTAAGTTTTCAAGTAAGTTGAGCCATAGCTATAGTAAAAAGTGTTTTCAAATTCTAAGGGAACATAGGCCCAAATTAGTATGTGAAATTAATTTAGAATAAAAATATTTTCTTCTTCTTCTTCTTCCTCTTCTTCTTGTGAAAATTGAAACTAAAATTATTTAAAAAAAACACATTTACTTCTTCGAAAAACACTTTAATCGATTACCCAATCGATTATATATGGTTGAAAAGTTACGATTTTTTACTATAAAAGTTACGAGACGCAAAAAAATGTTATGAATCATATTTTAGAAAAGTTATGATTGTTTGTCTCAAAGTTACGAGTCCCACAAAAAGTTACGAGATGTAAGAAAATGTTACAAATCATATTGCTGAAAAGTTTGAATTCTTAGTATAAAAGCTATGAAACTCATAAAAAAGTTATGAATGACCGGTTCTCCAGGTTATTTATTATGAGGTGACGCAATATAGACCACATAATAGGTGCATATCGTACACACTTTTAAGGGGTGTGTATTATAGATTTTTCCATGTATATATGAGTGTTACTCCTATTGCATATCTTGATGGAAATGAAGCTCGTGAGTGGTTTTTCTTGCGGAAATGAGATCAAATGTATCCATTACACTTTCTTGAAGGACCACGAAGAAATTCACTCCCCGAGATATTTTGGGAGTATAAGTTAAGCAGCTTTGATTATTTGCGTGAAATTTCGAAACAGGTCCCACACAATGTGGTGTGCATTTGGTGTGTACCCAAATTTGGATTTAAAAAAATGGTCAAACTCAAAATAGTAGCTATGGCATGAAGACGAATTTTAAGTGTTTTTATTCTAATTCCGAGTATGGATAGAAAAAAGAGTAATGATTGAAGATTCTCTTAGGTCCCTTTTATATAGGTTAATGCATTTTTCCCTCTGTTTTTTGCTTTATTTTTGGAAAATGTTAACATGTGCCTGGTGGGAACACATTTAAAGGTTGAAATGCGTCAAAAGTAACATGTGTGAATATATTGAAAAATGCAAAAGATATATTGGTTCGTCTTGACGAGAGGAATCTAAAATGTAAAATCTTATAATAAATTTTTTAAAAATTCACTAAAGACAAAATAATCTATTTTTTTTAAGATTATTGAATTATTTTTTTCACAATAATTTTAGTTGGGGCAATATTTTTTTACTTTTTATACTACACTCGTTGAAACAAACCAATAATACATAAAAAAAAACCCAATAAATTACTACTACTACTATTTTGCAACAAACCAATAATACATAAAAAAATAAACCAATAAATTACTACTACTACTATTTTGCAACAAACCAATAATACATAAAAAATAAACCAATAAATTACTACTACTGCTATTTTGCCAAAGAGCCCTTTAGGGCATCCTTATCTGACACATGCACAAAAAAAAAATCAAATTTAACCTCAAAAACACTTTTTATAATAATAGGCACACGTTAAGGTTGAAAAAATGTATTGAAATGTGTATAGAAATATGTGAAATTGCATTGAAAGGTGTAAAATGTGTATTGAAGTGTGTGTTTCTTTTGTTTGTTTGTGTGTTTATTGTGTACTCATTGGGCACACGTTAGTAAGACCCTTTATAATTTAGCAAGTCACTTTTCAAAAAATTCACAAAATCAAACTCTCTATTCTAATTTTTGCAAGTCACTTTGTTAAAAACTCACAGAATCAGACTCCTTATTTAAACTTTTACTCCTCCCTCCCTTCTCCTCTTTTGGTGAGTGAACAGTTAGTCACCAAATTTGTTAAATTATTGTAGCAAAGTTAAGAAATCTTTAAATTGGTTAGTTCGTTTGTTGAGACTGATTTTTGAGATTTTAGAGGAATTTACTCTCTATTTTAACTTTAAAATTAAAATTAAAATAGAGATGCTGATATTGATGCTCTAAAAAGCAGCCCTCAATGAGATAATCGTCCCTTCAGGAATAAAAGAAGGAAAAAAGTCGTGTTTAAAAATGCACCTTTGTGAAAAGTTTGACAGGATTTGACGTTTGACAAGACAAGACAGTCAGCTTTAGTTTGCAAGTGGAGTAGAAGTATTAAATTAGGAAAATTTTACTAACACACCTCGAATTTGCTCAAATCACACTATCACCCTCTTTTACTCTATTACGCCGATCGGTCTAGTTTGCCAATTAATAAAATCTTGATAAAATCAACACTTGATTTTATCAAATCTTTTATCAAGTGAAGCAGAAGTTTGATAGAATCTACGATTTTTGTGCCATAGTGTTTTTGTGTAATGTTTTAGTCCATTTGTTATTTTAATACTACCATTTTTTTGTCTTACCAAATAAAATAACTCATCTAACTAGTCAATTAAAACAAAATAAAATTAAAAGTAGCAAAATAGTACCAAATATTCTAAATCACTACCAAATCAATCAATCTACAAGACAATTTAGCCTAAATTTGTTATTTTAATTTTTAACTTTGATTTGTTTTTTCCCATAAAGAGAAATATAAAAGTAAAAGAATTAATATTTGAATTTGAAACGATAAAGCGAAGGGTACCGAACCCTTAAAGTGCTGAAAACGTATATTGACATGCTGGGCTCCTTTTGGAGTCCCACATGAATAATTCGAACCATTCATTAAAAATTCAACCAACTGGATATATGTAAGTGGGTGATTGAATATTCTAATTTCTCATTCAGAATTTAGGATCATGAAATTTTTCTGAATTTTGAATGAAAACTTAAAGTTTAGATCAATCATTTACACATATCCAATTAAGCTATTTTTTTTATTCTTGTGGGATCTAAAATGGGCCTCGCATGCTAATGTACATTTTCGGTATTCGAAAGGGTCAATACCCATAGTCTATCCAATTTGAAACGGCTTATATAAAATCGAATAACTAATCTTAGCCAAACTATCCCTCATCGATTTTATAGTGGTTTAGGGGATAGTACAAATTTGTTAGGGGGTGTTTGGAAGCCTCATTTTCTACTTTTAATTTTCAATTTTTTGGCTTTTTGGATGACTTTTTTTATTATGATCAGAATGTATTTTGAATTTGGTAGGAGTGTTTGGGAGAAATGTGCAGAATGCATTTTGCAACAAGAGTAGTGTTTGGGAGACAAATGACCAAAATGAATTACGAAAGGATTTTTTACCATTTGGCCCTTGTTTCCTTAATATGGAATACTGATTAATGTTTTTTTGTTGCCAATTTTGTTTTCTTCCTATATTTTTGGTAATTGAAAGTCTCCAAATACGTTATTTTTTTGTGCTTGATAAAAATTAAGTAAAATGGAACTAGTTGCCAAAATATAAAAGGATTTCTACCATCGTTATTACAACAAAAAAAAAAAAAACACTACGTATGAAGTAAAAAAAAAGAACAGACAGTTAACATTATGAATATTAAGTGTACAAATTTAAATAACAAGAAAAGAAAAACATATTTTGACAATATCAAAAGTCGTGTACAATTTTTTTCCCCGTTTGAACAATACCCTAACACAATTGGCGTGCTACCATTTGAAAAAAAAGAAGAAGTAGAAATACGAAATAACATTAACATATATGTAGGAGGGTAAAATAGTCTTTTAACATTTGTGGAAAAAATAAGAAGTAAAATGAAAAGCTCCCCATTGAAAACCCATTCTCTTACAATGTGTTTTGGTGGTGATGGCTGAGCCGTATGAGGTAGGAAACTCTCAAGTACGGTTCTAAGGGAAGGGATTGACCGGCCTATTCTGCCCGGGGGGAACAGGCCATTCGACAGGGAGATTCGGAAATTGCGGAAGCTTGGTTCGATCAAGCCGCTGAGTATTGGAAACAGGCTATAGCGCTTACCCCTGGTAATTATATTGAAGCACATAATTGGTTGAATATCACTAGGCGCTTTGAATAAATAGAAAGAAGACTCTCCTTACTTACCATTTTTTTATATTTGTTCGAGTTAATAAACAATGAACTCCATCAGTCAAATAGAAAGGGGTAAAAACCACTCCAGGAATTTCATTATATCCCTTTTAGGATCGTTCTATTTCATCTGGTATTTCTTTGGAATAAAAGATAGAAAGATAAAGTCAAAAATATCCTAAATTTTTATAAAATTTATATAATTGATATATCTATAATCTCGAATTACAAACATCCAAAAGCTAAAAACTAGTAGAAATTAAAGTACTCGACTCGTCACTCAGGGAAAAAAGCCAAAAACGAAGGGAAAAAAGTTGCTGACAAGGGAATCTTCAGTACTACAACCGAAGCAGAAATCCAGCAATTTCCTCTTCCATTTCCCATTTCCCTTTTCCAAGATCAAAATCGCCTGCCAAAAGAATTTCCATCAGAACGAGAAAAAACCCAATTGAAATTCGCAGTAGCAGCGCATGAATGGCGATGATGTTCCAGGAACAGAGCGTGGGTTGGAACTCAACTCCGCCACCGACTTCGAGTTCTTTTCCTTCCACTGCCGACAGTGTCGTCAGTTTCCAAATCCCAATCTCACCTCCTCCGCAGGCCAAAAACCGGCTGTTTGCTTCAGGCGACAGGAGCAAGAAGAATGATATTTGTTTAAAATGTAAGAAAGAAGGGCACTGGGTTAAGGACTGCCCAATGAAGAGCCCTAATAACCGATCGCCACCGCTTCAACCTGCCGATGATTTCCCGATTGTTCACTGCCATTGCGGTGACCCCTGCGTCGTGAAAGTCTCTGGGACTGAGAATAATCCGGGTCGCAAGTTCTACAGCTGCCATCTCCCCCGTGTTCGTATTTATGCATATTCTCCTGTTTTCGCTCTCCATTTATGTTTTGCTTAGTTCTATGCGAGTATCTCCAGCCTTTTCACTCATGGTTTAGTCAAATTTGAGTAAAATTTCAGTCAAATTCGACTTAGATTTTCAGTAAAAGCTTCTCTTTTTGGCATAGTTGAGACCCAGGTCACATAATACTCCTGCAGGAACTTCTTCGGTACTAGGAACCTTTATCCAGTAGGAACTTTCGGCCCTTGCGCTTAATCCTCGCTCTATGCTCCTGCTTTCAATCCTCGCACTCTCAAATTTTAGTAATTTCAAATGTTCTCATGCCCGTGCACCTGCTCCCGCTAATGCATGCCCATTATGCGACTTAGGGTGAGACAGTAGGCTTCCAAATGTATTCGAGAGGCTTCCAAATGTATTCGAGTTAAATTTTTTGTGAAACTCGCTTTGATATTAATTTGTGTTGGAACTGTTACACTGGGGACTCAATAGACACGATTTATTTTAATTTGGGGACCAAAGTGACATTTCGTTAATATTTGGGGACTATCTGTACAAATAAGCCATTTGGATTTTCTTATTGGAGTATTTCATACAAAATTAAGCTGTTCCTCAAAATTTAATCCAATTTTGAGTGGAAGTAGGAGTAGAGGCTGCAGACAACGTACTCCTTTTTTGTTTGGTTTTTGGAAGTAATATTGTGATATTGGACTGCATAAGTTAGGATGATAGTAGAAGAAGGCGGATCACTTATTTGTTTGCTTTTTATTGCACGAAATTGTTATAGGAGAAACAGTGTCGTTTCTTCAAGTGGTGTAAAGGTGCAACGAGTGATGTGAACATCAAAACACCCATATGCAAGTGCAGTGCTGGACCCTGCCGTATTTACACGGAAACCAACGGACAAGGTGTCAGTTCCAAGTTCTTTGTTTGCCCAATTAAGAAGGTAAAGCTATATTTTAACTGTAATTTCATTTTAGTGCTTATATTGGCATAGTTTTAAGTGTATTGGATTAATTTCAAGTGTTTTTATCTCATCTTCAATTAGTGATACTGCATTATTTTTTCCATTAGGGTCTATTTCAACTAGTGACAAAATACTTACATTTTTATGTTCTATTGTTTACATATCGTCTTCACATATTTTCTTTTGCTAAATCACACTGACCTTCTGTGAGTTTTATATGAAAGATAGTTTTGGGAAATACATCTCCTCCCTTAGGTTTATGAATGGCACAATATATTACCTCTTTGGTGGTCATCCACAAACAGCTTTGGTTACTATCTGGGGTTAAGATTTCAAAATATCAATTCCAACCTCATCCCTCTCTATAGCAATCACTTTCCCAATAATCACCTCCCTAGGGTGACGTTATTTTCTTTGTCATCACCTCCCTAAGGTTTCATAATAGATTAACCATTCGGTGGTCAGTCACTAACAACTTTTGTACATGTTAGGAATTAGCTTTTGTAAAATAGCAATCGTAGTTATTACTTTCTCCATTACGACTCTTTTAACCCATTAACCCAATCTCCTTATCACCACATCTACTATCGCCCCTCCTCGTATTGTTTTCTCTTTCCTATTGACCCGCCCTTCTCTTTCTATAACGACTAGTGATTGCTTAATGTCGCCATCATAGCATCATCCCAATGCTTCTGCTGTCTCAATGACGCAGCGTCGCAGTTCACCTTTGCCATCGCCTATGTTACATGGATCCTTCATTTTGGCTGAAGTACCTGTTTTGATGTGTTTGACACACGTATCCATTTTGGACTCTTGGGTCCTCTAATTGTCATGATATTTACCGGAAAAAATAGAAAATTTGCTAGAAAAGCAATATTTCTAGTATATTTGTACATGCTAGACGCTCGGGCCTACTTGAAGCATGTGCAAATTGTATTACGCGAAAGATGGAAAGAGAAAAATCTTGAATTGAGATTAATGTGGAATGAAATTTGGGACGTGAAACTAGGAAGAGGGGAGAAGAAAATTGGGGTGGCACTTCTTTTTTTTTTTTTTTTTTTTCTTTTCCTTTCTTGGCAGTCTCTTTTGGTAGTTAGAGGGATAGTTTGGGAAACTAAAATGTGAGTCAGCTTCCAAACTGACTTTCACACTAAATAGGTGTATGGATTTGTGGAGTTCTGTCTGGCGGGCCAGGTGTAAGCTGAATTGTCTCGCATTTTAGAAATATTAAAGAGTGAATCCCTGTAACTTTTGAATTGTTGCCTATTAGATTTATCGTGAAGTGTTGTCTTTCATCCTTTCCCTTTAGTTTGGTGTATTTTTTCTGTTCTTCCCTACTTTAGTTTTCAGGACAGTAGTTATTTCTGGAATCTGATTCGCCTCTAGGTCATATCTATCTCGGTATGTCGATTTAACCTGAATGCCTATTCCTCATGTCCTTTGTGTTGCCCAGAGTTTGTATACGCAGACCTTTATGATTTGCATGAATTTGAATATCAAAACAGGTTACTCCAAGATGGGTTTTTTTTCTATGATTTTTGTATTAGTGAAATTTGATCCTTGCTTTCGGCATTTGCAGATCTTCTGTTGACAACTCTATTGTAATTGAAAGCACTGCTTATAAATTTATCACTTGTTAAATTCTTTCAGGGACAGGGTGCTTGTAGTTTCATTCAACCCGTGGTCTCTGTGAACAATTTTTCAGACGAACGATTGCTGAATTCTGAAAACAATCTTTTGGACGAACAAGCGGTGTTTGCTTCCAAGGAAGTGGCTCGTCCGGAAGAGATTGATTCGTCGTCTTCGCAAGTGGATGGGGGAGAAGCTGCTCTTCTAATGGGGACTTCCTTCGTGCAACTGGGTAAGAATCCTGATAGTGCAACATCGACAATTTCGAAGGTAGGAGTTCCTTTTGGATTGGCCGCTTTTGGCAAGGCTTCATCTGTGGGAGTGGGAGGGATGCAGGGAGTGAGTAATTTTGGTAATGATGCGGCGGTGATGCCAGGGGTAGTGAGGGCGGTAGCTACTCCATTTGGGTCAACTACAGAACTTGTGGTCTCATCTTTACCTGAGGTGGTGTTTGCTTCCAAGGAAGTGGCTCGTCTGAAGGAAATTGATTCATCGTCTTCGCAAGTGGATGGGGGAGAAGCTGCTCATCTAATGGGGACTTCCTTCGTGCAACCAGGTAAGAATCCTGATATTGCAACATCGACAATTTCGAAAGTAGGAGTTCCTTTTGGATTGGCTGCTTTTGGCAAGGCTTCATCTGTGGGAGTGGAAGGGATGCAGGGAGTGAGTAATTTTGGTAATGATGCGGCGATGATGCCAGGGGTAGCGATGGCGGTAGCGACTCCATTTGGGTCAACTACGGAACTTGTGGTCTCATCTTTACCTGAGGTGGCTAGGAGAGTTTTGGCCACTCCATGCGAATCGACTGGTGAGGTTGTGGCTGGTAGCATTGTGGAAGAAAGAGATGGTGACTTTGTCGTCGTCCGCCAAGATGACGGTTCCGTTGTGCTAAAGAGGGAGGGTGAATCGGTAACAGTAAAGTTGGAGTATTTTGATGGTGTTGAGGATCCGTACAAGCAACGGGTGCTATATATTTTTCGAATTCATCCGAGCACGTTTGTAGGTCTTGGAGCTCTTTCTCCTTTTGCTAGGAGGTATGTTTTGGGTGAGTTTGGCAGGTATTTGGAGCTTTTGGATACTATAAAGTTATCTATAGCCCATGCTCAAGATTTGGATTTCCTTCACAAGAAGTTGATATCACTGAAGAATGACGGCTTAGAAGTATGGTGGCTATTGGACCGAAATGAGCATTTAGTAGCTCAGTTAGAAGCGGTTAGGTGGCGCGATAAGGTGGAGCAAGTGGGAGCCTCTTTAAAAATTGCTATGGGCACCGTAGCTCATTTGGAGGGGGTATTTCGACAAGTGGAGGAGAATCTTGGAAAGACCAAAGCTCTTGTAGCTAGTTTGAAGGAGGAGGAAGTTTTTTGCGTGGAGAAACTTAATGCGGCGTCCGAATTAGCTATTTTGGAGTTTGATCTTGATGGGTCGGCGGGGCAAGGGTTGAGTGACTGAAATTGTGAACATGAAATTATGGCTTTATCTTGTTTTCTCCCCCTTTTTTTAATGTTAGTTGGAGTAGTCAAACTGATGAAGTAATGTGTTGACACTTTATGTTTTTCCTACTTTCTTCACTTATTTTTCTTTTAACAAAGACTATGTTTTGCCTCAATTGTTCAAAATAAAGATGTGCTAGAACAAGACCATGCTTAGCACTGATTGAAATTTGTTTTGATTAGAGATTTAGAGTATGAACACTACCTGACCATCTGAATTTCTCGACTTCTACTACCAACATTTCCGGACAACGTGGACCTACAACTATTCACCATGAGGAGGGAACCACATTAGATGAAAGGATAAAAATAAGGGTACAGAACATATTGTACCGAAATTGCACAGAGGGCACACGGGGACCCACTTTTGGGTCCCACACGAGTGATCCGAACCGTTCATTATTCTTAGAACAATTTTCCGAGGGCCCCCACAAAATTTCAGCTTAATCGGACGTTTTTATTTGATTGAAACGGTGGGACTTTGATTGGAGCACTTCTAACCGTCCGATTGAGCTGAAATTTTGTGGGGGCCCTCGGAAAATTGTTCTAAGAATAATGAACGGTTCGGATCACTCGTGTGAGACCCAAAAGTGGGTCCCCGTGTGCCCTCTGTGCAATTTCGGTGCATTTGGGTCGGTACGGGTAGCATTGTCCTTAGATGAAAATTCAAGAAAGATCACTCAACTTTATTGCTAATCAAAAGTTGAAGATGTTAGGGTCCAGATGTAGCTCCAACAACTTGGTTGCAAATTATCAGGCTATGATGGATCCCATCCAAGAGAGAAAAATGATCAATGGGAAACCCATCCATCAACTCTGCATCTCTATTTTTGCTTTTCCAGACTTGTAACGGTTCCAACCACGAGGACCAAGGTAGAAACTTGACTATTTCTGGTATTTGAGCCTTGAGCACTCATTTGTTGCACATAAAAATGCGCAAGAACAAGACCATGCTTAACACTAAATTAAATTTTGCTTTCTGATTCTATTTAGTTACACAAAAGGAAACAGGCTGTTAACATCCAAAAATGATAAGGTACTAACAAGAACCAAGTTGGGCAAACATTTTTGGGTAAAGTTAACCATTCCAGCTTGGTTCAAAAAATAACCTCAAGACAAACCAGAGTCAAGACATGAAGTTTGGAATCGAGATGTGGGAGGGACAAGGTGGTTGAAGATCAACTAAAAAGATAGTCAAAAAATAAAACCGACAAGAATTCAAGAATTGAACAAGTCCAGATTATTGCAAAATAAAACAGACAAGAGTTTACCAAAAAAAAAACAGACGAGTTCAAGGATCGACATTGCCAGTGGTAGATTCTTCGTCCCAACAACATTAAGGAATCAATCCAAACCCATGGTGGGTCTCGGAATAAAAGGAAACAAACAACACCATACAAATTGATTTCGAAAGAGTAGTCGATTCTATAGCTTAAAGTTAGAACAAAATCAACATATCTGTAGCCTTAACCACCCCTTCGGATTATGAGAGATGTGATGAGAAAGGAACATTTTCTAACCAAATCTCGCCATTTTGGTGACAACTGGAAATGACCCAATAAAAAAATACCAATTTTTCCACATTTCTCTCAATTTTTCACCGAATCACTCAGTCCAAATGAGTGATTTGGTGACAATCTCTGCACCTTTCTTTTCTTTTCTTCCCAGATCACTCAATCCAAAGGGTCCGTAACCATATTCTAGCCTAGAACAGTAACAAAATGATTAACTCATAACATAAAGCATAAGAAAACAGTATGTAACAGAGATTATGAATCGAGTACCTCAGGTGATGCAAGGGAAAATTCCTTCTGTAATTTCGGAATACAAGCAGACACAATGCTAGGTGCGTTCTTTTTGAGGAATGGACTCGGGTATTTCCTCCTGGAAGAGAAGAGGTGACCTCCGGAATAAACTTTGACAGATTTAAGGGAGTGAGAATACATGAAAGCAGCCACTATACAACGACAATACACTCCCAGTCGGCCAATCTCCTCAATTTCTTCCAAATCTGATAAAAAAATAGTATTCATATGCACCAACAAAATTCAATTCACCACTTGCTTCACAACCAAGGGTGACCTTCTTGATAGGGTTGAGGGGTTTAGGGATTACTCGGGGCTCTGTTTGGAACATGAGGAAAGAAAGGAAAAGAGAAGGAAAATGGAAAATTTTCCCTCTTCTTGTTTGGTTTGGAGAGAAAGAGGAGGGAAAATAAAAAAATTAAATTTGGTGAATAGTGAAATTTTCCTCTTACTTCCCTCTCATTTTATTTTCCTTCCCTTTTCCTTTCCTTCCTCATGTTCCAAACATAAGGGTTCAGCTATGGTGTAATTAGGGGTTTTGGTGAGGAAGCTAATGGAAATGATACGGGTACATAATATTTGCACAGAAGTGTACAAATTTTTATCCGAGTCTCACTAGAATGATCGGAACCGTTCATATTTTCAAAATAATATTTACTTATGTCTTGTGAAAAATAAGCTCAATCAGATATCGGTGAATGCTCTATCCGTTTATCCAATTTTTTGTTCAAAATAAAAAGTTGGATAAACGGATGGAGCATTTACTGATATTCGATTGAGTCGGTTTTTTTTGCGGAGTACAATGAAATATTATTTTGGAGAAAATTAACTGATCCGATCATCTGTGTGAGATCCGGAATAGTCTCAAGTCAACTGATTTGTATATTTTATGTACCCCTGCATTGTCCAGCAATTAATTGAACTCTAAAGTGCATAATTACACATTAACCCTCTGGTTTACGTAATAACATTTCACACCTCAAAGAATTTTAAAACATCAAATGAACCCGTATGTTACAATTCATAATGAACCCACGAAACATAAGGACAAATCCAAACAATTTTTCTTTTTCTTTTTTTGCCTAAGCTAAATCCAAACATATTCATGCGTACAATTCACACTACGTGGCTTTTACTATGAAATCAATGAATCCCATATGATTTGAGCTGCACATATTGTACTGTGATGATTGTTAGACGGATTTAAGCTCTCGGGTGATATTTGGTTAGATAATACGTAGACGATGACTAAGTAATGGATAAAAAAGAAGTGTTATTGTTGGAAAATATTTTTAGATATTATATTTTCCTATGTGTGTGAATGAAAATTTTAATTGTAGAGTTATGTCCTTTCGATGGTAGTTATTTGGATGAACAGATGTGTCACTTCATTCCGTCAGTCTTTCGCAGAGTCACATATATCTCTATAAACAAGGTGTTCCTTATTCATTCTAGTGTGATTTTATTATTCATATTTCCATTGAGTCAGAGTCAATCATTTTGAAATAGTGCAAAAAATACAAGCGGGGCACGAATATGTCTTAAGTACACAGTGCAACACTCGCTTTGATCACCATTTTGTTCTTACTGATTTTTAGGTTTTGCATTCCGATTTTATTGCATTCATATTTTTGGTTTTATCACAAAAAGTAAACATATTGTTCTAACAATCTTAAGACAGATTAAGCTTCACCCAGCCCTGCATACATACAAGTACCAACCATGAGACAAACCAATCTGTATTGACTAGTGTGAGGCCACGCGGATATGGCACTTGCTGGGAAGAATGAAAAATGAACAGGTAGTTAGAACATAGGGTCCTTTGGAGTAAGGTGGTGTTTGAGAGTCTCATTTTTGGCTTTTCGTTTTTAAGTTTTTGGCTTTTTGGATTATGGTGAGTGTATTTTGAATTTGGGAGGAGTGTTTGAGAGAATGTGCTGAATGCATTTTGCAATAGGGAGTAGTGTTTGAGAGATATGTATAGAATACATTTTTGTATGTCATTTTGTTAATGAAAATGGGAAAAGTAAAAAATGAGAAGTCAAAAGCTCCTCAACCCCTCTTTTTCACTTATCCTCTCTAATTCTCAAACTTGAAAACTCATTATCATATAATGTTTTTTTTTTGCTATGAGGCTGCCAAACACCCATGAATTGAAAATGGAAAAATGAAAACTAAAAAGTTGGCTCCTCTAAAAGAGGCATATAACATCGTATTTAAAGGTGTTGAAATTGTTATGAATTCTTTCAAATTCTCACATTTAACCCTTTATACACAAATCTTGAGAGGAGTCGTCCTTGCTAAATTGTTATCATTCCAAATTCTCTCATTTAACTCTTCGTCTCGTAGCCTCCATCCTTGGATAACCACAGACATAAGAATTTCTTCACACACATGAAAGCATTCATTGAGATCTTACAAATGGTAAAACAATTAGATTGCACCTCCTATAAGAAGATAAACGTTCAAAATGATCACGTGAGTATTGCCGGTATTGAGGGCTTTTAAGTAGAGTTTGAAAAATAAAGGCCATCTGCCAATGAACAACAAAAAATTAGAGTTGAGTAAATCATATGATCATTAGGATTCTCTTTGTCCGCATTCTTGATTAGGCCACACTTGTATAAATTTATAAATTCTATTCATTAGATATTCTTTTGGCCAAATGAAGTCATATACAAGACTATGTTTTGGATTAAGCATCAATTTCATGGTATCAACGGACACCATCATTACTCACCTAGAATTGTGACTGCTCACATGCCACAACGTAGCAAATAAGTAGTGTGGAATTTGCTCATGGGAGCCCATTGAGTTCGTTGAATACTGTATGATGGTAAAATGGGGATGGGCGTGGGGCAATCGGGTCCTTTTATCTATTATTAGTGGCCAATGTGATCTTTTTGTTTTCTATATATTTGGAGTTTCGTATTTTAGAAAAATGAAAATTTTCTAAATTAACTCAAAATTCATGATTTTTATGAACAATTTATTTCAATGGAGGTCGGTTAAGAGTAATTAAAAGTGTGAGAACAATTAGTATTTTGAACAATTTATTTCAATGGAGGTCGGTTAGTTACTCCGTAAGACACAAATTTTGGAAAGCTATAATTAGTATTTTTCTATCCAATTTCAGAAAGTTTTAATTAGAGTTTCAATGGAGGTCGGTTAAGAGTAATTAAAAGTGTCCGATTGAGTTTAACTTTGTATGTGGTTTCCTAAATTAAATTTATACAACATGACTAATTTGGACTACCGAATCAAAACCTACAACATACCCCCACCCGAATTAGGTCAAGTTAAGGGTGAATTAAATTGCTCTCAGGATAGGGGTGTGGGAAATAGAAAGATTCATCATACATGCACCAAATTTGATTGCTACCCAATATAAATCCACGGGCTCATTAATAGATGCATGGTTTTTAAATTAATTTAGGGGTTGTTCTCGTAAAAGCGCAATAAGCTAGATTACTAGAACAAACTCTTAATAAAGAAATCGTGGGGTTTTAAATTGATTCCCCAAATTACCAGGGGCCTCAAAAGGCATTAGGTCTAGGGTTCGACTCCCACTTGGATGCATTCCTTTATTGATATTCCAGGTTTAATAGAGTTTCTTGTTTTGAATGAGATTAGTCTCTCCAATTAGTCGGTGTATTGAACAGGATAGTGAGTAAACAAGAAAAATTTATGCAAGCTTTGTTCCACGTGTTAAAAGCCAATATTGAGGTTTTCAAAGCTAAATTTAACTTCGTTTTTTTCTTTTGGTAATTAGCTTATTTCGCCCATAGTGAATTTTATTTTAATTTTCAGTTTCACTAATATTGTTAAATTTCCATTTTGTATCAATTTGCGTGTTGTTACATAATTATTGTTATAGTATAAGAACAAAACTAGCATGAACCCGTGCTATGCACGGAGACATGAATTAAAATGATGTGCACATAAATGCACATGATAAATTGTTGCATCCAAGTTCCTTCTCACGAAAATTTAAAACAATTTTGTGCGGATGTTACACACGATTAATATAATTTTTATCAAACAAATTCGTCTTTATTTTAAAGTGTGAACATTCATAAACAAACATATAGAAAAAACAATTCAAGCAAATAAAATTGTTATTATGAGTTTCCAAATGCCTTAATGTAACCATCTAGAAGATTAGTCACATGATACTTCTTTGTTGTGTGTGTGTGTTTTTTTTTTTTTTTGAAAAGTACAATGTAAACATTGATTTTTTTATTTTTTTTTGTAACTTCTATGTCATTTTTTTTTTACTTAATAGTAAGTGAGTAACCAAAATTGAAGTTAGGCTAGGGCAACCCAAACGTCAGGGCCAACCTTATTCATTAGGCAGCATATTTTTTTCTTTAGATAAATAAAAACAGAAGAGCATCTTCTGTAGCAACTTTATCTTTTTGAGTCCTCATAGCATAATAAGGGTACTTTAAGAGTTAAAAAAATCTTTTGTTACCTATTGCCCGGTCAGCTTGCATATTTTGTTCTGCAATTTTTGCTTGTGCATCCTCATTAGGCAGCATATTATTTTTTCACCTAATTAAAAGGAGAAGAGCATCTTATTTATCAACTTATCTAGTATGAGTCCCCGTAGCATAATAAGGATACGTTAAGAGTTAATAACTTATGTTACATGTTGGTGGGTCAGTCACCAAATTCTGCTCTGCAATTGCTAATTTAGCATCCTCATGAGGTGGCGTACTATTTTCTTCACCTACATAGCAACATAAGATAAATATCAATTATAACCCATTTTTGAAATCATGATTATGTTATCTGGGATTTTTCACAAAAATCTAACAAACAAAGTTTGCATGAAGGCGAAGAAATTTACCCATGGAGGGGTTGATGTTAATTGGAGCCGCTGATTTTTTCGCACGTGGGAAGCGTGATTTAAGATTATGACTTTCTTTTACCACTTCTTTTTTGTTTGATTGATGAACGTGATCGATTCGACCTATTACGTCATCGGGTATTAAAAAATGCAAGGAAAAAAAATAGAAGAGAAAAGAAGTAACGTTTATACAAAATCATGAAGGTGACAATTATCTACGGAGTGGTTGGTGGTGTTTTGACCGGCATTCTTCTTGTCTCTTAAGATACATGTTCTTACACGGCGGGATTCTTTTGCCGCTTCCTTGGGTTGTTTTTCAATACTTTCAAGTAGCGCTCTTTTTTTATGAGACCGTTGTTTGACATTCGGATATTTGTTCTCACGATCCATCCTGTGTCTTATGTCCAAATATAATGAAAGGAATTTAAGGATAAAATTAACTAATTTAGATACCTGTTAAAAAAATTAACAAAGCAGTGAAGAAAAGAAAAGTGACAAAGCAAGGGTTTTGCTAAAGGGTTCTTGTCGTTATCATCATACATTATACATGATTTTTCAACATTCGAAATTTATGAATGATATAGTCATAGAATTAATTTTTTGTTGAAGAGTGAATGAGGAATGAAGATGTGGGAGTTTATTATTTTTGATCTAGCATAAAACATTGGTCAACTGAAGATGGGGGCAGTGTTCTTAGTCTGATATCCCGTGCAAACTAAGTTTTTTTTTTTTTTTTTTAATGCAATCATACCCAGTTTTTTGTCTGGTACCATAAGTTGAATACAAAAGTTTGCGTTGGTGAAGTGGAGATGTGCATATCACGGATATCATACTAAAAACCCATGCTAAAGAAAAAATATCTGTCGTCATTTTCTTTTTCTTTTTTTGTGCTAAAGAATTAAACGTTTGGACACAAAATACTGCCTTTGTCTTATAAACTTGGAGGTTTTTGCCAAATTTAATCGTTATTGCTTATCTACTACATTTATCCAAATTAAACTTTCACCAACAAAGTGTATTGGAAAACTTGTTTCAAATGCATGGCTAGCTTTTATCAGACAAAGATGGACATCTCGAAGAGAAAAAGATAGCATAATAAGATGAATTTTGCGTCAAACAGCGGATGAAGAATCAAAAAACTGTAGTAAAACAAAAGATTTACCTTTCAAAGAACGGGTTAGTAATCGAAGGTGCTACCGTACTATCTCTGATCTTCTCCTGGAGATGGTCTCTACCCCAAATGCTTGGCTATTACTCTTCTCTAATTTTTAACCACATGATTATAAAAATCAACTTATTCCGCCAAATGATATGCAAACAATTTCGGTTATTGAAATTGGAAAAGAATCGTTACTTTCCTTCATTACTTTCCTTAAAAATTTCGGAAATATGTATTCTATTATTGCATATCTATTATAATCGTTACTTTCCTTCAGTAGTTTCCTTCATTACTGTAGC
This sequence comes from Vaccinium vitis-idaea, assembly GCA_963854785.1. Lineage (NCBI taxonomy): Eukaryota > Viridiplantae > Streptophyta > Magnoliopsida > Ericales > Ericaceae > Vaccinium > Vaccinium vitis-idaea. The sequence goes on along the minus strand of OY978219.1, from coordinate 4,823,768 downwards.
ACAAATTTCGTTAATTAGTTTTCGTCATTAGTTTCATTTATAATATTTCGTTAATTAGTTTCATGTCATTAGTTTCATTTATAATCATTACTTTCCTTAAAATTTTGGAAATATGTATTATATTATTGCATATCTATTATAATCGTTACTTTCCTTCAGTAGTTTCCTTCATTACTGTAGCACAAATTTCGTTAATTAGTTTCCTTTATAATCATTATTTTCGTTAATTCAAATTGGAAAAATTTCGGTTATTGAAATTGGAAAAGAATCATTTCTTTCCTTTATTACTATAGCACAAATTTCGGTTATTGAAATTGGAAAAGAATCATTACTGCAGCACACATTAACTTGGAAAAGAATCACTACTTTCCTTTATTGAATTTGATCACCACAAAACCGTAACAGAGCTTAACTCGGAAAAGAATTAAATAATTGATTGTTTTTTGAATTTTAATCACCATTTAGGACTTTGCTAATTGCTAAAAAGGTGCAAAGAATTGGGAGACACGTGGCAAGCTTATGAAGCTCTATTCACCAAAAGTCATCCTGCAATAATATAATAGATAGCAATTAGAATTTTTTGCCATCTTAGGGCAAACACGTGGAAATCAATACAACCAACAAAAGTATGAAACAAAAGAAACGTTAATTCCAACCAAATAGCAATACTCTCTAGAAGAAGATGTAATCAAATAAGAAGTAAATAGTTAGGCACATGGTAATAGTAAATGCCCCCCCCCCCGAAAGCTGCTACTTAAATGGGAGGATGGTAGAGGGGGCAAATACCCCGCTCAACGAAACAATGTCCCTGGGCTTTGAAGAACGGGCACACATGTTCTTCGCGTGAGAACTGCAAAACAAAACGAATAAGAAATTGATTAATATTAAACTATGAATTAGTTTCGTGAAAGGACCAGGGGAAATAAGATACTTACATAGCAATGTGCCCCGTAAGGGCATTTAGCGTACCCGTCGTCCTCAGTATAGTATTTGCAGCGATGTGCAATGCAATTGATGTTATCTTAATCAATTAATTCCAAGTTTGCTAATGCAAGAATCACTGGGAGGGAACATAAAAGATTATAATACGTGTACCTTTGTTTTGTACTTCATCGGAAGATAGGGCTTGGGCCCTGATTTCTTCAGGTCCCCGTCGCCCTGATTCCATTTTATTCTTATTGATTTTTTTGGATTTCAAGACCCCGTTTTCTCAATTATTATCCAATCATTACCCCTATTTTTAAATATTATTATCATTTTTCTTTCTATCTCTCTTTAATCATTAATCCCTATTTTTAATTATTATCCATATTTCTCCTCCAATCATTACCAAAAACAAAACCCAAAACCCAAACTAAACACAACCTTAGGTTTTGCGTTTCGATTTTATTTACATGGCAATTAGATTCGAAGCAATATTATTCTATAATTAATAAGATATACCGTCAACTTGACAACGGTTACATTTTTGCGTTATAATGTTTTATCAAATGGATTAATAGGTTTTCACTGATTCTAATATTAGTGGGATTGGTAACTTAATTCTACAGGGTTGAAGAAATTTTTCTGATCAGATACGAAAAGTGTTGGGTTTAGACTTGTACAATCGATTACACACACACACACACAGAAGGAGCATATTCTTGCCTTTTAAAGCCACACTTCTTCAATGAAGCGGCTAGGATTATTTTCATCTAACGGCTCACATTCTCCTTCTAAAAAGATCTAAAACATTCTATGTTATTTTAGACCATTCTAATTAAAACAGTCTAGATTATATTCAATCTTCTAGAGAGTTTTTAACCGTTGTAAAATACTTTGTAAGAGCAACTCCAACACTGCTAGACAGAGTAGAGAGCCAAAAATATTAAAAAAGTATAAAATCTATTTTGCCTATTCACTTTTTCACACCATATTCCAACACTACTTTCTACTCGGCTATCCATCCAAACTAACAAAACTGATTTTTGCCCCAACTAATTTATTACACCTATAATTAAAGATGAAAACCATGGGATTATTTTCCCACCAAGCCCACTGCTACCAGCAAACCAGAAGAAAACCCAGATCGGATAAAAAAAGAAGAAGGAAGAAAACCCAACAAACACAGCGAACACAAATCGGAAGAAATCAACAAATAATCCCATGGTTGCAACAAATAATCAACAAATAAACCCAGCAAACACATTTGGAAATTGCAACTACAGCCGCCGGCAAGATCCAAAACCCAACGATGGCCATGGCAGAGAAGAGAGAGAGAGAGAGAGAGAGAGAGAGAGGGAAGAGGGAGGGGAAAGTTTTGGCGTGAAAAGATGAGGTGGAGAAGAGAGGCGAGGGGAGCCGGTTGGCTACTTGTAGCTAGTGGAAATTGGAAAATGTAAAATAGCTAGTTGAATGAAGAGCCTGTTGGAGTGATGAAAAATGCTCTTGACTAGCTATTAAAGCTAACAGGTCTCATTTGTTGAGCCTCTTGGAGATGCTCTAAGAGCATCAATATCAGGGGCATCAAATCCCTGAAAGCTAAATTTGTTAAGTGAAATGCTACAAAACTCCCCAAAATCAGGCTTAGCAAATATTTTGCAAAACTTGTAGCTTTGCTACCGTAATGCATCTAATCTGTTAACCTACTGTTCACAAGTTATTTTGTTATTTTATTACGTTATTCTCTCTTTCCTCGCGTTCCGTACGTCCCTCTGTCTCTTTCTCGGCCTTTGCCTCTATCCCACTCACAAATTTAATAGTAGTTGTTTATAGGCTACAGTGGACATGCACAACTCCCCAAGCGGGGAGAATAATATTTTATGAGAATGTTTTTTTTTTTTATTAGACTTGAGGAGATAATAAAGTTTGGATAGAGAGTCTGATTTTGTGAATTTTTGGATAGTGACTTGTTAAATTTATAAAATGTGTTTTTAAAGTTAAATTTGGTGTAAAATTTGATGCTCTTGAGAAGGATGCCCTAACACCCTCAAAATTGCACAGAAGTAAAAGGTCGTTGGGATCCATCCTCACTTGAAATTACAGCTTTAGCCTCCAGTTTGGTCTAATTTCCATACACACCCTCTACCAGAAAACCGTAGGATTTTAAGTTGTAATGGGCTCTTAACCACCCAGTTGTAATGGTCATACCACGTAATTCACACTTGTATTATCGGAATACCTCTGTCTTTTTTTTTTGGTCATATAAAAAAATATTGAGAAGGAAAAAAAATCCTATAACATACTTACATAAGTTACATGTATGCAATACCTTTTTTTGAAAGCTTATATGAACATATAATCATTAGTATTTGAATTACTATTATCCTTGTTGTAAACTCTAATTTATAATAATGGGTATGATTCAATTAATTTATGTACTATAATTTAGAAAAATAAATGGGCTACTTGAACAGATTTGGGAAATGAAACTTTAAGAGAATTGGGTTTGGAATATTAAATAGGATAGTGATAACCCCGATTCAAACCCAGACCAGTCTAAAGTACATGCACCCATAATACTAAGGCGTGGTTTGGCTAATTTAAAAAACTGGTTTTTTGTTTTTTTTGTCTTTATTAAATTTTTTTTTGCATTTGTTAGTTTTGCGTCAAGATTTTGTGGTTTATGGATTTATCTCGTCGAAACGAATCCAAAGAGTATAAAATTATGGTCAACAGTAATTTTTTTTAATAAAGCCAAAAAATAAACATAAATAAACCAGTTTTTTGGATTATTTTTCGTCTTTATTCTCAAAATTTTAAGTTTGGCTAATAATTTTATATTTTTTAGATTCCTCTCGTCGAGAAAAACCAAGAAACCATAAAAAATCGACCGAAAACTAACAAATGCAAAAAAAAAAATTGAATAAGGACAAAACGAAAAAAAATCAAAAAACCAATTTTTTCTAATTAGTCAAACTACGCCTAAGTGATAGTTAAGAGATTATTGTTTTTTTTTTAAATTGTAAAATATTATAATAAAAAAATTTATAAAGTCACAAAAGACAAAAAATAATCTAATTTTTTTAGGATTGTTGAATTATTTTTATATTTATTCACCATAATTTTATTTTGGTCAATATTTTTTTTACTTTTTAGATTAAACCCGTTGAGACAAACTAATACTAATACATAAATAAATAAAAAACGCTAAACTAAAAAATGCCACAAAAATTTAAATAAAAACAAAAGTGCTTTCTTTGCAAAGCCAAAGTGCCAAAGTGCTCTTTAGCCAAAGCAGCCGTCGAGAAAAGTATGTGTTTAAACAAGATTTGACGTTGACAAGACAAGACAATCGGCTTCAGTTTGCTTTCTTTGCAAGTTGGGGAGTAGTATTAAAATTAGGATAAATTTCACTAACACACTTGGATTTTGCTCAAATCACACTGGCTGTGTTCGTTTGGGGGTTTTGCCCCAGTTTTGACACTATTCCAGTTTTGATTACATCATCACTTTTTTCACTTTTCTCTCTATCTCTCTCCACTTATTACACCTGTTTACATTATCAAAACTAAAACTAAACAAAACTAAAACTAACAACCGAACATAGCCACTGTATTGCTAATTTACTACTGTAGTGTTTTGTTGCAACACTTTAGCGCCATGTTTGGCGACCGGATTTGCACCCGGATTTGGCTCAGCCCCGGATTTGTAATCCAGGGCCCACCTCCAGCCGGCGTTTGGCGCATAATTTTCGTCCCCAACTCCACCCGGACTATTTTCACTGTTTGGAGTGAAAATCCGGGTTCACCCGGATTTGCCAACGACAGCCCTGACCCTGTCGTTGGCTAACAAGGGTGGATTTGAGGTTTTTCTACCTATTTTACCCCTCCAAATCCGGGTGATTTGGAGGGTTTTGAACAAAAAAAATACTGAGAAAGAGACAGAGAGAGAGAGAGAGAAAGAAAGTACTTGAAAACCACGCCGGAGGAGTCGTCGTAGTCGTCGCCGAATCTGGAGGAGTCACCGTAGCCGAGTGCGTAGTCGTCGCCTGTGTGTTCTGAGAATTTGAAACCAATTTCTCTGAGGAAGAAGAAGACATAGACAACTGTCTATTTACCCTTTTGCTAAATTACGCTGGAAGCCCTTGGAGATTATTAACATTTACATTGAAAGCAAACAATGTTGTGCTATACAGAAACATTTTACTTTTTTTGGGGTAAATTATAACATTTTATTTTACTTTATGGATTTTTGTACGGAAATATTTTTTAAACATCTAATATAATTTAAATATATTTATGTATATAAGGTGTATTTATTCTTATTATTATTATTATTATTATGCATTTATTGTTATTATAACAAAATTAATCCATTAATTTATTAAATTAAAAAACTGGGGGCAAATAGGTCATTAGCTCTCTTATCCTATCAAATCCACCTTCTAAATCCACCTTCTCAAAATACTATCCAAACACCTCACTAACAAATCCACCCTCATTATGAGGTGGGGCCACCCTCATTATAAATCCACCCAAAATCATCTCCGGTCGCCAAACGGGGCCTAGGGGTAAACCTACGGGTACAAAAACATAGGGCCAGAAAATGTACCGATCTGCTTGAGGGACCCACTTTTGGGTCCCACACGAGTGATCCGAGTTGTGAGACTTTGGTTTAAGTACTTCTAACCGTCCGATTGAGCTGAAATTTTGTGAGGCCACTCGGAAAAATGTTTTAAGAATAGTGAACGGTTCGGATCGCTCGTGTGGAACCCACTTTAGTGGGTCCCCCAAGCAGATCGGTACATTTTCTGGCCCTATGTTTCTGTACCCCAAGTCGTGTCCACACTTTAGTCCATTTGTTATTTTAATACCAATTTTTGTCTTACCAAATAAAACAAATGATATAACTAGCCAATTAAAACTAAATAAAAGTAAAACTAACAAAATAATACCAAATATTCTAAATCACTACCAAATCAATCCAAGATATTTTAGGGTGTGTTCTTCAACAGAATTTTGGGATCTAAAATCTAACATTTTACGACACTCCAATCTCAACACATAAAATGTAAAAGTGATTTTATGAGATTTTCATAAAATCCTCCTAAAATCTATAGAAAAATCACTACATTTTATCAGCTGGCAAAACAACTCCATTTTATGACCCATCCATAAAATGTTCATTTTATGAGATTTTCATAAAATGCACCTAAAATCTGTAGGAGAACAAGGCCTTAGCCTAAATTTGTTATGTACTTTTTTAATTTTGATTTTCCCAAAATTTATTGTTTTTCTATCCACATTGATAAAAGAAATATAAAAGTAAAAGAATTATGATTGAATTTGAAATGATAAAGCCAAGGGTACCAAACCCTTAAGGTGCCGAAAATATACATCGGCATGCGGGGCCCACTTTGGGGTCCCACATGAATAATTCGAACTATTCATTAATTTTAAAATAATTTTTCAAATGTTCCTGCAAAAATTAAACTAAATTGGATATACGTTAGTGGGTGATTGATATTCTTATTTCTCATTCAGAATTTAGGATCCCGAATTCTGAATAAAATATAAAGTTTAGATCAACCATTTACACATATCCAATTAAGCTAATTTTATTTATTTATGGATTTTCAAAAAATTATTTTAAAATTAATGAACGGTTCAAATTATTCTTGTGGGATCTAAAAAAGAGCCTCACATGTCGGTGTACATTTTTGGTATTCAAAGGGGTCGGTACCCATAGTCATATCCAATTTGAACAGGCTTAAATAAAATCAAATAATTAATCTTAGCTAAACTACTCTCATCGATTTTGTAGTGGTTTAGGGGATAGTACAAATTTGTTAGTTTGACATTGATTTGTTTTAATTAGCTAGTAGTTATATGAATTGTAATATTAAGGGCTCCTTTGGCAAAAAAGAAAAAAACGATTTTTTTTGGTTTTTTGGTTTTGCCTTTATTCAATTTTTTTTGTTGCATTTGTTAGTTTTGCGTCAAGTTTTCATGGTTTATGGATTCGTCTGAATCCAAAGAGTATACAATTATGGTTGAAACTATTTTTTTTTTAATAAAGCCAAAATTAAACCAATAAACAGGTTTATTTTTGTTTATTTTCGGCTTTATTCACAAAAATATTACTCCCTCCGTTCCAATTTGTTTGCCCCTTTTGGGGAAGTGAGTTTTTAAGGGGTGTGAAAACTTTGTATTGACTTTTCTATTTTGCTCCTAAATCCAGTCAATATTACTGTGACCAAATTTGTGAGGCTAATTTATTATATGAAAGTCAAAACATATTCAATATGGATCTTGTTTGATAGATATCAATTAGTTTTATTATACAAAATTTTCAAAATCATAAAAACCGTTATAAAATAAAAGATAATAGACTAGCCAATTAAGATGGGAAAAGTACTTTTTAAGGGTAAAATTGGAAAGTGACCCAATTTTGATTGATGTTTTTAGAAGTGGGATAAATATTTTGGGACATCCCAAAATGGAAAGAAGGACCAAGAAATTGGGACGGAGGGAGTACTTTTTGACCATAATTTTATACTCTTTGGATTCGTCTCGTCGAGACGAATCTATAAACCACGAAAACTTGACGCAAAACTAACAAATGCAATTTTTTTTTGAATAAAGACAAAACGAAAAAACGAAAAAACCACTGGTTATTTTTTTTTTCCAAAGCACCCCTAAGCAAAGGCAAAATTGGTGTTTATAGAGAAAATGGACCAGGAGTATATGCACAAAGGCTCTTTATCCACTCCATTTGACTATTTTACTTCCCCAAACCACAAAATGTGGGATGCACCATACTAGGTAAAGCCAAAGACATTTTGACTGTGTTCGTTTCCCAGTTTAGTTTTGCTTTAGTTTTGATGACATCATCATTTCCCTCATTTCTCTCTCTATCTCTCTCCACTCATTACATCTTTTTTCAAAACTAAACTAAACTAAAACTACTAAACGAACACATCCTTTACCTTTGGTGGCTGAGACTAGGTAGGTTTGGCCAGGCACTGTTCATAAGCCTTTGGTTTTTCTATATTTTTTTCCTCTCTCTCTCTCTCCCCCTTACACACACACACTCTTCTTCTGTGGGGCCTACTACACATTACTTTTTAATATTTAATAGAGATAGAGAGGAAAGTAAAGAGCATTAGTGAAGTGTGAGAACAAATATGAGTAGATAAAATAGAAAATATGCATTATTCATTAACATTTTTTGCTAGTGATTGGTGCACTTGCTCTAACGGCCCGTTTGGATGACGTATTAGTTTGAGAGGGATTAAATAGTAGGGGGGATAAAATAGTCAGGGTGATTAAATAAGAAGGGTGGATCCACATTGATGTGATAGTTAAGAAGAGAGGATTAAATAATACATGGTTTGGATGAGGGATAAAAAAGGAGGGATGAGGAGGGTAGATGATGTAAAAAACTGTTAAATGACATATTTGCCCTTTCATGAGCCCGTATTAGATAATTAATTAAATCACTTATATAATTTCAAAATTAATTAATTTGTTATACTTAACAAAAGTTAAGCTATAGTAAGTTCTTCTAATATTTTTTATATAAATTCAAATTATTAATATTTAAAAGTTCTAAATCCAAAAATTGTGTAAATATTCAAACCGACTAACATTTAAAAGTTCTAAATATTCAAAACAACTAATACTTTTAGGTAAAATTGTGTAATACATGAAATTAGGTATTAGGTAGTAAAATTAAAAAAAAAAAAACAAAACAAATACACATAAACTAAATTAAGGACAAGTGGCGATCAAAACGACAAGTGGCTGGGCCATTACACCCAGAAATTGTTTACCCCATTACACCCAGCTTCTTCTTCTTCTCTCTCTCTCTCTCTCTGTGTGCAAGACTGCAACAAAAAAAACCCTCTCATCTTCAACCCAGAAATTGGTCCGACCGATGATGACGAAATTGGTCCGACGAAGCACTTCGGCGAAGCACTTCAAGTGCCATGTCTGCCACAAGAAGCTATATTGGTCCGACGAAGCACTCCGGTAATTTCTCCTTTTTTTTGGTTCAAGATCTGGTTTTACTTGAAATTTTTGGGTCTGAAATTGGGGATTAGGGAGGTAAAATGGCCATGGATGAGGCCCCTGACTAAATATAAGCACCCCCTCCCCCTATCTATGTTTAGTCCGGGAGAAGAGGGATGAGGAGGGAAGCCGGATGAATCATTCGGGTGGGTTTTGTTGCTGCCAAACAAAGGATATGGCTGAGAAGAGGGATGAGGGGAACAAGGATGAAATAGTCAGGGGCGTAAAACGCCATCCAAACGGGGCCTAAAGGTGTTAAACAAACTACTACTAAAATTATTTACCCAACAAAAAAAACTACTACTAAAATAAGAGAATGCAGCGTGATCTGAAAGTGTATAGGGGGTAACAGTGTGATTCGATCAAATTTGAGGGAATGCCAATGAAATTGACCGATTAAATTACTCGACTCGTCAGTCGTCACTCGGGGAAAAACAAAAAAATGCCAAAACCGAAGGGAAAAAGTTGCCGACAAGGGAATCCTCCAGTACTACAACCGAAGCAGAAATCCAGCGATTTCCTCTTCCATTTCCCTTACCCTTTTCTCCAAGATCAAAATCGCCTACCAAAAGAGTTTCGTTTAGAACGAGAAATAACCCAGTTAAAATTCGCAGCAGCAGCGCATGAATGGCGATGATGTTCGAGGAACAGAGCGTGGGTTGGAACTCAACTCCGCCACCGACTTCGAGTTCTTTTCCTTCCCCTGCCGAGAGTGTCGTCAGTTTCCAAAACCCAATCTCACCTCCTCCGCAGGCTAATAACCGGCTGTTTGCTTCAGGCGACAGGAGCAAGAAGAATGATATTTGTTTCAAATGTAAGAAAGAAGGGCACTGGGTTAAGGACTGCCCAATGAAGAGCCCTAATAACCGATCGCCACCGCTTCAACCTGCCGATGATTTCCCGATTGTTCACTGCCATTGCGGTGACCCCTGCGTCGTGAAAGTCTCTGGGACTGAGAATAATCCGGGTCGCAAGTTCTACAGCTGCCATCTCCCCCGTGTTCGTATTTATGCATATTCTCCTGTTTTCGCTCTCCATTTATGTTTTGCTTAGTTCTATGCGAGTATCTCCAGCCTTTTCACTCATGGTTTAGTCAAATTTGAGTAAAATTTCAGTCAAATTCAACTTAGATTTTCAGTAAAAGCTTCTTTTTGGCATAGTTGAGACCCAGATCACGTAATACTCCTGCAGGAACTTCTCCGGTACTAGGAAACTTTATCCAGTAGGAACTTTCAGCCCTTGCGTTTAATCCTCGCTCTATGCTCCTGCTTTCAATCCTCGCACTCTCGAATTTTAGTAATTTCAAATGTTCTCATGCTTGAGCACCTGCTCCCGCTCATGCATGCGCATTATGGGACTTAGGTTGAGACAGTAAGCTTTCAAATGTATTCGAGTTAATTTTTTTGTAAAACTCGCTTTGATATTAATTTGTGTTGGTTTTTAGTCAAAGTTTGACTTTGAGTTTGAGTGAAAAGAAACGGTAACAGCAGCTTGAGTAATTTTTTTTACTCAAAAGTCAAAATTTGAGCAAAAAGATCTAAAATTTTACTCTAGTCGTTGACTCAAACCTGCATCAAATTGACTTTAGTAAAAAATTTTGCTCAATTTTGTTTACAGGAATCAAAGGTGACTTGAAAGTTAAAATCTTACTCAAAATTTTAGAAGGCTATTTTCTTTGTCTCAAAGATAGTGCAATGCGAATAACGAAGGTTTTACTCTAATTTATGCTTATATTTGGATTTTCTTATTGGAGTGTTTCATACGAAATTAAGCTGTCCCTCAAAATTTAATCCCATTTTGAGTGAAAGTAGGAGTAAAGGCTGAAGATGCTGTACTCCCTTTTTTGTTTGGTTTTTGGAAGTTCTATTGTGATATTGGACTGCATAAGTTTGGATGATAGTAGAAGAAGGCGGATCACTTATTTGTTTGCTTTTTATTGCACGAAATTGTTATAGGAGAAACAGTGTGGTTTCTTCAAGTGGTGTAAAGGTGCAACGAGTGATGTGAACATCAAAACACCTATATGCGAGTGCAGTGCTGGACCCTGCCGTATTTACACGGAAACCAACGGACAAGGTGTCAGTCGCAAGTTCTTTGTTTGCCCAATTAAGAAGGTAAAGCTATATTTTAACTGTAATTTCTTTTTAGTGCTTATATTTGCATAGTTGTAAGTGTATTGGATTATTTTCAAGTGTTTTATCTCCATCTTCAATTAGTGATATTGCATTATTTTTTCCATTAGGGTCTATTTCAACTAGTGACAGATTACTTTATATTTTTATGTTCTATTGTTTACATAGAATCGTCCAACATATTTTCTTTTGCTAAATCACCCTGACCTTCTGTGAGTTTTATATGAAAGATAGTTTTGGGAAATACATCTCCTCCCTTAGGTTTATGAATGGCACAATATATTATGTCTTTGGTGGTCATTCACAAACAGCTTTAGTTACTATGTGGAGTTAAGATTTTCAAAATATCATTTCCAACCTCATCCCTCTCTATAGCGGATAGCCATCACTTTCCTAATAATCACCTCCCTAAGGTGACATTATTTTCTTGGAATTCATCACCTCCCTAAGGTTTATGGTCCCATAATAGATTAACCATTCGGTGGTCAGCCACAAACAACTTTTGTACATGTTAGGATTTATCTTTTGCAAAATAGCAATCGTAGTTATTACTTTCTCCATTAGGACTCTTTTAACCCATTAACCCAATCTCCTTATCACCACATCCATTGTCGCCCCTCCTTATAATGTTTTCTCTTTCCTATTGACCCGCCCTTCTCTTTCTATAACGACTAGTGATTGCATAAAGTCGCCATCATAGCATCATCCCAATGCTTCTGTTGTCTCAATGACGCAGCGTCGCAGCTCACCTTTGTCATCGCCTATGATACATGCATCCTTCATTTTGACTGAAGTACCCGTTTTGATGTGTCTGACACGCGTATCTATTTTGGACACTCGGGTCCTCTAACTGTCATGATATTTACGGAAAAAAATAGAAAATTTGCTAGAAAAGCGATATTTCTAGTATATTTGTGCATGCTAGGCGCCTGGGCACACTTGAAGCATGTTCAAATTGTATTACGCGAAAGATTGAAAGAGAAAAATCTTGAATTGAGATTAATGTGTAATGAAATTTGGGATGTGAAACTAGGAAGAGGGGAGAAGAAAATTGGGGTGGCACCTTTTCTTTTCTTTTCCTTCTTGGCAGTCTCTTTTGGTAGTTAGAGGGATAGTTTGGGAAACTAAAATGTGAGTCAGCTTCCAAACTGACTTTCACACTAAATAGGTGTATGGATTTGTGGAGTTTTGTGTGGCGGGGCAGATGTGAGCTGAACTGTCTCGCATTTTAGAAATATTAAAGAGTGAATCCCTGTAACTTTTGAATTGTAGCCTAAGTAAATTTATCGTGAAGTGTCGTCTTTCATACACATTCCCTTTAGTTTGGTGTATTTTTTCTGTTCTTCCCTACTTTAGTTTTCAGGACAGTAGTTATTTCTGGAATCTGATTCACCTCTAGGTCACATCTGTCCCGGTATGTCGATTTAACCTGAATGCCTGTTGCTCATGTCCTTTGTGTTGCCCAGAGTTTGTATACGCAGACCTTTATGCTTTGCAAATTCGAATATTAAAACAGGTTGCTCCAAGAATGGTTTTTTTCTATGATTTGTGTATTAGTGAAATTGCATCCTTGCTTTCGGCATTTGCAGATTTTCTGTTGACAACTCTATAGGAATTGAAAGCACTGCTTATAAATTTATCACTTGTTAAATTCTTTCAGGGACAGGGTGCTTGTAGTTTCATTCAACCCGTGGTCTCTGCGAACAATTTTTCAGACGAACAACTGCTGAATTCTGAAAAGGATCTTTTGGACGAACAAGCGGTGCATGTTGCTCTTGATCTTTTGGAAGATCAACTGCTGAATGGAACTAACGACTTGTGGGATGAAAGCCTAAGTTCTCCTCCATCTACCTTGACCAGTTGTGGTGACACGAGTCCCTCAAGCGTGGACTTGGTTGAGGAAGGGAATTCCAGCCACCAAGGGATGGAGATTGAGTCGCCTGTGGTGGACAGTCCTGAACATTCCCCAAAGCTTGGGATGAATTTTGAATTGTCGAGGACATCAGATATGATGCCTATGGTGGATTCCCAGGGCCAAGAAGACACATCAGATGATCCTTTGCGCAAACATTGTAAACGTCTTAGGCATGGGGATCCAAAAATCAGTAGTTTCGTCATTGAGTCCGCTAGTAACAGCTGGGACATGCCGCCGTCAAAGTCTACGGGTCTGACAACAGAGAAAGCACTCCGACCCTCTATTCTAAGCTCAGGGGCTTTGATTCGTCGAAGGCAAGTTAAGTTTTTGAGGCAGATTTCTTCTGCTGGAGCTTCTTCGTCCATAGGTGCGTCGTGTTCGTGCTTCATGGTTTCATTTTGTTTACACCGTTGTAAATGGTTCTTTGCTTCCTGGTTACCTTACCAAGGAATTGCTTTTGAATCTATCTTATTTTTACTTGGTAATGAATGCCCTTTTTTTTTCTTTTTTTTTTCTTCCTCTCCATTGCACAGCTTCTTCGTCCCACAGCTCTTTAGCCTTGCGGAATAGCATGGACTTATTGACAGATTATTGTTTGGGTGATTCTTCCATCTATGAAGTTTTGGACTTAAATTTCAAAGGTTGGTATGGCCGGCTTGTGTTTCCCCCGTCTCGGTCCCCAACATTTCCAGCACCAAAGCCTTTCTTTTGTGGTAAATGTGCTAAATATGGCTGTATACTTGCGTTAGTTTCTTTAGTCATCTCTAGCTGCAAGCACTTAGTTTCATATCTATTTTGCATTCATTTTTGCAGGTGTTTTCCCTTCTTTTGATCCCATTTCCCTTCCTAGGGATGGTGATGTACCCTTTGAAATACGCAGCCCTTCATCTGTTGAATCTAGTGAGCTTTCTCTGCCTACTCCTTTTCAGCCGTCAGGTGCTCTCTGTGAGCCATCAGGCCTCAAGCCTCCTGCCAAAAAATTTGAAGGAAATAAAATGAAAGGATCAGTCCTTGGGGTATTCAAGCAGGCTGCAGTGAGCCTTCAAGATGAGCTTCTTACTCTTCTAGAGTCGATGGACCATCATGATCATGAGTCAATGCTAGAGGAGTCGTATGCTGTTTTTGGTGCTCTAGATCGATTGTTTGTCGATTACGAACCATTTAAAGAGCAAGTGCTCAATTATATAGGCTGTGCAACATCACTAAATCAAGTTGAGCTGTCTATTGACGACAACGACCGGTCTTCGCTGGAGCTTTACAATAGTTACAATCGCAAAAAACTGCGGCTAGAAGATGTTTCTTGTCTCCATTCCAAAACTTCATCGGCTTTGGAAGCTTCAAATGAGCATCTTCAGTATCTTCAACAAGAGGCCTCCCGTCTTAGGGACATGCTTCTCCGCGCAGAGGAGGAATTGGCCTTATGTAAGGTGGAGTGCACGGAGATTGATAGTCGCTTCAGACAGCTAGCCGAAGACAAGTTGCACTTGGAGTTAGATCTTCAAGCATCATTTCACGAAGCCGAAGAAGCAAAGAAAGTTTGCCAACTGGGGGAAGCAAAACGGAACGTTGCGAAGGAATCCTTTGAGAAGGCAAGGTCAGAGCTTCGACAAAGCTTTCTTGATGTAAGTTCTGAGTCGTATGGCATCACATTGTTGAATGCTTTGTAAATGTGACGTGTCAATCCCCTCTCCCCCTCTCTTTCCTGTTTCTCTTTCTCAAGACTTACGGCTTGCTAGTGTATTATGTATTATCGCTACAGACTTACGGCTTGCTAGTGTATTATGTATTATCGCTACAGACTTACGGCTTGCTAGTGTATTATACTATTATGTATAATCTCTACTACTTGTTCCTTTGTTAAAGGGCTGTATCCCTTATTCTCTTGAGCTCTGTCCTTCCTGAGTTCCTGTAGACTGAATTGTGAATGTTAGTATAATGCGTGTCATCTTGGCCCTGTAAACATGAAAGCAAAAGCCGAGAAACAATGGCAGATAGCATTTGCAATGGCTGAGAACCCTTTGAGAAACCACTTACCTCACTCTGTTTCCGTGGACATCAAACGCAGTGCGTGAATATATTACCTGTAAGATGTTTATGATGCACATGTATACCCACATTTTCTTTCTGGCGAAACGAAGTAATGTATTATTGCATTCAATGGTACATTTTGAAATGTGACACTTTTTTGATGTTGGATTTATTCTGCATGTTTCTTTCTTATGTGGTGGTTCTCTTTTGTTATGTTGGTTGGGATGTGTCATTGTGTCTGCCATACATGTTTTTCCAAGAATTCTAGCTTGAATATGTCTCCTTGTTGAGTTGTTATGCCTGAGTTCTGGTTTATTCAATTCGAGTCCCGTGTTTTGTTTCTCACCTATTGGGCTGGAATCGTTCTAAAATTCCTACCCAGAAAAGTGGAATGAGTGGCTCAGATGCACTCCCAAGTGAATCTGAGCAACCCATTCCAGTTTTCTGGGTAATTTCTGTATAGGGATTTTGGCTATATAGCACTCCTGATAAATTATTCAGTACCCTGGACCTTGAGCAGTGTGTCCTGCACTCCTGTTTCTCTCGGGGGTATTCATGTAGGTAATTGATATTCATGCCCCAAATTGTTATCTACAAGAGGCTGCTACAACTGCAATTAATATGACCATTGCTCCAAAAATGCAGCCTTCTAACTCGTCTTTTCCGTGATAATCTTTTGCTACTGACTTCTCCTTTTATAAAATGAGATTGCCAAGAAACTTTCCTTGTTAAGGAGGATTACTCTTATAGTAATAAAATCTTTTCAATTTGATTGGCCCCAAATCACTCCAATATAAGAAAGATAAGAAACTAATATAATATGGAAAGGGTAGGAAACAATACCGAATATAAAGATGGAAATAAGAAGACAAAAAGGGGGCGTGGATAACAATTTTGGGGTGTGGAAATCACTCCCCTTCATGTAACGGGTATATATTAGTACCCTTTACATGAAAGACTTTCACCTCTCTCTGCCGACAATTGTGAGAGGAGGGAATATGTACCCGTTACATGGGAAATTTTGACCTCTCCCCGGCAACTATACATATTGGTGGTGACAGGGTACGTACAAATGTGTGGTGAGAGAGGTGTAGGACAATGCACCATTGGACTTGAAAACTCAGCTCCAGACCTCCCAATCTTGTGTTGACATGCTTTCATTTTGCATGATATATTTGGTGAGCTGAAGTGATTTGATTCTATGCATGAAAACAATTGAAGAATTAGCTAATTCTCTCTCTCTCTCTCTCTCTCTCTCTCTCTCTCTCTCTCTCTCTCTCTCATATAATCTAAAAATACAGGATCTAGAATATCATGATTTTTTCACCAAACATAAACATATTGCGGAAGTTAACATATAGATGAGATTTACCAACCTTGATCCATGCCAATAAGCTAGGTAGTAATGTGACCGTTAGTTGAAAGAGCAAGCTCCTTAGGAAAGAGGTTTCTTTGCCCTGACCCTTAATCTTAATATCCCTGACCAACTTGCTTCGATGGGTTGAGTCTGGAGTTTTTTTTAGTGTACAGGGTGGGTAGAGGACCTCTCCTTTATATAGCATAAGCCTCACCTACCCATCATAATGGTGAGGGGTGGTGGATGATCTGGACAATACTCATCCACCCACATGCATATTCACTTTCTCATACAACATTAGTTTACATAATGTAATGTAGGTCACAGAGAATATTTCTTTTCAACTCACATATTAATGAATAATTCTTGAACTTAAACTAAAGGCATTTCAGGAAAAAAGAAAACTTAAGCTAAAGTTTCAAATTTGTGTTGACTTTTTCAACCTTTAACCTGTGAAATAGTGATGAAATATTTTTTTTTTTGTTGTTGTAAATTGTGCCAAAAGTAGACAATGGCGGGTCTAGAATGGCATGACTTGTGTTAAGTTGTTTGGCTTTAATGCCTCGTTCTATTACATCTTTCAGGTCAAAATGGCATGTACTCGTCACCAGATTAGGCAATGCATTGCACGCCACGTCATTTCTCAAAAAACAAAAACTAATTTCTATGCTAATCCAATGGGCCGATAGATACAAAATGGCTTTCACCCATTTACCCTAATCCAAGTAATTGACGGCTGGAATACGATGCTCCTCCATCTAACGGCTTAGATCCGTTTAATTTTCGGTTAAGTATTCCCGCAACAAACCTCGATTCTTCTCCTTCCTTCGCATCTCTCCGAAGCGGTCTCTCTCTCTCTCTCTCTCTCTCTAGACTCTAGGGTTGCAGACTTCGAAGAATCTCTCTCTAACGCTCACGCACAGAGAAAAAATGGTGAGTTCGAAGCTTTTTTCCTTCTACTTCAGATCTCGTTACTGTTCTCCTAATCCATTACAGAGTGCTTCAGCGATCGTGATTTTGTGAATGTTTGTATAAATTTTGTAGGGTGGTCGTCCGAACGACGTTGATCTGTTGCATCCTCCGGTGGATGTCGAGAAGGAGAAGCACAAGCTCAAGCGTCTCGTCCCCTTCCCCGACTCCTTCTTCATGGTAATCTCTATACACACTCCGTTTTCCGCGTATAGTTACTTGTTTTTTTTTTTGTGCCAACTACATGCAAAGTTACGAAGTCATAAGATACGGATACGGGACACGAAGATTCACAAAAAAATGGATTCAGAACTAAATATTTAGGGTTAGAAGTTAGAACTCCTATCAATGCTTTTCGACCCCATTAATGCTACATATACACCCTCTCATACACATCCTCGCTCACACCCACCTTAGACACATGTCCTCCCTTTCTCCTGACTTCCAAAGTGAGAGGACACATGTTAGCAATCCAAATGGGTGTGAGCGGGGGTGTGAATGAGAGGGTGTGTAACTGTGTATGCAGCATTACTCAATTGACCCATGTTATATGCCTATGCTCATTAGTATATAGGAGTATCACATATTACACTTTTGGCCAAATGTTAATCTTTTAACCCAAAAAGCTGATTTTATAAAATCTCCTGCTGTGTCTCACGTGTGTTCCCGCCTAAGGTCCCGGTGTATACTGGGCATGTCTCATCAGAAAAAGCCATTAAAAATTGATGGACACGCCAAATAGTGCGTTCCATACGTTTCCCCGGTGTGTGGCGTGATGCAATGATCTGTATGAGTGTTGATGCTTCATAGCTTGCCAATTATTGCTTCGGAACTTGAGTTTATATCCCCTTGGGTCTTACAATTAGTCTCTGGATTTGAAATCACTGAATTTAGTGGCATGATGCAATGATCTGTATGAGTGTTGATGCTTCATAGCTTGCCAATTATTGCTTCGAAACTTGAGCTTATGCCCCCTTAGGTCTTACAATTATTCTTGTTTATGAAATCACTGAATTTTGTTTTCATTTGTTTCTCTGTGTAGGACGTGAAATGCCAGGGTTGTTTCAACATGTAAGTTCTGTAAACCAACTTTACTCATAGTTTTACTCAAATTTGAGTAAAAGCTTCATTTGATATATAAAGCATTGCAATGGGCAAACTTAAACTTAAGCATAGAGTAGAAAGTTTATTAATGGCAGTGTCATAAATTTGGCAAATGCAAAACACCCTTTAAAATTTTAGTCTCCCCTGAGTTTAGTAAAAATGCCTTTGGGGTACAAGTGGAGTAGTGTTGTGAGTTTTTAAGGTTTTTTCTCAAACGGCATTGTCGTAGATTTGGCAGATGTAAGATATGTTGGTGGGAGCACGATAAAAATGGAACATGGAGAGGATAACACACAAACTCGCGGATTTTTATTGAAATCACTCAAACACACGTACACAATTACAGATTCTCACTTCTCACACACAGACACACTGCTACCTCTCTCTCACACTCACTGTATATCACTCACTCTTACAATGCTTGTACTCCCACACTTACAAACGTAAAATACAAACAAACTTATAGGAAATACAAAAGAACCACAACCACACAATAAGATCTAACCAACTACACAACTTCAATTCCACCGGCCAAAGTTATGGCCCTCTCTTAACTCTCTGGCCCTCTCTTAACCTTCTCTTATCTCTGTCCCCGGATCTCACACATCACACATGCACCAATTAACTTTCAACAAGATACCCTTTTAAAATTGCTCTTTCAGGATAAAGAGTGACTGAGGGGTGCATAACTCCTTCTCTTTTACATCTATATTACTATGTTAGTTTCAGCACAAGAGTTTATATAGTTCTAAGAGTGAGGTCAGGCATCCTTCTTTGGTTTTGATTGTGTTATGTCAAATTGTTAATTGCTTTAGGTGTGGATTACGATCAAAGACCAAATCCTTTCTAGTTAACTTGAACTTTGAAAGCAGATTATATTTTATCCCTCCATCTCACTTCATTATCTTCTCCGATGGGAACATAAATTTTCTTCTCGTCTGCTGTTGTGCTTGTGTTGTCCACTTGTTGATACGAAATCGATGGAACTTCAAAGCCTGAACCTAATTAGCTTTTGGAAACACAATTCTGCTTGCATTTGACGTCTCACTGGTGGTTTTCACTTTCGGAAACTATGAATGCCACTGGCCAGGTTGCTTCCCTAGGATTTTATCTGCATGACCTTATTAAGGACCTGTCTCGATCTAGATCAGCCCATGAACAATAGGATATAAGCACCAAAAAATTGACTTTTGTGAGGAGGGAAATATATACCCACAGACTATTGTGAGAGGAGGGAATATATACCCGTTACATGGTAAATTTTCACCTCTCCCCTGCAACTATTTTGTGTGATCTACATAGTGGTGGTGATGGGTACATACAAATGTGTGGCTCGAGAGGTTTGGGGCATTGCTCCAATGGAACTGAAAACTTGGCCCCAGACCTCCCAATCTTGTGTTGACATGCTTTACTAATTTGCTTTTTTAATTTAATTTTGTTTTGTATAAATCCGCTTGGCATTTTAATACAGACCGTCGGTTGCATTTTTGGACGACCCGGATGTGCCGCATGGGTACCACGTTACCCATACACTATTTGGACCAAAAATCTTCTCTTTTGAAATGAATGAAATTTCATTTTACCTTTTGTTTTCTAAAATAAAGTAACGTAACAAAAAAAAAAAAATTTGAAAGGCCAAATATTGAAAAGTTACAATTCTAGATACAATTATTGTAAACAATTATTATACTTTGTAAACAATTTAATTTTAAGAAATTGAACAGAATGCAGAGAGTATTACCTAGAGGCTTTGCTATGCGAACAGGTTGCCCACATGAACCCGGGGATCCTGGAAGGTGCACTTGTAGGACGGTTCTTGGGTCGTTGATTTCGGCAATGAATGGTTCGGATGCCGGATTTCGGCAATGAATGGCTCGGATGCGCCCTGCAGGGCCGCCAAATCCCACATAGCGTTATGGGACCTACTTTGGGGTCTCACACTAATAATCCATATCTTTTAGTATTAATTTTTAAATACTCCATCCGTGCCTTTTTAAATGTCCACTTTAAGAAACATGTAATTTTTTGGACGTTAAAAAATATAATTCATAAATGTTTTAAACTTTTTTGCACCAAATTAAAGTGTTTAATGACCACTTTAATTTGGTAGTATTAAACAACTTAAAAATTATATAGAGAAATATATTTCTTACGGTTTGAAATTGCATGGTTTCCTATAGTGAATATTTAAAAAGAGACGGAAGGAGTATGTTTTTGAGGTGTCCCGTAAGAAATTAACTCAATCGGATCACTCACTTCATCTAATTTTTTAATTTTTTTATTCACAATGTAGAGTTATAAAAAAATAAAAAATTGAATCAAACATTTAAAATCACTCCTCATATTCAATTAAACTAATTTCTTGAAAGCTAAAAAAATATTTTTAAAATAAATGAACAATTGCCCACAATGCCATTGCGGGGAATATTTCTATGGTGCTCCAAAGTGGTATTGTGGCACCGGTGCCCCACTAAATCTAAGTCATTATATCAAAACTACATGAATCTGAACCATTTGATGAAAACCACCACAGGAAGGAGAGTGGTTTTACTATTTTCTTGCGCAATTGTATTTACTTAGCATAAACGCAAGCTATAATTACCACATGTATAGACCATAAATTATGGTAAAGTAAATTCTGTACTTATGATAAGTGTAATCTATTTTAGTAGTTATTCGTGGTAAATAAAACTGGGCACCGATACCCGAATATCACTTTGGGCACCACAACCGGACCCTATTGCTTGAGAAAATTTTCAGTGCTGAGTGGGTATTACCCACGTGGTACCCGCTCAGCAATCTCAGCTGTTCATAATGCGATCTCAACGGTCCGAATTTTAGAGAGAGAAAAAGAAAGGAGAGAGAGTGTTTGGATGAGAAGAGTGAGAGAGAATTAATCTAGACCGCTAAAAACACATTTGGACGGCTTGGATCATGTTCGGGTACTAAGTGGAATACCCACCCGGCACCCAAATTTTTTTCACATGGCGGGACGCGGGTAGCTTTATCCACTAGGCCACTACAATGTTGAACCAAGTCGTCGCGTTTCAATTAATGCATTACAGAGAATTGACAAGATTTTGACATTTGACAAGACAAATCAATCCACTTACTTTGCAAGTGGAATCATTTTCCGAGGAGCATTCAATGGGAAAAAAAGTTGCGAAGGGAATTCTCCCTCCGTCCAGATTTGTTGCTCCGTTTTGGAAATTCCAACTTTTTTTTTCATTACTTTTTGTATTAGTTGTTTTCACATAATTAAAAGTACCTACTTTATTCTATGACTTTTGAAAATGGATAAACATTTTCGGACTTGAAAAAGTATGTTTATGGATCAACAAATCCGGACAGGGAAAGTATATGTTAGGCCTAGTTTTCCAAAAAAATTTAGCAACTCAGTTGTTAAAATTAATCATGATTTTAGCAAATGAGTTTACCAAGTGCTAAAATCTGAGTTGATTTTAGCCTAAAATCAATATAAATTTTACCCCTTAATGAATTCATTTGCTAAAATCAAACAGAAAATTCAGGGGGTGTTCCACTAACAAAAAATTGTTTTTTCCAAAAACCAAGACAGGTCATTCTCTCACAATACATCACATAAAAAATCGTGAAAAACCAATTTTTTTAAAAAACCCACCTTTAGAGCCTGTTTGGCAACCTACTCCCTCTGTCCCTAAACTTTTGACATTTTTGGGATTGCGTGCCATTTTAGATTGCTTATATCTTTTTTATTTATAACGTTTTATGTGATTTTGAAAACTTTGTTTAATAGAACTAATTAAAATCTATAAAACAAGATCCATATTGCATATTTTTTGATATTTACATTGAAAGATATAAGTATTTGAAAATGGCACGCTGTCCAAAAAGTGTCAAACTTTAAGGGACGGATGGAGTATTTTTTGCCTTTTCCATTTCTACTTTTTTCATTTTGGGTGTTTGGCACACCTGACTCAAAACTCATTCTTTCAAAATGAGTTTTCAAAATTGAACAAAGGGGAGCAAAAGTGAAAAAGAGGTTCAAAGGAGCTTTTCACATTTTCAGTTTCTACTTCTCACATTTGGTGGACTAGAAAAGACCCTTTTGCCCTCTACTTTTTTTGAAAATAATCACCTTGCCCCTCAATAAACATTAACCTCCTTTCCTCCTGTACATTTCACGTTGGTTCAAAGAAAATTTCTTTTTGCAATTAGTTCTTTTTTTTAATGGTCATTTTCACAAAAAATAAGAATATACTTAGAGACTTTCAATTGCCAATTTTTATTGTAACTTAATCGTTTTTTTTTTCTTGGGCCTTTAGTTGGTTGCCAATTTTTATTCTTCCTAATTACCAAAACAATCTGTATATACTGGAGACTTTTCAATAAGGGACACATCAATTTCACAATGTATGTTCTTACCAAAAAAAAAAAAAAGAAGAGGAATTTCCAAAAAAAAAAAAATCAAAATTGGACGGGATACGTTAACAAAAATATTTTCCATTATGACTCCAAAAAACTTGTTAAAAACAATATTCATGCATATTTTTAATACCATGATAAAGAAACAAGGGCAAAATTGTAAACAACCAATTCATAACTCATTTTTATCATTTTTCTCCCAAACACTACTCATGTTGCAAAAAGCATTCTGCACATTTCTTCCAAACACTTTTCCCAGATTCAAAACATATTCTGACCATAATCCAAAAAGTCAAAAAATCAAAAAGTTAAAAATGAAAAGTTGAAAAGTATGCTCCCAAACACCCCCTTAGTGGAACACGATTATTAGTACGAAAAAGACTCCAATCAGTCACTTTGCAAGTGGAATCATTTTCCCAGGAGCATTCAATGGGGAAAAAAAGTTGCGAAGGGAATATATGTTAGTACAATTATTAGTACGAAAAAGACTCCAAGGAGGAAAAAATCGAAGCAGAAAGGAATCCCAGCACTCTTCTCATTTCCCATTTCCAGATCAAGATCGCGTAGCAAAAGAATTTCGTTAGAACAAGAAAAAACCCAACTCATATTCGCAGTAGCAGCGCATGAATGGCGATGATGTTCGAGGAACAGAGCGCGGGTATTTGTTCGAGTTCTCTTCCTCCCACTGCCGACAGTGTCACGAGTGTCCAGAACCCAATCTCACCTCCTCCGCAGGCTAATCAACGGCAGTTTGCTTCCGGCGAGAGTAGTAGCCAGAAGAAGAAAGGTGTTTGTTTCAAATGCGGGAAAGAAGAAGGGCACTGGGCTAAGGAGTGCCCGATGAATAGCCCTAATAACAGATCCCCACCTCTTCCACCCGCTGCCGACGATTTCCCGATTGCTCACTGCATTTGCGGAGTACCTTGCGTTGTGAAAGTCTCTTGGACTCAGAAGAATCCGGGTTGCAAGTTCTTCACCTGCTCTCTCCCCTTTGTACGTATATATGCATATTCTCCTGTTTTCGCTCTCCATTTCTGTTTCGCTTTGTTCTATGTGATGAGTATCTCCAACCTTTTTCGAGTAATAGTAAAAAAGTGCCGTTGAAACTCACAATTTGCTAAAACCCCGGGAAAATGGTCCACCTTTGGACCAAGTATTAGTGTATTACCAGAGTTTAAGTCATGGGTTTAGTCAAATTTGAGTAAAATTTCAGCCAAATTTAATTCAAAATTTCAGTAAAAGCTTCTTTTTTTATATGAAGTTAGTCCACTAAGCAAACTCAAACCTATGCGCAGATTACGGTCAGAGTTTTATATGATGCCATGGTTGAGACCCAGATCACATAATACTACTCCTGCCGGAGCTTCTCTCCGGTAGGAACATTATCCAGTAGGAACTTACGGCCTTTGTGCTTAATCCTCGCTCTATGCTCTCCTCGCTCACTCAAATTTTAGTAGTTTCAAATGTTTTCATGCATGTGAACCCGCTCTCCCACTTGTGTACGGGCATTATGCTCAGGGCCGGGCTTTGACATTTGTGAGGTCTAAAGCATACTTTTTCAACATGCCCCCCAAATCTTAATATGCTTTGCATAGGTCAAAATAGTTAGGGAATAAAATGCCATACTATGATTGATAGAGAAGGCATATTCGATAATACAACTCGATTGAATTAATTAGTAATTTTTATTCATGCCTTACTTGGAGGCCCCAAAATTTATACAAAAATTGGGGCTTAAAGCAATGGCTTTACAGGCTTTAGCCCAAAGCCGGCTCTGGTTTATTAGTTGTATTTATATTTTCTACTCTAGAGCTGATCATTCTTTCCTATTTGTTGCTGTATACGATTATAGAGATGTGACAATAAACCTTCAGTAATGGACTTTCCATTGTAACATGCTGATTCTTTTTTTTTTTTTGTAATCTTGTTAGGTTGGAAAATAATCTTAACCTTTTTGTAGACATGAATTATTAGGTGAAGCCCATATATTTCACAGTAAATATTTTTTCTAAACATGCACCAACACCAAAAATGACAACACCGACCCCACCTGATACTCACCTAGATATATATCTATATATATATGGGGCTGGTTCCCCTCACACTTAAAAAAACATATAAAAAAACTCGATTTTGTTCCGGGCCCCAGTGTAATGTTTCGATCCGTTGATCTTGTTTAGATGAGTAAAATAGGAGGTCCTATAAAAATCCAGCTCAATCGGATATCGGTAGGTGCTTGATCCAAAAAACTTTGTAAAAACAGTGACAAGAACTAGTGTTTTTAAAACTGTTTCAATTAAGCACTTACCGATATCCAATTGCCCTGAAATTTTGCAAGACCTTTTATTTTACTCATTTAAACAAGATCAACTGTTCGGAACATCACAATGAGGTCCAGAAGAGTGAGGTATTTTTTTATGTGTATTTTTAAGTGTGAGGGGAACCGGCCCCTGTATATATATATACACACATGGTGGAGGACTTTTAGTTCGGAATCAAATTTCGACGATCTGAACTGTTAGATGTGTCTAAAACGTATTTTTTAAATCTTTCGCGAGGATTCGTCAAAACAAAATACCCAGAAGGGCTTGATCCAAGCAATTTTCTTGAAAATGTACATATACACATTTTATCGAAAACGGCTCGGATCAAGCCCTTTCTGGATTTTTTATTTTTTATTTTTTTTTGACAAATCCTTATGTTGGACCTTAAAAACACGTTTTAAACACATCTAACGGTTCGTATCGTCGAAATTTGATCCCAAACAAAAAATCTCACACCGTAACCTATATAAGGGAGCTCTCATAGGATATGCTTTGTGTGTGTGTGTGTGTGTGTGTGTGTGTGGGTATGAGAATGGTATATACGACAAATATCCAATAAGGGCTCCCTTAAACTCTACGGTGCGGGATTTTTTGTTCGGGATCGAATTTCAATGATATGAACCGTTAGATGTGTTTAAAACGTGTTTTTAAGGTTCAACGAGAGAAGTCGTTAAAAAAAATCTGGAAGTGCTTAATCCGGGCCATTTTCGATATATAAGGGAGCCCTTACTAGAAATGCCTCCATGGTATATATGCTTTTAAATATAGTAAAAATTAAATGATACGTGGTAACCAAAGTTTTGACCCCACCTCCTAATTCTAAGCAAGATAAATGGAGATGATGATCAAGCCTTTTTGTACCTAATTTACACGTAGCCCGACTAATTTCAAGGCCATGGAGGTAACAATCGGGTATATATTTATCTATCTGTTAGTCTGCTTACTAATGAAATTAGCATTGTTTTTGTCCATCACGGCCGTAATAGTAGAAGTATCTTACTTATCGAGGGAAAAAAGTAGAAGTATATTTTTCGGCAATGAAATATGTAAAGAGTAAGTTGTGTAACTGAATGAGAGATTGGTGGTTGTATAATTACTTGGTCACATAGAGTGAAAAAGAAGTGATAAGTACCCGATATTGTAAATAAAAGACTTATCTCTCTCATTTTTGTCACGCACTCATGCATTTTATAGCTTTTATATGATTGATATTGCGCGTTGGTGTATTTAGGTAGTTCCAGGTGAAATGAGAGAAAAAAGGGCAAATTTTGACGCCATGGTTCAACCATAAAAGTGCCCAAGTACCCAAGGCCACGTGGCACTTCGCCACCGAGCCCCGAGAGCCAAGAACAAAGCACCGGACAAGGCTTTGGGAGATCAAAAAGCCGGGAGATGAACAAAGGAAGAAAGAAGAAAAAGTCCAGGAGATACCAGTACCTTGAAAACTGAGATACCGTTGAAACAGAAGGTCAAAAAAGGAGAGATACCGGTAGCTGCAAAACTGAGATACCGGTATCCCTAAAGAAAAATACATTTTGAAGATAGATACCGGTAGCAGCAAAAATGAGATACCGGTATCCCTGAAGAAAAATACATTTTGAAGACAGATACCGGTAGCAGAAAAAATGAGATATCGGTATTCCTGGATCAGAAGGCTCTTTGAAGATAGATACCGATATATTGAAAATGGAGATACAGGTATCCCTGGCAAATTTTCAGATTTTTTTGGCTCAATCTAAAAATATCTAGTGGCACTTTTGTAATTATTTTGGGCGACTTTTTGAGGCTTTATAAACCCCCAAACCTTATATTTTAGGGATATCAACTACCTAAGCTTTCTCTCTCTACCCTCTTAGTTTAACTCTCCCTTCTCTCTAAGATCCAAGCTTTTCTACTTAGTTTCAAGGTAATTGCTCTTCATTAATGTTGTAGTACTCATCTTTATCTATCTAAATCTTGTGTTTATTTTCATTTTCGTCATGTTTTTCTTAATCACGTTTTTCTCCTTGTTGTACACTTTAAGCATGTTTGAGTAGTAGATTAGGCTTGGTCATGGGGTGAATATCACTCCATGACTTTGGTGTTTTGATGGCTTCTCACGTTTTTATGCTTATTGTGGGTTTGTGAATGGATGTATCACTCATATTTTCGGTCTAACCTTAGAGTTGTTAACCTCTTTGATTGGGTGTGGACAAATCACTTGGCACACAATGCTTTGAGCTATGTCACTTTGGGTGTTCAACAAAATGTCTAAGAGAGATTCTTTCCATTTGCAAACCCCATTCATTGTGATAAAGATTGATTTTCATTGGGTAAGTTCAATTTTATGTACCAAAACTAGGGGTTGTTAACCTCCTTGATTATGTGTAGGCAAGGCTTTGTACCTTTTCACATATAATGCTTGGAGCTATGTCACTCCAAGTGTTTGTAAAAATGCTTCAAAGAACTTATCCCACTGTTAAACCCATTTTCTAGTGTCAAAATGATTTTCATCGTTAAATCTTCCAAGTGAGAGCAAGTGACTTTGTCTCTCACTTGAGTTATAGTCGAGGGCCATTGGATATCCTTAGTCATGGGTAGTAAGAACCTCTAGACCTTGCCGCCTTTAATTTATAGTTTAAAACTCCATTTTCAATCACATTTGAGATAGAGAGAAAATATCACAAACAAACCAAACCAAAAGGTTGGCCATCCTAACGCCGAAACCCCTACTGTAAAGTAAACCTTTCACTAGCTCCGACCCTTCCCTGTGGATTCGACCTCGAACTTCCGAGTTATTATGCTACAACCGACCTAGCCCTACGCTTGGGGCGATGCTATCTACAACACAAAGCTAGGTCGCTAGCAAGAAGCATTCGGTATTGTTGATAATCCGGCTATTATGTAACGATTTCACAACATGGAATATCACCGTATTTAATTGTAGAAGCTCGTGTATTTTTTTTTTGTGAAGACTAAAAAGATGTTAATGGATGTCTTTTGGTATCTTTTAATAATTAATTGAACAGCCCAGTTTAGATTTTGATTGGTGATTTTTTTGGAAACAGATTACAACTCACTTCACTAACATAAATGAAGTTATTATAGATTATCCTTGACTTTAAGTTTAATGAATGACCCCATGTTGATATAGTCCTAGAGTCACCATTGGATCCAAGCATATCACCATCTGTGACATTTATAATATATATGTCCTGAACCTGGGCCCAATTTCTGGGCTCAAAACTAGTGGCCACCATGAGGCCCAATTTCTGGGCTCAAAGCTAGTGGCC
Organism: Vaccinium vitis-idaea; assembly: GCA_963854785.1. Taxonomy (NCBI): domain Eukaryota; kingdom Viridiplantae; phylum Streptophyta; class Magnoliopsida; order Ericales; family Ericaceae; genus Vaccinium; species Vaccinium vitis-idaea. The sequence goes on along the minus strand of OY978219.1, from coordinate 4,795,270 downwards.
CAAGGTGGTGGCCTAGTGCGGGTAGGATGATTTTGGAGTGGGATTGTGATTGTCTGTGATGGGATGGGGACCAGAATACGGCGATTGAAGTGAAAATGTTAATGAGTTTTTTAAAGCACAATGCCACGATTTGAGTAAAACATGACCGAATCCTACTAAATGAAACATGTTTTATTCTGATTTTGTTGGGATTATTGTATAGCTAAGTCCTTGTGATTCTAAATTGTTCCCTGTTTTAACGTTGTCTTGGTCAGGGGAGGGAATCCCAAGTCGAGACTCAAGCTGTGGGAATAGACTTCACCTTCCCCGTTACACATGTCAGCAACGACGCTCTGTGTGTATGACTCCTCTCATGATTACATCATTGAGTTCCCTCCGGGCGAGCAAGACTCCTCCTCTTCCTCGTCCCACTCCAAAGACTATGTTATCGAGATCGCTGTTGCTCGTGGGAAACAAAATATCCTGGTTTTAAAGAAGGGTTTCTACCGTCTCATTACCTCACTTGACCTGCCTCCAACACTAGTTAACAACAAGATTTTCCATGTTCAATGGGTAAAGCTGGACGAGGTGATCATTAAGTATCCTACTGAAGCTGTTGTTTGCGTCTACCTGGGAAAAACAGAGCACAAGAGGGGGGAATATCCTGAGTTTGATCAAAGCCTTTCAGTTGAAACCTCTCTTGCTATGACTATAATTCACAGCCGGGTTGGCGACCGTGAGATAGAGAAGGGAAGGAATAGCTATTCTTTCTGGTTGAAAAGCGAAGCTGGTTCGTCCGGTGGGGGAAATCGGAGCGGGGATTAAGACTATGCCACAGTCGCTTATGTCGACTCAGAAATTGCAAAGCTACGAGTGTGGGTGGAGAAGAAGTTGAAGGACATGAAGATGTAATTGTTTGATTCCTTTATTAGCAGACTGTTTGATTGTTCAAGGAGATGGAGATGTAATTACATCCAAACAGTCAAAAAAGGAATCAAGCAATTACATCTTCATGTCCTTCAATTTCTTCTCCAACCACACTCGTAGCTTTGCAATTTCTGAGTCGATTTAAGCAATTGTGGCATAGTCTTGATCCCCGCTCTGATTTCCCCCACCGGACGAACCAGCTTCGCTTTTCAACCACAAAGAATAGCTATTCCTTCCCTTCTCTATCTCACGGTCGCCAACCCGGCTGTGAATTATAGTCTTAGCAAGAGAGGTTTCAACTGAAAGGTTTTGATCAAACTCAGGATATTCCCCCCTCTTGTGCTCTGCTTTTCCCAGGTAGACGCGAACAACAGCTTCAATAGGATACTTAATGATCACCTCGTCCAGCTTTACCCATTAAACATGGACAATTTTGTTGTTAACTAGTGTTGGAGGCAGGTCAAATGAGGTAATGAGATGGTACAAACCCTTCTTTAAAACTAGGATATTTTGTTTCTCACGAGCAGCAGCGATTTCGATAACATAGTCTTTGGAGTGGGACGAGGAAGAGGAGGAGTCTTGCTCGCCCGAAGGGAACTCAATGATGTAATCATGAGAGGAGTCATACACACACAGTGTCGTTGTCACGTTGCTGACATGTGTAGCAGGGAAGGTGAAGTCTATTCCCACAGCTTGAGTCTCGACTTGGGGTTCCCTCCCCTGACCAAGACAACGTTAAAACAGGGAACAATTTAGAATCACAAGGACTTAGCTATACAATAATCCCAACAAAATCAGAATAAAACATGTTTCATTTAGTAGGATTCAGTCATGTTTTACTCAAATCGTGGCATTGTGCTTTAAAAAACTCATTAACATTTTCACTTCAGTCGATGTATTCTGGTCCCCATCCCATCACAGACAATCACAATCCCACTCCAAAATCATCCTACCCGCACCAGGCCACCACCTTGGGCCACTAGTTTTGAGCCCAGAAATTGGGCCTCATGATGGCCACTAGTTTTGAGCCCAGAAATTGGGCCCAGGTTCAGGACATGTTTATTATAATGTTGCAGATGGTGATATGCTTGGATCCAATGGCGACTCTAAGACTATATCAACATGGGGTCATTTATTAAGGCCTCGTTTGATTCGCGGACTAAAATAGGTGGGATTGATAGTCCTGGGATTAATAGTCCGGGATTATTTGTCCTGGGACTAATTTAGTATTGAATCTCACTCAATCCTTTGTTTGAGTCGTGTAGGATTAACATCGGTATATCCCGTGTTTCGGTCAATCCCATGTTTGGTTCCCCAAACTAAATTTTGGGATTAATTTTAGGACTCTTTCTCAATCTCTCAAATCAATGAAGTCAAGATCGACAGAGAGGAAACCTTCAAGTTGATCAAATCCGAAAACCCAAGAAAGATCAAACACTTGCCCAGAGCATCATAGAAATTTCGCATTGATTGCACAATACAAACAATTTAAAATTACAACTTGATGACCTCCACTTCTTCTACGATTGTGCGATGCGGAAAGAAAAGACAAGGAGTATACTGTATATATCACCAATCGCCATAGGCATCGATTGGAAACGCAAATCGCCATCGGAAGTCACCGTCGGAGGAGATCGCGGTCGACCGGAATGGCAAATCATCGTCGTTTGCAACGATTTTCTGATTTTCTGGCAGCCGAACTCTCAAACATCGTCGGTTGGTTGTTTTACATACGATGATGATGAGAGGCGAAGGGAGAAAGAACTAGAAGGCGGAGAGAGAGAGAAGAAGAAGACGAATGTCAATTTTGTAATTGTTGAACTCACTCCTTCCGTGTCTTTTATCCCGGACTAATTAGTCCCACACCCCGCAGGTATTACACAGTCCCATACATATTGGACTAAAACTGTCCTGGGATTGTTAATCCCTAGCGATTTTTCAGGAACCAAACGAGGGATTGTGTGGGATTAGGTACAAATAGTCCAATCCCAGGTACCTAATACCCGAATCAAACGAGGCCTAAACTTAAAGTCAAGGATAATCTATAATAACTTCATTTATGTTAGTGAAGTGAGTTGTAATCTGTTTCTAAAAAAATCACCTATCAAAATCTAAACTGGATTTTTCAATTAATTATTAAAAGATACCAAAAGACATCCATTAACATCTTTTTAGTCTTCACAAAAAAAATAAAATTACACGAGCTTCTACAATTTAATACGGTGATATTCCATGTTGTGAAATTGTTACATAATAGCCGGATTGTCAACAATACCGAATGCTTTTTTTTCACTATATGTGACCAAGTAATTACATAACCACCGATCTCTCATTCGGTTACACAACTTACTCTTTACATATTTCATTGCCGGAAAATATACTTCTACTTTTTTTCCTCGATAAGTAAGATACTTCTACTATTACGGCCGTGATGGACAAAAACAATGCTAATTTCATTAGTAAGCGGACTAACAGATAGATAAATATATACCCGATTGTTACCTCCATGGCCTCAAAATTAGTCGAGCTGCGTGTAAATTAGGTACAAAAAGGCTTGATCATCATCTCCATTTATCTTGCTTAGAATTAGGAGGTGGGGTCAAAACTTTGGTTACAAAACCGGACTTGGTTACATCTTATCTTCATGTGTCACCTTCAGTCAATGGGCTGGTTTGTCTTTCGAACAAATACGATGTTCATATTTGCAATCCAAAGACGAGAGACTTTATTACTCTCCCTCCCCATCCTGGACTTTTATTTTTTGGGATTCTAGGAGTTGGTTTTGGGTATAGTCCCTCAACCAAGGAATATAAAGTGTGAAGTGATTGCATTGGGCTCTCGATCATGGAGAACTATTACGCGCAATATCCCATACCCGGTATTGACAAATCCAGTGTGTGTAGATGGTAGCATATATTGGATAGGTCTTCTGTTTGGTGACACTCCTACATTCAACATTGTTGCCTTTGATGTTGGGACTGAGAAATTTGTAATCATAGACCTGCCTCCTGGCATGTTAGATGATAGTTATCTTTCATGTGTGTTTGGCCCGGTTAATGGGGAGTTTTTGTATGGTCAATTGCAAGGAAACTGACATGAGGAACTTAGATTTAGAGATATGGATTCTGAAAGAGAATGACCAACATCGTCGTCATCATCATCATCATCAATGGATTGTATCACACAGAATCCTTTTGGATCCATTCGAGTTTGTGTGTACATACTTCATCGATTTCTTGTGCATTTACAATGGAAAACTCGTGTTGAGGCCAATGGGCGATGACAAAGCATGGTTATCCTGTGATCTTGCAACTAGGGCTGTTGAAACTATTTTCAGTACCAACTGACTGAATTATGCTTCTATAGCAATCACAACAGCTTTTGAAGAAAGCTCAACTTCTTTGCTAGCAACTTACTTGTAGAAGAACGAACCACTCATGTAATCTTTAGTTATGTTCTAGTTATGTAGTCCCGATCATGTAGTTGTTGGAATTTAACTTTAAACTCAAACTGTTAGTGTTTGTTTTTTGCTGAGTCATGTTAGTTGAATAAGTATGTAAACTTATTTACAGATTTTTTTGGTACTTAGTTATCTAGTTTGTTTCATTGGTCAAGGTAGTGCCATAAAATAGGTTTTGTGGATATTTCTTTAGGAAAAAGTTCAGAGTTTATTGGAGTATTTCTTGAAGTTTGTATTCACTTATATATTGGTGTAGACTTGTACTTGATGCTTTTATATATTCTGAAATCAATCTTCTTTCTATCTTTTGTTGTTTTCTTGCAGTTTTTAGATCCTGGTTTTGGGAAATTAAATGATATTAGAGTTGGAATTTTCCAGTGTTCTTGTTGGTCTAAGTTCTCATTCTTAGATTGCTTGTAAGCAGTGTCAAATGATGAACGGGATTCAACCTCAGATTCCGAGGTTCAGCGAAAAATAGTTTGATCAATGGTGTATGTGACATTGCAAAAGATGGTTTTGAGGTGATTTCCTAAATTATAATAATTGGTGGGTTTCCTAAATTATACTAATTGGAAACCTAAATTATACTTTCCTAAATTATAATAATTGGAAACCTAAATTATAACAATTCGAAAAGGCCTCCAGACAAATATATGGTTTTGAGGTGGTTTGCTCCCTAATTTTTTGGACGAAGGGGGAAATCAATTCCCATAAAAAATTCTTTCCCATGGAATAGGGCCAAAGAAAGAAACAGAACGATTTTCTTGTTCTCTCCTCCTCTCTCTCTCTCTCTCTCTCTCTCTCTCTCTCTCTCTCACACACACACACATCCTTGATTCATCCAAACTATAAATCTTACAAGTTGATTCTCGTGCTACAATCCATAACCCAAATTTCCATGACATGAGGCTTTCTTTCTTCTATTTTGCAGCAACATCAAGCATTGGCTACATCAGTTTAATCTAGCATCAATTATTGAGGAAAAGATAATATGGTTTTTCATCATCCTTTACGTACTAGGCTCTAGCATCGCACCGAGAAATGAAACTGAAAATCAGTATCTCTCTCTCAGTTGATTATCGTGTTATATACAATGATTCAAACTCCCATGGCCTGAGGTTTTCACTTCTATAATGTGGCCAAATCTAGTATTTGGTACTGGTGTTCAAAATATATATTGTTCTTCCACTGTCACTTCAATAAATTACACTATTGATAACTATTATCTGTGACTACTAGCATTTTGGTCACAAAAAATCTAGCCATTAGTGACCTAAATTTATTTAGTCACCAACGGTATAACAATTCAATAACTAAAATAGACCAGGGTCTTTGATTGTTTGGCTCCATGAGGTGGTAATATAATGGATGAGTAAATTTCAGTGACTAAAAATATAGTTTTAGTGAGTACTTATTTTATGTTACAAAAAAAGTTTTTAAGCATAGAGTAGAAAGTTTATTAATGGCAGTGTCATAAATTTGGCAAATGCAAAACACCCTTTGAAATTTTAGTCTCCCCTGAGTTTAGTAAAAATGCCTTTGGGGTACAAGTGGAGTAGTGTTGTGAGTTTTTAAGGTTTTTTTCAAACGGCATTGTCGTAGATTTGGCAGATGTAAGATATGTTGGTGGGAGCACGTTAAAAATGGAACACGGAGAGGATATACACACAAAAACTCACGGATTTTTATTGAAATCACTCAAACACATACACAATTACAGATTCTCACTTCTCAAACACAGACACACTGCTACCTCTCTCTCTATAAGTATAACAAATTACAATTGGTAAATTTAATCTGAGCATCCATCGGTATAAACGTGTTTCTACTCAAATTTTGAGTAAAAGTATGCCACTTCCTGGAGATGCTCATGTTACTTACTTTGGTTGACCTCTATGGGAAAATTGCAGAACCACAGTTTTCAGCCACTCGCAAACAGTTGTGAGATGCGCAAACTGCCAGGCGGTCCTTTGCCAACCAACCGGAGGCCGTTCGATTCTCCCTGAGGGATGCTCTTTCAGGATAAAGAGTGACTGAGGGGTGCATATCTCCTTCTCTTTTACATCTATATTACTATGTTAGTTTCAGCACAAGAGTTTATATGGTTCTAAGAGTGAGGTCAGGCATCCTTCTTTGGTTTTGATTGTGTTATGTCAAATTTGTTAATTGCTTTAGGTGTGGATTACGATCAAAGACCAAATCCTTTCTAGTTAACTTGAACTTTGAAAGCAGATTATATTTTATCCCTCCATCTCACTTCATTATCTTCCCCGATGGGAACATAAATTTTCTTCTCGTCTGCTGTTGTGCTTGTGTTGTCCACTTGTTGATACGAAATCGATGGAACTTCAAAGCCTGAACCTAATTAGCTTTCGGAAACACAATTCTGCTTGCATTTGACGTCTCACCGGTGGTTTTCACTTTTGGAAACTGTGAATGCCATTGGCCAGGCTGCTTCCCTAGGATTTTATCGGCATGACCTTGTTAAGGACCTGTCTCGATCTAGATCAGCCCATGAACAATAGGATATAAGCACCAAAAAAATTGAGGACTTTTGTGAGAGGAGGGAAGTATATACAGACTATTGTGAGAGGAGGGAATATTTACCTGTCACATGGTAAATTTTCACCTCCCCCCGCAACTATTTTGTGTGATCTACATATTGGTGGTGACGGGTACATACAAATGTGTGGCGCAAGAGGTTTGGGGCATTGCTCCAATGGAACTGAAAACTTGGCCCCAGACCTCCCGATCTTGTGTTGACATGCTTTACTAATTTTCTTTTTTTATTTTATTTTTTGTAAATCCGCTTGGCATTTTAATACAGACCGTCGGTTGCATTTTTGGACGGCCCGGATGTGCCGCACGGGTACCACATCACCCATACACTATTTGGACCAAAAATCTTCTCTTTTGAAATGAATGAAATTTCATTTTACCTTTTGTTTTCTAAAATAAAGTAACGTAACCAAACAAAAAAAAAAAAAAAATTTTGAAGGCCAAATATTGAAAAGTTACAATTCTAGACACAATTATTATAGTTTGTAAACAATTTAATTTTAAGAAATTGAACAGAATGCAGAGAGTATTACCTAAAGGCTTTGCTATGCAAACAGGTTGCCCACATGGACCCGGGGATCCTGGAAGGTGCACTTGTAGGACGGTTCTTGGGTCGTTGATTTCGGTAATGAATGGCTCGGATGCTGCCCTGCAGGGCCGCCAATCCCACATAGCGTTATGGGACTTACTTTGGGGTCTCACACTAATAATCCATATCTTTTAGTATTAATTTTTAAATACTCCCTCCGTCCCTTTTTAAATGTCCACTTTAAGAAACATGTATTTTTTTGGACGTTAAAAAATATAATTCATAAATGTTTTTAACTTTTTTGCACCAAATTAAAGTGTTTAATGAGCACTTTAATTTGATAGTATTAAACAACTTAAAAATTATATAGAGAAATATATTTCTTACTATTTGAAATTGCATGTTTTCCTATAGTGAATATTTAAAAAGAGACGGAAGGAGTATGTTTTTGAGGTGTCCCGTAGGGAATTAACTAAGTTTAGTGGAACACCCCCTCAATCGGATCACTCACTTCATCTAATTTTTTAATTTTTTTATTCACAATGTAGAGTTATAAAAAAATAAAAAATTGAATCAAACATTTAAAATGATTCCTCATATTCAATTAAACTGACTCCTCATATACAATTAAACTGATTTCTTGAAAGCTAAAAAAATATTTTAAAAATAAATGAACAATTGCCCACAACCCCATTGCGGGGAATATTTCTCTGGTACCCCAAAGTGATATTGTGGCACCGGTGCCCCACTAAATCTAAGCCATTATATTAAAAATAGATGAATCTGAGCCATTTGATGAAAACCACCACAGGAAGGAGAATGGTTTTACTATTTTCTTGCACAATTGTATTTACTTAGCATAAACACAAGCTTTAATTACCACATGTATAGACCATAAATTATGGTAAAGTAAATCATGTACTTATGATAAGTGTAATCTGTTTGCTTGAGAATTTTTTCATTGCTGGGTGAGTATTGCCCATGTGGTATCCGCTCAGCAATCTCAGTTGTTCATAATGCGATCCAATGGTCCGAATTTTAGAGAGAGAAAAAAAGGAGAGAGATTGTTTGGATGAGAGGAGAGAGAAAATTAATCTGGGCCGCTCAAAACACATTTGAACGGCTCGGATCATGCTTGGGTACCAAGTTGAATACTCACCCAGCACCCAAAATTTTTTCCCATTGCGGGTAGCTTTACCCACTAGACCACTACAATGTTGAAGCAAGTCGTCGCGTTTCAATTAATGCATTACAAAGAATTGACAAGATTTTGATATTTGACAGGACAAATCAGGAGTTTTTGATCGGAGTAGCCTCTTCTTTGAAACTTATTCCCGAAGTAGCTACCTTTTTAAACATATTATGAAACTAGCACTTCATGCATTTTGGGAATGCGTTATAACCGTTAATTGCCAACTCGGCACACCAGGTCAGCTCGGGGGTTCCTTGTCAGCTGTCACCGCGCGTAAACAAAATGCGTTGTTTTAAAATTATAACGCATTTACCAAATGCGTTATGGATTATCGCGCAGATTAATAATGCACTAGCCTCTTTTTTTTTTAATGTACTCTTTTCCTATCCCTGCGCGATTTGGCTGTCCTCATTATCTCTATCCTTTCATTCTTATGTGCGATAAAAATTTGTTATTTTGACGTACTATATAACACATACTTTGAATCTGTTTTAAAATGACGTTTGATCACAACATTTGAAGTTCGTAGATCCAATTTGTACCATTACAAATTGGACCTTATTTTGTGTAGTACTTTGACCCTCTATTTTGTTGAACTTTTGAACTTTTTCGTTGAACGGTTTGATTTTTTAGTTAAAACACATAGAACTTTACCTTGTTCATTTTTAGGAAGACAAAAATAGATCAAAGTGTAGGTACATTGGTACTAAAATTGAACATAGATGGCATAATTGATTAGAAATCTCAATCCTCGTATACATAGATAGATGATATGAAATTACATATTTTCTGCCCTATGTAACTAAGATGATGATGGTCCCCCCTCTTTTCCACATCTTCGCCTGTTGTGGCCTCTCTCGCCACATAATGAGCAAGTCTGTGGCGGTTGAGACTCAAGCCAATCCATCTCAATTCGGAAACGATTTACTCTCGGCCGCCCTCGACCCCGGAGACGTTCTGTGTCAGGAAGAACTCTAGGCCCATCATACGGTGGCCAGTACGGTACGTCAGGCAATGGCTTGAATGTTAAAGACCCATACATGGAAATTGTCGTGTCGATTGACCAGTACTTGTTGAAGAATTGGTGAGGGTCGAGCCGCATTTTATTGCAAACCGCAATCATGTGCGAACATGGCAGTTTCCATAGCTGAATCTTGTTGCAAGTACACCTATGCGTTGGCAACTCAACTGTGTGCTTGTGATTTCCTTTGTATGGACTTGTTGGATTCATTGGCGTATGTACCTCATACAATCCTGCGGCCCGGTCGATCACAATTACGGTGTGTCCCACTGCATTGTCGTTCCATCTATCATACTTTTTCTTAGCAAATAGGCTAAAATCATTCCCGTTAGCCTTGAACTGCATGGATTTGACAAGTCTGTCATCAAAATACTGTACGCACTTGTAGAATGTAGTCATAACCGTCGCCATTATCGGTAAGTGTCAGGCCTCTTTTAGGACCCCATTGAAGCTCTCAGAGACGTTGGTAGTTTCTGTGTTGTACGGCTTACCTCCATCATATGCAAACGTCCAATTCTTTCTATCGAGGCCTTTAAGTTCATCGTAGACAACGCCTTTCGCAAATCTTTGTAATCAGTTTAGTTTACCCTTGAACTTGTGCTTTTGCGCTTCCATTGCTGTGATTTTCACTTCATTCCCCACTATTTTTCCAAATCTTCGATGATAGTTTGCTCCCAAGTGGCGAAGGCAGAAACGATGAACAGCATATGGCGGTCTCCAATCATAAGCGTCATCATCGTTTAGGTAAGCTAGGAGTCCAGGGTGTCTGTCTGAAATGAGACACAACCCTTTTCGATCTGTTACAAAGTGCCTGATGCATGTGAGGAACCACCCCCAATTCTCCTTGTCCTCCTTCTCGACAATGGCAAATGCAATTGGAAATATCTGATTCTCAGAGTCTTGACTCACTGCGATCAACAATGTGCCCTTGTACTTTCCTGTCAAAAAGGTTCCATCAATGCATATAACTGGCCGATAGCTTTTGAAGCCTTCAATTGCAAGCGCGAATGCCCAAAACAGACTATGAAATGTGCCTGTTCCAAGTATGCCCGATTCTTTCAATATCAAATGTGTCTGCGTGCCTGGATTGGATTGTTCAAGCACTTGTACAAATCTTGGCAATGTTGCAAACGACTCCTCCCAATTACCATGAATATTTTGAATAACAATTTGCTTTGCAGCCCACATCTTTTTATATGTCGGCATGTATCCACCGGTGAGTGAAAGGCATCATGCCACCTACAAATTTGACAGAATTTAAACATGAAAGTAATTTTTAAAACATCAATCATGTACAATTGTATTCGAAAATAACTATTAATTTAACATACCGTGCACCAAGGGGAGAACCAGGTGGACGGACCCGCTTACCACAACGTCCAGGAGCAAGGTACGGAAAACGCTCCCAAGCCCAAAGCTGTAAAAGTATAAAACACCCACCCATGTTGTTCTTGTTTGCTTTTGCGGCATGACAGAGAAAGTGATAAAGCCCGGCTAAACACGCACTACCCCAACTATGCTGAACTGTCAGGTCCAGTAGTAAAGACAGGAAGCAAAGGTGCACGTAAGACCCTGAGTGGTCCGGAATAAGCATCCCACCTATCAATTGTAAAATAATACCACGGGCCTGCTGTCGTACTTGTTCGTCTGAATACTCGTCGGGCAAAGTGCCGTCGAAATGGTCCCACACCCAACTCAGCTTCACCTTGTCCCCAATCATGTCAGTTTCATCTGGGGTACGGCCCAACAACTCTTGACACAACGCATTCCAATCTTGAATCGTGCTCCATCAACCGGTAAACCAAGTAACACCTCGACATCCTGCAACATCACCGTCCACTCACCTAAACCTAAGTGGAAGGTGTGAGTCTCCGGCCTCCAGCGCTCAAGTAAAGCAGTCACCAACGCCAAATCCAGAGATATGAAGGGAATATCTAAAAGGCCCCCAAAACCAGCCTGTCTAATCAACTGAGCAACTGGTGCTGCTGGAAGTGGCAATTTTTTAAAATTCCCTTCGTTCCGTTGAGCAACAACCGTTATGCAATCTATTGGACGCTCTCCCTACAAAATATTGTGTTTGGTCAATAGTTTGTTAAATTTGTACAATAAATAACAACATATATGAATCTCTACAAAAGTCGAATAGTAAAACGTGGCAACTTACATTGTTGTCCCATAGAGCATGGGACCGGTGTTGTGGCTGAAACACCAATAACTTCCCATCGATGGGCCCCTCCTGAATTACGGCCTCGTGTTCCATAGCGTAACCTTTAGTACATAGAAATAACTGGATTAATAAGGGGGTATGATACAATGCACACCAATGTGGATGTCCATGATAAAACAATACTATTAATTTACTATTACTTATAGGCATCATCATTGACTGGATTTTATAAAAAAATAAATAATACAAATGACTTAATGTCGACTGCTATGACGCATTACCAGTGCGCAAAGTCCTTTACTATTGCTTCATAGGCATCATCAATATTGTCTGTTGATCTTAGTTATTTATTTATGATCATATTGATCTTAGTTACTATTTATTTATGATGACAGTATTAGAAATAGAGATTTGAATAATATCTTTTCTCCACTGGTAATAGAAACAGAGATTTGAATAATATCTTTTCTTACTAAGTGGAGAAAGTGTTGTATATATAAACATAAAGGCACACACACGTGAGTTTCAATTACCATTATTGCTTAAAGTAAGGACCACAAATAGAAACTTGTGGCTCAAAATTGAGAAAAACTTGTGTGCAAATAGGGTGTGGGTGACATGGTACTGTACGGTGCATCCGAGCCGTCTAAAAATGCATCCCACTGTCCGGATTGAAATGCACTTTTTGTTTTGTTTTAAAAAAAACCAAGACGGCACTTTTAATCCGGACCGTGGGTTGCAATGTTGGACGGCTCAGATGCAGCAAGAGGGTACCACGTGGTACCCACATTGATAGGCAGTCAACCAAATGAACCCAAAACAAAAAAACAATTCATCAAAGCATATACGACAAAATGTTGAGCATTAACTTAAACATATCCATTTTACTTGGAAGCATGCGTAATCACTAATCAGGCTAGAATTCTGGGGGTATCACAAAAACACTGCTTCAAAATTCTGAGATCTGTTTGGGCATGGTAGTTAACCACAGACCATTTAGCATTAATTAGATCTCAGTTTCTAGGTGGGAGTTGCAGCGAGCCGGAACTATCCCATTGTAGTTAACCACAGACCATTTACCATTGTAATAAAAAATGGACCACAGACCATTTACCATTGCAGCGAGGCGGAACCATCCCATTATCAGTTTCAATGGTAGTCACGAGATAGTGAACAATGGTAATAAAAAATGGAGAGCCAATAACCCCACGGGATTGAACCATCCCAGTAACACCCAAATACTGTCACTTGCAAAAGTAGCCAGAAACATAGCGAAGCAGGAAGAGAGAGCGGAGCAAGAGCGAGTAACTTACGGTGGTGGTCGACGGTGGACAAACGACTTGTTTGTGTGGAGATCGATCGCGCTGGGAGGAGAGGAGAGGAGAGAGTCTGTACTATCAGATCGCGCAGGGGGAGGAGAGAGATGAAGAGAGCTGCTAAATCGCGTAGAAGATGAATAGAGCTGAAAAGGGGTTTTTTGCATTTAAAACCCTAATGCATTTTCTAAATGCGCTATACATAAAACTATAAAATAATCCATAACGCATTTGGTAAATGCGTTATAATTTTAAAACAACGCATTTTGTTTACGCACGGTGACAGCTGACAAGGAATCCCCGAGCTGACTTGGCGTGCCGAGTCGGCAATTAGCAGTTATAACGCATTACCAAAATGCATGAAGTGCTAGTTTCAGAATATGTTTAAAAAGGTAGCTACTTCAGGATTAAGTTTCAAAAAGAGGCTACTCCGATCAAAAACTCACAAATCAGTCCACTTACTTTGCAAGTGGAATCATTTTCCCAGGAGCATTCAATGGGGGGAAAAAGTTGCGAAGGGAATATTGTTAGTACAATTATTAGTACGAAAAAGATTCCAAGGAGGAAAAAATCGAAGCAGAAAGGAATCCCAGCCCTCTTCCCATTTCCCATTTCCAGATCAAGATCGCGTAGCAAAAGAATTTCGTTAGAACAAGAAAAAACCCAACTAATATTCGCAGTAGCAGCGCATGAATGGCGATGATGTTCGAGGAACAGAGCGTGGGTATTTGTTCGAGTTCTCTTCCTCCCACTGCCGACGGTGTGACGAGTTTCCAGAACCCAATCTCACCTCCTCCGCAGGCTAATCAACGGCAGTTTGCTTCCGGCGAGAGTAGTAGCCAGAAGAAGAAAGGTGTTTGTTTCAAATGCGGGAAAGAAGAAGGGCACTGGGCTAAGGAGTGCCCGATGAATAGCCCTAATAACAGATCCCCACCTCTTCCACCCGCTGCCGACGATTTCCCGATTGTTCACTGCATTTGCGGAGTACCTTGCGTTGTGAAAGTCTCTCAGACTCAGAAGAATCCGGGTTGCAAGTTCTTCACCTGCTCTCTCCCCTTTGTACGTATATATGCATATTCTCCTGTTTTCGCTCTCCATTTCTGTTTTGCTTTGTTCTATGTGATGAGTATCTCCAACCTTTTTCGAGTAATAGTAAAAAAGGGCGGTTGAAACTCACAATTTGCTAAAACCCCGGGAAAATGGTCCACCTTTGGACCAAGTATTAGTGTATTACCAGAGTTTAAGTCATGGGTTTAGTCAAATTTGAGTAAAATTTAAGCCAAATTTAACTCAAAATTTCAGTAAAAGCTTCTTTTTTTTTATATGAAGTTAGTCCACTAAGCAAACTCAAACCTATGCGCAGATTACGGTCAGAGTTTTATATGATGCCATGGTTGAGACTTGAGACCCAGATCACATAATACTACTCCTGCCGGAGCTTCTCTCCGGCAGGAACATTATCCAGTAGGAACTTACGGCCTTTGTGCTTAATCCTCGCTCTATGCTCTCCTCGCTCACTCAAATTTTAGTAGTTTCAAATGTTTTCATGCATGTAAACCCACTCTCCCACTTGTGTACGGGCATTATGCTCAGGGCCGGGCTTTGACATTTGTGAGGTCTAAAGCATACTTTTTCAACATGCCCCCCAAATCTTAATATGCTTTGCATAGGTCAAAATAGTTAGGGAATAAAATGTCATACTATGATTGATATAGAAGGCATATTCGATAATACAACTCGATTGAATTAATTAGTAATTTTTATTCATGCCTTACTTGGAGGCCCCAAAATTTATACAAAAATTGGGGCTTAAAGCAATGCTTTACGGGCTTTAGCCCAAAGCCGGCTTTGATTATGCGACTTGGGTCAAGACAGTAGGCTTCCAAATGTATTCTGAGTAAAAGTTTGTGTGCAACTCGTTTTGATAGAAATTTGTATTGGAAGGGATGGTTTTTAGTCAAAGTTTGAGTGAAAAGAAAGAGTAAGAGCAACTCAAGTAACTTTTTTTAATGTATAGCTCTATCCCATAGAGATAGAGTAACGTTTTGACTATAAAAAAAAAACCAAAATTTGAGTAAAAAGCTCCAAAATTTCACTCCACTCGTTGACTCAAACCTAGATACAAATGCCTTTATTCATTTTTTGCGCATTTTTTTTTGCAGGAATCAAAGGTGACTTAAAATTTTACTCAAATTTTAGGGGCTATTTTCTTCATCTTAAATTTACTACAATGCCAATAACGAAGGTTTTACTCAAATTTAAACTTATATTAGGATGCTCTTATTGGAGTATTCATATAAAATTAAGCAGTTACTCAAAATTTAACCCCAAAATTGGGTTAAAGTATGAGTAAGGCTGGATATCCTGTAGTCCTTTTTTTTTGTTTGGTTTTTGAAGTGCTATTGTGATATTGGACTGCATAAGTTATTTGAGGGGCGTAGTTGAAGGCAGATCACTTATGTGTTTGCTTTTTTTATTGCACGAAATTGTTATAGGCCAAAAAATGTCGTTTCTTCCTATGGTGTAAGGATGCACCAAAGGATGAGAACATGAAAACACCTATATGCGGCTGTGGTGCCGGACCCTGTCATATTTACAAGGAAACCAGTGGGCAGGATGCCGGTCGCAAGTTCTTTGTTTGCCCCATTAAGAAGGTAAAGCTATGTCTTAACTGTAATTTCATTTTAGAGGTTATAATTGTCATCTTGTTTAATTGTATTGGATACTGATTAATTCAAGAGTTTTTATCTCCATCTACAATTAATGACATTGCAACATTTTTTTTCCATTTTGTCCATTCTAATGTTTGATAAAAGATTATTTTGACAGTTCTTTTTTTAAATGAAGAAATTTGCATCAATGGTCTGTATTTTTCAACTAGTGGAAGAATACTTCCTTTTTTTCGTTCTTTAGTTTACATAGAATCACTGAACATTATTTATTTTGCTGCATCACTGTGACCTTCCTTGAGGTATGTCAAGATAGTTTCAGAAAATACATATCCTGTAATATGGTTGCACAATAGGTTACCTCTTTGGTGGTCATTTACAACCAGCTTTTGTTAGTATCTGAACTTGAGATTTTCAAAATACCAATTCCTACCTCATCCCTCTGTATAGCCATAGAAACAATCTTTTGTTGCTGTCTTTATTTCGTTGTAAAATCATCGCCTCCCAAAGGGTTACTGTCCATAGTAGATTAATTGTTCGGTGGTCACTCACCTATGTAGCACGGACACGGACATGGACATGGACGGAATTCTAAAAAAATGAAAATGGACACGGCGGGGGACACGGCAAAGTATAAATTAATAAATAAAAATTTATATAAATATATCATATATGATATATGTATGCAGTAACATTTTATATACATAAATGTATTACACTTTTCTTTGAGATATGTTCTGAATCTGATATATATACCGGTACACACACACACACACACACACGAGGCTCGGTTTATATGTATCCATGTATTTATATATATATTTGTACGTAATCCCAGACGCCCGGGAACTTGTGATCCATGTGAAAATGGTGTTAATGCAAAAGATGGAAAGAGGAACATCTTGAATTGAGATTAATTTGTACTGAGATCTGGGAGGTCAAAAATTTGAAAGAGGGGAGGAGAAAATTGGCGGGACATTTTTTCTTTTCTTCTTGGAAGTTTCTTTAGGTAGTATATGGGATAATTTTGAAATGAAATGTGTGTCGACCTAAAAAATGACGTTCACACCAAAGGGGGTGTTACCTTTATCACTGCATTCCAGATTGCAGCGAGAGCATGGGTCTGTGACCTGGTAGTAGTGGCACATCATTTTGGTGTTGCTGTTGCTGTTGCTGCTTCTTGTTTACCGAACTTTATCGTTTCCTAGTCCTTATTGGATGGAATATTAGAACTGTCTCGCATTTTAGAGTTCTTAAGAGTGAATCCCCGTACCTTTTGAATTATTGCCTATAAAATTTATTGTGAGGTTTCGTCTTTCATCCATTCCCTTTAGTTTGGTGTCTGTTATTTCTTTTCCCCTACTCAATTTTCCAGGACAGTAGTTATTTCTGGATTCCCATCTTGTCATGTCCTTCACAGTATGTCAATTTAACCTGAAATGCCTATTGCTCATGTCCTCTATGTTGCCCAGCCTTTGTATATACAGATCTTTATGCTTGGCATGGATTTGAGTATTATATGATTTTCTGTGACATTTGAATTTCTGATATTTCATCCTTTCTTCAGGTTTTAGATCTTCTGCCAACGGCTCCATAGTTATTGGAAGCACTTCCTGCCTAAATATTTATCACATGTTCAATTTTAACAGGGACAGGGCGCTTGTAGTTTTGTTCAACTGGTGGACTCTATTAATAATTTGGTGGATGAACAATTGCTGGATTCTACAAACCATGCTACTCTTGATCTTTTGGAAGATCAGTTGGTGGATGTATCTAATGGTTTTTGGAACCCAAGTTCTCCACCATCTACCTTGACAAGTTGTGGTGACACTAGTCCCTCAAGCATTGAGTTAGTTGAGGAAGGGAATTCCAGCCACCCAGGGATGGAGATCGAGTCACCTGTGGTGGATACTCCTGAACATAGCCGGAAGCTTGGTACGAATGTTGAATTTTCGAGGACAGAAAGAGGTTCACTGGTGGATTTGCAGGGACTAGAAGACATGTCAGAAGAACCTTTGCGTAAAAACCGCAAACGCCTGCGCCATGGTTATCTAAAAATCCCTAGTTTCATCATGGATTCCGTTAGTGACTGCTTGCCGCAGACAAAGTCCACTGGTCTAACAATGGAGAAAGCACTTCGACCCTCTATTCTAACCTCAGGGGCTTTGATCTGTCAAAGGCAAGTTAAGTTTTTGAGGCAGATTTCTTCTGCTGGAGCTTCTTTGCCCGGAGGTGTGTCGTGCTTGTACTTCATGGTTGCATCTTATCCATACCGTTGTATAAGTTTATTTGCTTCCTGGGCACCCAATTAAAGAGTTGCATTTGAATCTTTCTTATTTTTACTTGGAGGTTGAATGTTTTTTAATTTTTTTTACTGTGGTTGCATTTGTATTTTTTTTTTCCCCACGCACAGCTCCATCACACCACAGTTCTGCCTTGGTTGCTAGCAGAGAGATATTGACGGGTTATTGTTTGGATTCTTGTGCCATTTATGAAATTTTGGGCTTTAATTTCAAAGGTTGGTATGGCCGGCTTGTGTTTCCCCCATCTCGGACTCTAGCATTTCAAGCACCGAAGCCTTTTTTTGGTGGTAAATGCTCTAAATATGGCTCTGCATGCTTAAGTTACTTTCTTTGGTCACCTCTTCTAAAAGCACTTGGTTTCATATCTATTTTGCATTTTATTTTATTTTCTCAGGTGTTTTTCCTTCGTTTGATCTCATTTCCCTTCCCGGAGATGCCGATTTACCCATTGAAATATGCCGCCCTTCATCAGTCGAGTCTACCCAGCTCTCTCTCGTTACTCCGTTTCAGCCCTCAGGTGCCGTTCTTTATGAGACATCAGGCCTCAAGCCGCCTCCCAAAGATTTTCCAGGGAGAATAATGAAAGAATCAGTGTTAGATAAATTCAAGCAGGCAGCAGTGTGCCTTCAAGTTGAGCTTCTCTCTCTTCTTGAGTCAATGGATTGTCACGATCACGGGTCAATGCTCGAGGAATCCTACTCTGTTTTTGGTGCTCTCGAGAGATTGTCCGTTGATTATGAACCCTTTAAAGAACAAGTGCTAAAGTATATTGGCCATGCGGCATCATTCGCTGAAGTTGAATTGTCTATTCACAATGGTGACCAGTCTTCACAAGATCTTTTCGGTAATTACAATCACAAAAAACTGCAGCTAGAAGACATTGCTCGTCACCATGCTGAGACTTCGTCAGCTTTGGAATTTTCTAATGAGCACATTCAATATC
This sequence comes from Vaccinium vitis-idaea, assembly GCA_963854785.1. Classification (NCBI taxonomy): domain Eukaryota; kingdom Viridiplantae; phylum Streptophyta; class Magnoliopsida; order Ericales; family Ericaceae; genus Vaccinium; species Vaccinium vitis-idaea. The sequence goes on along the minus strand of OY978219.1, from coordinate 4,776,205 downwards.
TCCAACAAGAGGTCTCCCGTCTTAAGAACATGCTTCTCCATGTAGAGGAGGAATTGGCCTTTTGTAAGGTGGAGCATATGGAGATTGATACTCGCTTTAATCAGTTAGCCGAAGACAAGTTGCAGTCGGAGGTAAATCTTCAAGCTGCATTTAACGAGGCTGAAGAAGCAAAGAAAGTTTGCCAGCAGAGGGAAGCGGAACGGATCATTGCGAAGGCATCCTTTGAGAAGGCTAGGCCGGAACTTCGTCAGAGCTGTAATATGCTTTTCTTGATGTAAGTTCCAGTTACGTCAGGCATCAACTTGTTGAATGCTTTGTAAATGTAAAAATGTAATGTGTTGATCCTCTCTTCCCCACTCTTTACCTTTTATCTTTCTCAAGAGTCGAGACTTACGGCTAGCTAGTGTATTATGTATAATCGCTACTACTTGTTCCTTTGTTGAAGGGCTGGATCCCTTATCTATCTTGAGCTGTACTACAAATATTAGTATAATGTGTGTCATCTTGGCTCTGTAAACATGAAAACAAAAGCCGAGAAAGGACATCGGATGGCATTTGCAATGGCTGATACCAAACTCTGTTTCAATGGACATCAAACGAAGTGCTTGGATATATTACCTGAGGATGCTTATGATGCACATGCCACCAGTTTCATGTACCATACCCCACATTTTCTTTCTGTTGACACGCGGACTAATGTATTTTTGCATTCAATAGTACATTTTAAATGCGACACTTTTGTGTGATGTTGTATTTATTCTGTATGTTTCTTTCTTATAGGCGGTCACCATAGGCTCCACTTTGCAAAGGGCTCTCCACGCGAAGCGAGCTTTAGTACTTGCACCATCTACCACCGAAGGAAGCAGATGGGGAGCGTAGGGTTCGAACTCCAGACATGAAGGGAGGGAATCTATTCCACTCACCTCATGAAGGGAGGGAATCTATTCAACTCACCTCTGCCATCCTAGCAACCACCTTGGTGGTAGATTACTTGTTTGCTAACCGAGAAATTATTGAGTACCCTTGAGCTGTGTGTCCTGCACTCCCCTCCTCTCACAAATCAAAATGCTATGGACCCGTTACATGGAAGACTTTCACCTCTCCCCTCCTCTCACAAATCAAATTGGTGTTTGGGCTGGAATGCCTTCGACAAGTCTATTTGATTACATTTTTTTTTTAATTGATTACTAAAAAGGGCAAGAGGGGGTGACCAGCTTTGCAAGCTCCCTTGGGTGTGACCATATGGGCTCCCGGTCTGCTTATGAAATGTCTAGTTTGAGGCATAGCTACTGTCTGAGAAGAAAGACCGTCACCATAGGCATCACTTTAGTACAAGATGACAAAGGGCCCTTCACGCGAGGCGAGCTTTAATACCTACACCATCTACCACCGAAGGAAGCAAATGGCAAGCGTAGGGGTCGAACTCTCTGGGAGGGAATCTATTTCACTCACCTCTGCCATCTAGCAACCACCTCGGTGGACCCGTTACATGGAAGATTTTCACCTCTCTGCCGGCCATTGCGGGAGCCGGAGCAGGGTGATAAATACCCTCGCAGCCAACTATTTTGTGCGATCTAAATATATGCCACCGATAAATAGGTGTGGACCATTGCTCCATTGATATTGAATACTTAGCCCCAGACCTCCCCATCTTGTGTTTTACATGCTTTACAATTTAGACAATACGGTGTATAAGATGGTACAATATCCAAGTGAAAACATTTCAATTTGCATGATGTATTTGGTAAGCTGAAGTGAATTGATTCTATGCATGTCAACAATTGAAGAATTAGCTAATTCAATGCAGAAACCCTAACCCTAACCACTTGATTTTTTTGCCCTCACTCCCGCCCAATGCAGAAACCCTAACCACTTGGTATAGTTTTACCCTATCTTTTGTCGTCTGAAGTGAAGAAAGACAAAAAAAAAAAAAAAAGATAATTTTTAATAATTTTTTTTTGTTTATATCATAAGGCAATGAAGATATTCTTTTAGACATGTCGTCAACATGTCGTGTCAACTCAAGAGTCATGGTAGCAATCACAACAAGCTATACTATCATTCCATGTACAATAGAACACAAACTGAATATCCACCATTCTTGGCCTAAACACCAAAAAAAAAAAAAAAACAGATCTGATATTCAAAGCTAGTAGTTACAATCACTTTTCTTGCCCATCAATGTGTGAATGCTACGTAACCAACTTCGTAAACCCCATAACAAATACAAACCTAAGTAAACAAATAACCAAAGAGGCATGTATCTATAGATTCATAAAGGTAAAAGAAAACTATAAAGAATTATATATATATATTTTTTTTCTTTTTTCACTTCAGGCGACAAAAGATAGGATAAAAGGATACCAAGTGGTTAGAGTTTCTGTTTTGGGCGGAGTGAGGGCGAAGAGTCAAGTCTCCCTCAAAACCCCTCAAATTGGAATTTTCTGTTAACTTTGTTGACATCCGCTATCTATTAGACTCAATTCGTACAAAATCGAAACTACAATAAATCGATTAGGTGAACTTGAAAATGAAGGGACCAAATCGAGACAATGGTCCATCTAATTTAGTACTACTGATTTAGATACGCACGTACACCGAGGTTAACTTTGCCTCCTCCAATTATTTAATTTAGATACCCACATACGTGGAGAAGCATCTATCATGTTCCATTAGATGCCGAGCATCTCATCTAATGTCTTTTTTCTAATACAACTTATAGCGTTGTACGGGTAATATAATAATGCTTTTCACTCAAGCGATCACGCCAAAGTGGGCCTCACCACATTCTTATATTGATGCTGATAACGGAAAATCATTGACTTATAATTGATGGCTACTTTAGAGTATAGAACAACAATTATGATGATTAATTTATTTGAAGGTTTGCTTAATTTTTTATCAACAGAATCACTGTGCTTTTAAATGTTATCAACTCTTTTAGTGCCAATCTATAAGGAGTTCTGATCTAGCTATAAATGGAGCTTCCGCTGGTAGACGTTCGGATTGGTCTCCCATGATTATTGCCTAAACCCTAAACTCAAAGTGCTTAAACCCTAAATTTGAAGTGCTTAAACTCAAAGTGCCTAAAATTCAAGTGCCTAAACCCATTATACACTACCCCAAAAAGCCTAAATCCCCTAAAATTGAACCCCAAAATTAAACCTCACACTTAACTCTCCAAACATGGCCCTTGGATATACTAAGAAAATTAGCAAAATGACGTAGTTTTGTCGCACAACACGACGCACAGCACCTACCACATAGTGCCTCCCCCGGATTCGGAATTTTCGGAGCATCTAAGCAAGAGGAGCCAGGGTAATGTTTAGGTGAGGACGGGTTAGGCAGGGATGCTTAGGCTCTGTTTGGAAGTTAGGGAAAGATATGGAAAATAAGAGAAAATAAAATAGAAGAAATGGGAAAGAAATCCTCTTTGTTTCTTTTGTTTGGTTATGTGAAAAGGAAATGAAAATATGCACTGATTTTTTTTTTTGGTACATAGGAAAGAAAAACAAAAAACTACACCCTTTCATAGGCCACCCCCCTCATATCAGCTTCCAGGAGGGGGGTGATATCAATTGGTGGCGTGATATGGGAAACCCATTTGTGGTCTTGTTCCACTCCAATGTTCGCTAGCTTGTCCACAACTTTATTCCCTTCACGTTACGTGTGACTCAAGGAGCATCCGGTTGAAGCAATGAGGGCCTTGCACTCTCGAATTAGGATTTTGTGTGGGGAGTGAGCATGGGCATCTCCCGTAATGAGAGCAATTGTTGTTGCAGAGTCTGATTCCACTTCAATAGCCTCCATGTTTTGGCTTTGTACCATCTCCAAACCTCTAAAAATTCCCCATAATTCGGCTTCAAGGCTAGTGCAATCATCAAGTCGATCTTCCATAGAAACCTAGCACCCAGTGACCTCGTTCGGCTACTTCCATCCGTGTTAAGCTTGAGTTTTCCGGTACCTGGGAAATTCCAAGAAATGAGCTTAACATGTCGAATAATGGTAGGGTATCACTGAAATTGGATACAATTTCAGCGCTAAAAACCATACTCTGTCTATGAATACTATCAGGTTTTGAGTCGATATTGTCAAAGACTTTCTTATTTCTTGCCAACCAGATTTTCCACAAGATAACAATAATCATAACAGAGTTAGAATAACCCCCTAGGTCAGATCTTGATTGTTTGATATTAGACTGCAACCACAGTCTCCAATCATCTAGCTCACCCGTAAGGGGTACTTGTATATTAGGGACTTTTGACCATACATTAGAGCTTGTAGGACAAGCAAAAAAGAGGTGAAAAATATCCTCACAAGTATGATTACATCTAGGACACGTCTTAACAGCAGATAAACCTCTCATAAAGCGTTGGTGGTTAGTCAACAATTTACCATGCATGCAAGTCCAAAGAAAATCTTTAAGCTTTGAGGGAATTTTGAGTTTCCAAATCCACTTCCAATTAATATCAGAGGTGGGAGGGTCAAAGATGCGGTCATAAGCAGATTTGACCGAAAAATTACCATTTTGATTCAACACCCAACACGGAGTATCCTCAATCTCAGCGTGTTTAGGGATAAGGATGTTGGTAATTTTCACTTTCTTTTCCTTCCTCTCATTTTTCTTTCTCCTTCTACTTGGAAATCAAACAAATGAGAAGAAATTTTTTAAATTTTCCCTCCCTTCCACTTCTTTCCCCAACTTCTAAACATACCCTTAGGCTTATCTTAGTTTTGTGCCTTTAAAGACTGTATAGTCTATTGATTATAAGCTTAATTTCATCAACTTTCTGGAATCCTCTTGATTTCATCATTCGTTTGTCTTCTTGTTTGATTTTGTAGAAGGCATTCAGAGCTCGCACAGAGCTAAAGCTTAATATGTGGTCACTTTAAATCTTAATATGTGGTCACTTTAAGCTTCCGAAAGTATGCATGGTTTAGGCCTTCTTCGATATCCCTTAGAATAGTCCAATAGAAAAGGCCCTCATTTTTAATCTTCGTTTTAGGCCCGAAAGTCAGGGACGGCCCCGAAAAGTCACGGAGGCTTCATATGCCTCTTAGACCATCTCTAGTTGGCATTGTTAACACATATTCTTGATTTTTCATAAAGGGCCTAGCAGTATTCATGAGTTGCAGCATTTTCCTCCAATTCCAAGAACAATTTGTAGGAATTGGAATTCTAAGGGTTCAGAAAATTTATTCTCGATCAGATTTTTGTAACACCACTTTACCCCATGGAATCATGTCTATCTAAAACAGAAAGAAGAAGTGTTTCTTATGAATGAAGCTATGTTCCCATCCTTGATTCTTCAGTATTGCAGGATTCTCCTTCCAACTCCTCGAACAATTCTAAGGGTCTAGAAACATTTGCTCTTGATAAGATAAGAATTTTTTTTGTAACCCCACTTTACCCGAGGGAAATCATGTCTAAAACAGATATAACAAGTGTTTGATCTTATCAATGAAGCTATGTTTTTTTTTTTTTATATCTTTTTTCTGACAAATGGATGTCCGGGCCAGCGGAGGTAACGACCGGGCATAAGCCTCGACTAATTCCGGAGCCCTAGAGGTAACGACCGTGCATAAGCCCCAAGAGTTTGCTGGCAAGAGGAATCGAACCTAAGACCTTAGGTGCGAGCAAATCCTAAGACTCAAGACAAGATCACTTTGCCAACCCCTTAGGCTTACGAATGTCCGATGAATACTCCTATTTTTGGGAAACAAATAGGCTTCCAAGTAACTTGTGAAGTGCCCATAGATGTCTCTACCTATCCAAAGAAAATTCATGAGGAGGTTATCCATGTGGAAAGAAACCGAGTTGGACAAGATGAAGGTGCGAGGTCTAGAAAAATTTGAACACTGAATAAGACGGATCTGTTATCTTTATCCTTCCTTTATCAATGTTCGTATGTTAGAGAGGTATTCAAAATCTGCGGTATGCACGGCTTTTCGAGAAGTTTGCGGAATATTATGATCAAAGACATGACACACAAGACGCGATAACTATTTTCAATCGGCAAAAGTAACATTTTATTAGGGAAGGGGAAGGGGGTTTCAACTACAGGTTCGAAAATACACCTGTGGGCCTAAATTGCCTAGATAAAACAATGAAAAACATACACTCGTGGCCCTACAATGCCCAAATCAGATAATAGATCTTGCACTTGATTCTTCTGTTCTAATATTAGTGCTGAGTGATACCGTTGAGATTATGTAGTATTCCCTCTTCCTGGTTACAGAAAAGCAAATCTAATTGAGATAAACAGATTTATGGCTGTCACACAACAGTGAAGTGAAATCTGCCCCCACATTCGCTGGCAAATGGCAATTTTCAATGTTAAATCGCTCATTGCATGACCGAACAATTATCCAAATAGTCGCGTAAACTGGGCATTGTAATATTCTGTATTCGAGCTCATGAAACAGCATCGATTCTATTATTATATGACCAAACTCACAGAGAGCGACTCCAACAATCAGATTTAGCATGAAGTCTCAATTTTCGACGTTGAAATATTGCCCATTGCATGACTGAACAATTATCCAAATAGTCATGTAAACTTTCCATTGTAAGATTCTGTATACACTTTCCATTGTAAGATTCTGTATTCAAACTCATGAAACAGCATCGATTCCATTATTATATGACCAAACTCGCAAAGAGCGACTCCAACAATCAGATTTACCATGAAGTCTCTCTCCAATCTCGCTGTCAAATGTAAAGTTGAGTCCTTCTGGATTTGGCACCGTGTTACGGTTTAGGGTTTCTTTTTTTGTCAAATGATAAAAGTTTCATTGATAAAAGAGATCATACATCCGAACGGACCACCGTTCCTCCAAAGAGGAGAACGAAGCCTTAAGGAGGCCTAAACAAGAACCAGATTTAGGACCTTGCACTTAACAGGAACAGAACATCAGCAACTCATTGTCACTCCAACAATAACTACCAAACCATCCAAAACATCCTCGAAGGGATGAGAAAAGCCCGCAGGGGGAAAAAAACCAGCAAAACTAACTAACATAACAGATAACAAAAAACTACAAACCGGCAACTAGTCAAGGACCCAAAGAACCGAGTCACCCGAGTTGCCAACATTGAGTTGCACCGAGTCAACCCAGTCACCCCAAGTTGAAGACGAATCACTCTAACACATCCCATCTGTAGGCCAAAGCTTCATCTTCGGCAAGATCCCGACACCTACACCACAGAGCTCACCTTTGGCAACCACAGATCTTAATGCACCTCCGGCGACCCGTCAGGAAACTCGATCAACGTGAACAAAAGCAAAGGAGGTAGGCTTTAAAAAAATGGAGAACGGTAGAAGAGAGGAGAGCTGCAGTTATTCGGAAAACGGGAAAGAAAGCAAGAAACTACTAGATCGAGGAAAGACGAAGGGAAAACCCCCATAAGGGTGGAGATCCCCTCCCCCCGCCACCGTAATAGGGTAGAAAACCCGGGATAGGGAAAACCCCGTCATAGGGTAGAAATCCTAGGAAGGAAGAGTGGCGGTTGTAGAAATCCTAGGAAGGAGGAGAGGGTTTAGAGAGAGATCTGTTGAAGACAGGGCCGGCCCAAGCCCAAGGCCCATGAGGCCTGGGCCTAGGGCACTCTAAAAAAGGGTGATTTTTGGGGCACTCCATTTTTTAAAATTAGGCTAGACTAAGACTCTTTTTTTACCCAAATAAAGAAAAAAAAACCCAATAGTAGTTACAAAATGGCCTACACAATTGTGGCCCAATCTAAAAAAAAGCCCAATATGAGTTAAAAAGGGCTAAGCGTGATATTGGAACGATTCAAATACAAGTCTGATCGAATGTTAAAAATCTGAATGCAAGGTTTTCCCTTCTGGGCCTTCTTCCTCTTATGAATGAAACAAATACCTGATGTTGCCTTCTGGGCCTTCGGCTGTAAATGACATATATTGTTGATCTCAATGTGAGAAAAATTAGAACTAGTCTAATAGTCTTGCCAGATCATTGTAAAGTATTGAATTTTTTTCCAAATTTCCGTGAAAATTATAATTATGAGGTTGTAAATTCCCATGAAAAGCTGATAAAGTGCACGGTTTTCCAATTTTTTAAAATTATAATTGTAAGTAGATGGTTAAATAAAGTATAGACAAATGGACTAAAATAATTTTATAGACAAATTATTCCACTATTGTTAGTTTGTAAAAATGTACAGGGTACTTTTTTACGACTGGGCCTAGGGCACCCAAATTCCTTGGGCCGGCCCTGGTTGAAGACTCGCATGCATGGGGGTTTTGGGTTTAGGGTTCAATAATCGATTAAATACATTATTATTACAAAATACATATTTGTAAAAAAAAAAGGTTATGGTAAAAAATTCGTTTTTTTTTTAAAGGTTGTCAAATGCTTGGTTAACATTGAAAAATAGAGTTTTTTTTTTTTTTTTTTAACTAGCTGTTAGAGATACTAAAAGGTAAAAGAGTAGCTATTTGTACTTGAGTATTACAACCACGGTTTTATTTTATTTTATTTCACCAATAGAATTGAACTTGAAGAAATCTTTTGTTTTTTTCATCCACCCGGTGGCTACCAATACTTTTAATTTCTTTCTATTATTATACACAGCAAGCAATTGAACTTTGACCATACAATAGAATTTTAAGATTTCATATGTATCCCTTGTGCATCCCGCTAGATGAACAGATTATCGTCTCCAAGATCTAGTTTAGTACCTACTACCTACGGCAATTTAGAGGGAGCAATTAATTAGTAGAAGCATGTGATTCGCTTATGCAGTTCAAAGAAAAAAAATATTAGTAGTAAGAGATTCACTGAAATTATGTATTGGTATATCTATTTTACTTGTTATTCAACGTGTGATCGATGTAATAGTTTTTTTTTAATCAATTATTGGTATCATGTGATTCACTGACATTATGTATTGGTATCTTTTTTTATCTTAACATCCAAGTATAGCCAAATTTTTCTAAGAGAAAATTTAATGAACTTGTTACGATTATAAAAGTTCATTAAACATAAGTTTAAAATAGGGGAAATGCTGCAATACACACCCTTTATTTGGATGTGTTTCATACGCACCCTTATATAAGTTACGAGACACACCAAAATATTACGAATCATATTGTTGAAAAGTTACGAAACACTAAAAAAAGGTTACGATTGCCAATGAGGTGGCACAATATGGACCATACAATAGGTGCATATGATACACAGTTTTAATGGGTGTGTATTGTAGCCATTCGCTTAAAATAGTATATAAAATAAGATAATATATTGTGGTAGGCTTTGGGTGAGAGAGAGTGAACTCAAATGGGGGAGAGAGCACCAGGTGATTAAGCACAAGGAGTGTGCTTAGAAGTTATAAGTGTCAAGTCTGTGTTGTGTTGTCTATGTACTAATGAGTACAATTAAGTATATGTACAAGCATTTACATACATAATGAAGTTTGTGTTTCTTCCGTTATTTGTGTACGCAACAAAAGATCGATGTGTCTGAAACTATTTGATGGGTGTAAAACACCAGTTAGGTGATTATTGTAAGATTCACATTGGCATGGGTGATTGTTGTAAAGAGTCAAATTTGCATAATAACCCTTTGGGAAACCAATTTAGGTTTTTTTTTTTTTTTTTTTTTGGCATTCGTCATCGTTATCTATTACATGGGAGAGGGAGGAATGGAACTCAATCCCGTGATGCAGTGTGGGGCATCCAAGAGCTCTACCGGATGAGCTAGCCACCACTTGCGGAAACCTATTTAGTTGTCGAGTTTTAAACTTGTTCTCTGTTTTTTTGGAAGAACTTATTATTCGTGTTAATGTTGAAAAGATGTTTTTGAATTTTCAAAAAAAAAAACTTTTTCTACAGGGAAATAAACAAGAGATCAAAATAATTGTGGACGGTGAGATCCACGCGGCTCGCTCTCGAAGTTCGGATGTGAAAAACTAAAGAAAAACGTGAGTCGCCACCCGGGATTTAAATTTAGAAAATGTTTGGCACCCGAGAAACCGTTTTAAGAATAATTGTTGACTCTCATGCCGTTTTGGAAAAGGTTTTGATCCGCGAAAAGATTCTTTTTGGATTCGGAAGCCAGGTTACGCGCGGGGAAGGTTTTATTAAAAAGCACCCCGCTTGCCCGGGAGATTCCCGGTCTCTACTAAATAATTTGTGGGATTTTTGTAGAAAATATTTTGTTAAAAACTTTGACAATTTAAACAAGCAAATAAAGAAATAAATTAAAACCATAACGGGAATAAAATTTAAACAAAGAGGACTAAATAATAATAATAAGAAAATAAAGGGTGAAAAGTGTAATAATAAAAAAAAAGTTGCAGAGAAACCAGAAAAACAGAGTACGAACAGAGGAAAAGCAGAGGAAAAGTTTTGATTTAAACGGGAGCCGTGCGGCTCCTACACAGGAGCCGTGCGGCCTGTGCCACAAGCCGCGCGGCTTGTGTACAATTGATTTTTCAAAAATTTTGTATCGGGACCAGTGAGCCCAAAATCCGTTCAAAATTTGATTTTCTTCTTCAAATCAATTCCAAACAAGTTGTTTTTGTTTGTAAACAAGTTATTCAAGTGAAACTTATTTCCGGTACGGATCGTACCGTGCGTTTATCGAGAAAAAATCGTCCGGTACGGCTCCGAAAAGCCGGTTTTTGTTTCGAAAATAGTTTACCGAGTCAATATACGATTGTTGAAACCATTATTAACTCGGGGATGCCCTCGGAGAACCACGATTTGAAAATCGAAGTTCGAAAAATGATTTATACCTTTCTGGAACTCGAAACAGGGGTGGAAACTTCGGACTCTTCGGGTTTGAACTTGTAAGATCAAGATTGGGTATGAATGGGAGTAATATAGGAGGACCGAAAGGGAACGGAAAGTGTGAAGTTTCGGGAGTTTTACTGGCGATATTTCGGACAAGAACTTTGCCGGAAAATCGAACGGAATTTCTCTCGGGGTGTAATTTTCGGCCTCCGTATTTCTGTGTGTGTTTTCTGTGAGGAGGGAGCCTCCATTTATAACCGAAATGAGAGAATAAAAATGATGATATTCGGCGATGGCGAGATGATGATATTCCTTGAGCTGGCCTGTCAAGAATTTTTCAGAGATAACAACACTAGCCGCGCGGCTTGTATGAGGGAGCCGCACGGCTTGCATAAGCGAGCCGCACGGCTTGTGTGAAGAAGGAAGAACCGTACGGCCTATAACAGGAGCCGCACGGCTTGTGAGGCTGAGTTTCCAATTTTCCTGGACAAGTTCCATGGTGGTTTAAACGTTTCATTCGTCATCGGGCATGCACGGGTATCCAAAATTGGGGTGTCTACAATAATGAATATATTAATTCTCAAAAATAATTTCTGATACAGTTGAAATCAATTTACCTTTTCTTTTCACTTTACCTTCAATTTTTCTTTTTCTTGCATTATCTTGCTAATTGGTTTATTTGCATAGCCATAACCAAACAAAGCACTTTTCACATCGAATAAAATAACGAACATTATTATCCAATCAGTGATATTAGTTTATGTTAGTTGACGTTGTGTCAATATCTATCGGATCAAGGAATAACACTAGAATCGTCATCCGTGAATCACCGTGACACAGCAGCGAATCGGCATCATACATTGATCACAGACATCGGACATGCCAAAGCAATCTCTCGCGGGACGTATCTTTCATTTATTTTGGTTTTGTCTTAGGTTCTTCTCAGCTGTATTATGTCTTTTCTTCTGTTATTGTTTATGTACGGTAGATTGTAATAGTCCTATTATGCAATGAAATTCTATCTCTTCCACCAAATAAAAAAAAAAAAGGGATCCCACACTACAGGGTTTCCGTTGCCATATCTATGTGCCAATCTTTCCAGGCAGGTAGTTTCTTCAATTGACATCATGCATTTCTTTTTTCTTTCCTTTTTTTTTTGTTGAAAAACAATAAAAAAAATATAGAGCTTTAAATAGCAGAATACTACAACTACAATTTAAATTATAGATCAATTTGTGGATTCCTGTTTGTGAAAGCCCCCTTTTTTTGTATATCGCGATCAAGGTATAATATAAGAATTAAAAGTTAAAATACAATTGGTATAACTTATTTCTTGTTCAGCCTACTGTATTTTCCTTTTGAATTTCCCCCCTGATGTCTTATCATGATGTGAGGATTTACTGATAACCGACGTTTTTTTTTTTTACTCTTGTCGATCAATTTTTTGTTTTCTTTTCCTCAAACTCTCTTTTTATTTTTATTTTTATTTTTATTTTTATTGTGTATTTTGTATTTTGTATTTTGTATTTTAGGGGTCAATTAGATCATTGCAATGGAATACTCTGACAACCATTTTTAATGAGAATCTATTACTTATTTAATTATTTTGATAACTAATAAGGGTGATAATTGAATAAAATTGAAGAGGAAATTGGAACACTTCTATTTCCGAGGAGATGTAATTTTTGGCGAAAAGTCACAATTCTTTCTTTCTCATCATTTGAAAGAGCCTATTACAGTTGGTGTTAAAATGTTACGATTGCCAATGAGGTGGCACAATATGAACCACACAATGGGTGCATATTGTACACACCTTTATGGGGTGTGTATTGTAGAATTTTTCTACAGTTGGTGTTAAAATTATGATGGTACCCGCTGAGGTTAACTTTGCCTCTTCCAATTAATTAATTTAGACACGTACATACATACGAGGAGAAGCATCTCATGTTCCATTAGATCATAAGATAAAAGAGTTTGGTGATGCCAACAACTTATAGGCCTCGTTTGTTTGATCGGAGATAAATGGATGGGATATAAAATCTCTTGGGATATGGATGGGATATGAAATCTTTGGAATATTGCTCAGGATGGATATCAATGGATGGAGGAAATCAATATCCGGTGTTTGTGTTCAACGGAATATGGGTGGGATATGAACTTTTTTTTGTTGTTTTAGCCTTTGAAAAACCAAATCCCATCCAACCCCCCCCCCCCAATGGGATTTTATCTCCCACTGCCGTACGGGATAAAAATTGGTGGGGATATGAAATCCCACCCCATTTAGCAACAACAAACAATGGAAAATGGGTCCCATCTCCAAACCTCTCATATCCCATCCCTCAAATCCCCCTAACAAACAGGGCCATAATGTTTTCTCAAATACAACTAATAACGTTTCTCACACCAAGTGGGCCTTACCCCCACTCTTATAATTGAGATGCTGATAACACAAATTCATTGACTTATACTTCATAGTGTGGAACTTGGGGAATGTGTCACTCACTTGTCATAAAATTAATCACAGTGGTCTTTTCTCAAGAACAATTTTTTGTTTTCCAATGGTGCAACTGAGCAAAGGAGAGCTAGGGTAATGTTTAGGTGAGGAAGGGTTAGGATTATCTCAGTTTTCGTGTTTTAAAAATCTGAATAGTCTATTAATTTGGCGAAGAGATAGAAGAATCCAATAAATCAAAACCCTGTTACAACATATAAAAACGAAGAAACAGGAAAGAAAAGCAAAAAAAAGAAAATAGAAAAAACCAAAGAATACAGGACAAAAATCGTTGGGGTTGTCACGCCGCCGATAGGGATGGCAATGGATCGGTTTGGTCCGGGTTTTGCGATTACCATACCCAAAGTATTTATCTATACCCAAATCCAAACCGATATCCGATGGGTATGAATTTTAGTGCACCATAACCAAACCATATGGATTTGAATTTTATCTAAATAGCACCAAACCCGCATTAATATTCATTCCATTAATGAACATATGAAGGAAAAAGATTATATATTAAAATAAAAAAGTAATATACCACATGATTTTTCCATTAAACATCTAAATTCCAACATAATCAAAGAAAATAACTAAATAATAAACTTTTCTTAAGAGATTCCTATAGAGACTCTTGAGATTTTTAAGGGATTTGAGAGGAATAAGGAGAGAGATAAAATAAAAAGTCATTGAAAGTTATGAATTGAAAAATAAAAATTACATGTACATAAAAAAATAATATGTGTGTATATATATATATATATATATATATATATATCCTATAAATAATATTATATGGATCGGTTTGGGTTTGGGTTTGGCCGAATACTTGTTAAGACCAAACCCAAATCCAAACCCGTTGGGTATCATGTTTTGAAAACCAAACCCATCCCATGGGTAGGAAAAAATATAAAAAACCGCACTAATTGGGTCGGTTTGGTTTGGGTATCCATTGGTTTTGGGTGAAATTGTCATCCCTAGCCACCGATGCCGGAAGTCCGGATCTGGGGATTCCAGATCTAGCTCCCCTTTTGCCCAAAATTAGGTTTCTGCCACCCATCGGAAGAGGAGAGAAAGTCGATCGCCTTGGGGAGTTGCCTAAAACCAAGTGGGGGAAACAATAAAGGAGAGGAGAGGAGGAGGAGGAGGAAGGTGGAAGGGAGCGATGGGGAAGGGGGAGGTGTGGCAGCCGCTAGGGGAAAACCCTAGGGAGAGGCTTCTCCCGCACGCCCTCCCCTATCTATTAGTTGAATTGGGCTTATAATGATTGTGGACTTACTTTTAACGTGATGCTATATTGATACTTATATTCTCTTACCGCTTATAACAAAAAAAAGTTGTTTAAACTATTGATTATGAACTTAAATTCGAACCACTTTATAGAATTCTCTTGATTTCATCATTCATTTGTTTTCTTGTTTTGATTTTGTAATAGGCGTTGGAGGCTTGGTATGCTTCTTATAGCATCTCCAATGGAGCTTGGGAGTCAAATCTCAATGGAGCTTCACTTTCAGAATGTCCACCTTTCAGAATCAGAATCAGCAGCAGAAGCTCTTTCAGTCTTACCTTTTGATGAAAACCAAATCCTACATGGATTTGGTAGAAACGAATTTGCTTCAAAATTGATAGGAATTGTCAATTGCCAAATATGTCCTTTAGAGTGCAAAAAATAGATTTTTGGATCTTTAGACCATGTGAGCATATTTGGCACCCTAATTGGAGAGGAGGAATTTTAAGGATGTCAAATTTTGATCTCTGAATTTGAAGCAAAGGGTGGAGATGCTCTCATGCCTCGTTTAGTTGCATTTGTAATGCAAAGTAGTCTTAATATATATACCATACTAGCATGACATTTAAAATCGCAATCATATATGGACACGGGTTACCATACACACCCCTAAAATAGGGTGTGCAGTTTGCATTTTTGTATTGTGAACCACATAAATTCGTACTCGAAATTTCGTAATTGGACACCAAAAAAATTGTATCTTGGACCACAAAATTTGTAATGAGCATGAGAAAAATTCGTAACGAGTACCACAAAAATTCACAACTTTGCGCTGTCTTTTTGAACCATAAAATTCATAAATTGGACCCCAAAAATACATATGTTGGACCACAAAAGTTCATATATGTGTATTATATATTTTGACCTAAAAAACCTCATTACACGAGCCGCGGAAATTCATATGTTGAACAACAAAAAATCCAGATGACCCGACGATGCTTGTCACTGGGCAATCGCTAGAAATATGACCTGACGTGTGCTAGTCGCCGGACAATTGCTGGAATATGACCCGACGTGTGTTGTAGTGTGCCTCCTCCTGGTTATAGAAGAGCAAATCTAAAGATAAACAGGTTTATGGCTATCACACAAAAGTGTAGTGAAATCTGCCCCGCATTTGATGGCAAATAAGATTTCATGAATTCGACAACTAAACAAATAGTCGTCGAAACTTTTGTATTGCGTGGTTTTTTATTCGGGCTCGTGAAACAGCATTGATTCTCTTATGATAAGATCAAACTGGCAAAGAGCAACTCCAATAATCAGATTTTGTATGAAGTCTCTCAACCAGGGACGGAGCCAGGAATTTCACTACTCAAAAACAAATATATTTTCTAAAATATTTTGTAGAGGTGAACCTATATAATTCATAAGATTTTATTATTATTTTCTATATAATACTAGATGATTTTTTTTTCCTCTTGTAGGGGCAGTCACCCCTACTGGCCCCTCCCCGGCTCCATCCCTGCTCTCAACAATCTTACGTGGATTTAGCAAATGGCAACTCACATCAAATTTGTTAACAACTGTCAAACGCTTTGTTAACATTGAAAAATAGATACTTTTTGTAAACTAGTTTGTACATGAAGTTTTGCAACCATTGGACGTTTTTTTTTTTTTTTGGGCCAATAGAGTTGAACTTGTGAAAATCTTTTTTTCCTCATTCGAACCGTGGACTACCAATACTCTTAATTTATTCTCTTGTTTTATATGAGAAGCAATTGAACTTTGACCGTACAACGGAATCTCGAAATTTCAATCGTAGTCGCTTGTACATCCGCGATAGATGAACAAAATCTCGTCTCCAAAAAGATCTAGTTTAGCTATTAATGTGGCAATTTAATGAGGGCAAAGTAGCATGTGAGTCACTGACATTGTGTATTGCATTCCATTTTAATTGTTTTTTACCGTTAATCGAATTTTAGTTTTTTCATCAATTGAATGAGTATTTTATTACCATAAATTAATATCAAATCGTTGAGCAAAAAAATATTTGTACCTTGTAATTTGAGATGAAAAATCATAGCATATACGTACAACCAAGTATTTTTAAGTGAAATTTTATTGAAGTTACTATAATCGTATATAAAATAAAAATGGTGTGGTACAATTTGACACTGGTCACACTTGGTTGGGGGAAGGGTTTTGCGTATCAAATTTAGGTATTCTAAATTGCTTCATAAGCCATAAATAAATTTGACATCTTCAAAGTTGAAGTCAACGGTAAGTTGCTCTTCATCTCTACATTGTACTTAGATTTTCTTGATTTTTTGGGCTATGCCCACAGACAAACTCTCAATTCTCACGCAAAAAACTTAAATTACAAGATTTAATAATTTGTTTAAATTGATTTAACCGTAATCAAGTACTTGAGTCAGCAGCCATGCACCTCGATGAATTTTAAATTGTTAAAATTTACCGACCGTCCAATTTTCCGCTTGCCCCAAGGCTTTGACAAATAACAAAATGTTATACTTATTCCACTTTGTTTTTCAAACTTAATTTGACAGAGGACCATGTGTAACAACTTCATAAATGTACTCCCCCTTTGGGGCCATGATAACCTATTAGTATTAACTTATGATCATAAATATAGCTCCTATTTTAATCTTGCTATAACAAATTGACAATGAAAGAAATTCTTCCATCTCTATCTGCCCCTTTCGTCCTATGTCATGGTCTAACGAGCCAACTTCTTTCAAGTTGCCTATTGGACTGCACGCCCGTGAAGTCCGGCCATTTACTAAATTAGGTGGTAGCCTAAAAATTGGTTTGCCCTGGCAGTGGAGAACGAGTGGATAAAAATAAGATTGTTTTTTTTTTAATTGTATTTTTAAAGACTTTTTGGGACTTTTTTGTGAAGAGAATTTGAGAAAAAGTCAAAAAAAAAAAAAAAAAACGATAAGAGGAAGGGTCTCTATCTTCATTTTCGTTTTTCAAACTTAATTTGACGAACTGTGGGTAACTACCTCCATAAATGTGCTCACCTGTGGAGTATTAACTTATGGTCATTGGTCATAAATGTAGCTTCTATTTTTGATGATTCATCAATCCTGATTTGACACAATTAGAAAGTGGTGGCTAGCTCATGCGGTAGAGTTCTTTGATGCCCCACATTGCATCCTGCGATTGAGCCTCATTCCCTCCTCCCCCATGTAATAGATTAGGAATGACGAAGGAAAAAAAAAAAAGAAGAAGAATTTGACACAATTATGGGTACTAAAACAAAGAGTATCGAAAATGTACAAGCGGCCTGTAGAACCCACTTTAAGATTCTACACAAACAATTCGAATCGTTCAATAATCTTAAAATAATTTTTTGAATGACCTTGCAAAAAAAATCAGCTCAATTAGATATATCAAAAATGATTTTAGCAACCAAGCTAAATTCAACTTTTATGGGAAATTTCATTTTAGCAAATGAGAAACATTGGCTGATTTTCTTATAGGGACTCTTGAAACATGTTTTTAACAAATAGAACAGTTCCACTCATTCGTGTGAGACCCCGAGACGGATCCCACAAAATTTGGTGTATATATATATTTTTTTTTTTAAGAAAAAATGACAATCTTGTTATATATTTAGTATACGCCAAATGGTACAGTACCTATAGTTTTAAAACCATTCTCGTGCTAAAGTGGAGAACTAGTGGATAAAAAATTGTAATCTATAATCTGGCCGATTATATTTGTTTTTCATTTTATCTAGAAGTAAGTTGGGAAGGGGCATATACTTTTCCAAATTCGAAAGTTTAATGATGTTAATGATAGGGTATTCATTAGGATTGATAACGCAATTTACATATCTCAAAAGAAGATGAGATGAACTTCCCTCCATGCCTCTTCAAATTATCATTTATATTCGATTCACCTAAGTTCTCCGTTTAATTTTTATTTTTTTACCTATCCCAGTCCGTCCAGTTTGGGATTTTGTAAGCCCTGCCTGGACCCCTTTTTCTGACCCCAATAATGATTGGAACAGATTTCCAAGAAAGTTCCTAGAAAGTTCAAAAATTAAATTATTCATGAAAATTAACGCACATCGAAAAGTACTATATGTCCAAAATACATTTGTATATTCAAGTTTGAAATCATATTTTGTCCATCTGTTATTAAATACGTAAATGTGTTTTGTATATGTATGTTAGTTTAAGTTAATATTCTTAGATGATTCTTGTAAGTTTGAAAGAGACCCACGGATTCCCAGACTAAACTGATCTTAGACAAAACTGGACGGGAGCTTCGCCGCTCATTTCGAACCACAATGATGATCATAATCATTTGCCATGCATGCATCGCAAACGAAAACATTTTTCCAAAAGTATGATTTTATCTAATATTGGGAGACACACATGAACAAATTGAATTTTGGCCCACAAAATTTAGTACAAAATGTTTACGAAAATGGTTCATTATAACAAACACAATATGACAATGTTTACGTATCTATCTGTATTTGACCAAGCTTAATTATTTCAAAATTATTTATCTCCGTGCCCTACTAGCGTAGGCTCTAGATTATAGTAGTTGTAACAAGAGAGAGACCTTTTTCTAAAGTATATAACTATAAACTTAAAAGGTGGTTCATTATTAATAAGATACGATAATGTTTATGCGTCTATATTCGACCAATCTTAGGTATTACTAAATTTACTTATAAATAAATTTGACATCTCCAAAGTTGAAGTCAACGTTGAGTTGCTCTCATCTCTACATTTTCATTTATATGACAAAGAAATGAACGCTGCTACGTGCACAGACCGTGGTGCACCGACCACGTACCGATGACGTCGCCGACGCCGTTGTGGGCCCCAACCAATCGATCCGAGCCGTTCATCCTTCTCAAAATCGAATTCCGAGTGGGTCCATGCAAGAATCGAGGCAATCGGACAGCTGTATAAGCTCGATCCAAAATCACCCCCATTTCATTCAAAAATCCGTCGGTGCACCACGGTCGGTTCCCTTATCTTTTTTGCAAAGAAATCCTATCCAAATTTTATTTGTAACCCTTCGAGGTTACAAAATATAGTTGGATCCCTCAGTTTATAGTTCAATTAAATTTATTAATGATGATTAGATTTGACCCAAATTTTTTGAGCTACGCCCACAGAGTCCCAGCACCCACAGAGTCCCGGCACATAAATTTGCAAAGATTTACTATTAAGTTTTTTAGATTGATCTGTCATAATCAACGACTTGAGTCAGCATGGATTGTCAACGGAAAAACAAGGGGTACTGACGCCTTGCATATAGACCACGCACAAATGGCACCAGGGACTCCCGTGTGGATCCCAAATGATTAACTCAAACCATTCATCCATCTCAAAATTAAATTCTGAGTAGGCTAATGTAGGAATCGATGCAATCGGAGGGCCAAATGAGCTCGATCCAAAATCACCAGATTTTGTTAAAAAGCAATTGAATGAAATGAGGTGATTTTGGATTGAGCTCATATGGCCATCTGATTGCATCAATTCTCACGTATGCCCACTTGGAATTTGATTTTGAGATGGATGAACGGTTTGGATGGACTATTTGGGACCCACACGGGGTCCCGGGTTCCCTCCATGCGTGGTCAGTACATTCTGGTGTGTACATATAGAACGACCATCCAAATTTTTGTTGGCCCCAAGGATTTGACAACTAACAAATTGTTATAACCTTTGTTTTTCAAACTTATTTGACAGAGGACCGCGTGTAACAACTTCATAATCGTACTCTCTGTGGGCCCATGATAACCAATTATATTAAAACTTATGATAATAAATATTGGGGAGTGATTTCTACACCCCCCAAATTGATAGCCACACCCCCTTTCTTGTTTTTTAGTGAAGTTTTTATGTGTAAAAACTTCACTAAAAGATAAGAAAGGGGGTGTGGCTATCAATTTGGGGGGTGTGAATATCAATTACCTAAATATTTCTCCTATTCTAATCTTGCCATGACAGTGAAAAAGATAATTCCTCCATCTCAATCTGCCCCTTTCGTCTTTTGTCATGGTGCGACTCAGATCAATAATGCTGCACTTACATTCTTTGGCTTACATTCTCTGTTTACACCGTACTCCGATGCTTGACACGTGTCCTCTCTCCTTCCTTAGGGGTTGTTATGCGCCCCCACCCTGACACACCCTTCCCCAACCGGCCCCACCCCCAATTCCCCTAATACCCTTCCCCACTTTTTCGGCTGAACTTTCTCTTTTTCTTTTTTTTTCTTTTTCTGTTTTTTCTTTTTTCTTTTAACTTTATTTATTTAGTTACTTATTTAATTTAGTTTACTCAAATTACATTTGCAAGTAAATTATTTTTTTACATTGACATCTATATTTGACTTTATATTTTAATTAGTTAATTAATTTGTTTTAACAATGAATAATAAAAAAAACTTCTAAAAGTGAATAATATTACAATCATGTTTAAAAGTAAATAAATAAATAAAATCTTCTAAAAGTGAATAAATATTACAATTGACAATGTTCAGCCCTAATCAATATTGCCTCCAAATTGTGGTCCCGGCATGACGTCCGGTATGTTCAACCACAATTGAACACGTGCATTATAAGTAACAGCCCATCCTGCAGCTTCAACAGACGCATTCCGCCACCACCATATTGGGATGGGTGGTACAGGGTGATGAGGGCGCAAAAAAAGTTGCACGAAGTGATTGTTAATACGGGCAATAGCTATTTCTTGGCGTTGTTGGACTGAAACTGGACGGAATCTCAAGGGCAAGTGAGTAAAACAACTTCCAGCATTCGCGTCAAATGTATGTAGTACAATGTTGTACCGTGGATACTGGATAGCGGAATTGATATGTCGTGTGAACGATAAGCCCTCAAATCGTGCATACATGGCAATCCGTGTGTTGTTCTGATCGAACAGCCGCAACAAAATAACAAATATGTATAAGTAAAACATTATCCAGTCTTATCATATTTATCTACTTTCAAAATGAATGACGAATATGCATAACAACAACGGAAATAACTAACCTGATTAGTGCTAAATTCGGGTGTAAAAGAAAATCTGAATGAGTGGTTGTAATTGAAGATAATAAGATAAGAAGGTAAAAAGAAAATCTGAATGAGTGGTTGTAATTGAAGATAAGAAGAATATAAAAATTAAATAAATAAGATTAAATAATTAAGAAAAAGATGTAAATAAAAAATATTAAATAAATAAAAAACAAAAAATATATATATATAAATAAATTAAAATATATAAAAGAGAAAAAAGATATTAGAGCATATTAAAAAGATAAAAGAGAAAAAAGATATTAATGAAAGAGATAAATAAATAATTAAATAAAAAATGAATTAAATAAAAAATGAATTAAATCAAAGAATTGAATTAAATAAATAATTAAATGAATTAAATAAATACTTTAATTTATATAAAGAAATGAAATAATATAAATAATATAAATAAAGTAAATAAGGTAATTAAAGGAAATAAAGTAATATAAATAAAGTAATTAAAGGAATTAAAGTAATATAAATAAAGTAAATAACGTAATTAAAGGAATTAAAGTAATATAAATAAAGTAATATAAATGAATTAATATAAATAATAAAGTAATTAAAGGAATTAAAGTAATATACATAAAGTAATTAAATGAATTAAAGTAATACTCCCTTCGTTCCATAATATTGGTCCCCTACGAAACTACGTGCATTTTTTTAAACTAAAAAATAACGCATCTATAAAATAATTTTTGGATTTTTTCCGCACCGTTTTAAAGTTCACAATGAGATCTATCAAACAAGATCTATATTGATGAACAAATTATGTTCATAAGTACATTATTTTTTAGTTTTAAAATTGCACGTAGTTTCGTAGGGGACCAATGGAATGGAACGGAGGGAGTATAAATAAAGTAATATAAATGAATTAATATAAATAATATAAATAACATATTATATGGTAATTAAAGGAGAGAAGGAGGGGCAAAACAGTAAATATGGCGTGTCAGGGGGGCGGGGCCCAGGCGGGGCGCGTAACAATTTACCTTCCTTATCCTCTCACTCTCTCTCTCTCTCTCTCTCTATAACTTTTCTCTCTCCTCTATCCACTTCCCCGCTTTTCTCTCATTTTTTATTTTTTACAAATTAAAATGTTTATAACTTTTATTTTCCGTATCCAATATTGAAAAAATATATAAATATTTAAAATTTACTCGACGACATCTATCAAACAAGACCAATATTGAATAGGTAATTATGTATAAAAAATGATTTTTTTGTATAGGCTCTTTTTTCACTAACTTTGAGCGCATGAATTTAACTTGATTTGAAATGAAAAATAATAGTTATAAACATTTTAATTTGTAAAAAATAAAAATTGAGAAAAAAGTTGGGGAGTGGGTTGAGGAGAGAGAAAAGTCTGGGAGAGAGAGAGAGTGAGAGGGAAGGAGCGAGACTGCGAGAGAAAGTCAGGGAGAAAGAGAGAGGACATGTGTCAAGCATCGAGGTAGGGTGTTAGCCAGAGGGTGTAAGCGTAGCATTATTGGACTCCGATTAACGAGGCAACTTCTCTCAAGTTGCCTATTGGACTGCAGTCCGGCCATAGTGGAAAACGAGTGGATAAAAATAAGATTGAATCACTTTGTTTACTTCACATTTCTAAAACAATTTCCAAAAAAATTCTTTTTCCATCGCTCATCTCTCCAATCATTAATCATATTTCTCTCTCTACTCATACCCTCTCTCCAATCATTATTTTTATTTCTCTCTCTATCTCTCCAATTATTACACCTCTCTCTAATTATTATTTTTTTTCAAAAACTCATCCAAACACTATCTCAAAAATATTTCTCAAAATATTCTTCTCAAAACTCTCAACCAAACACATCGATTGTTTTTCATACCTTACTTTTTGAATTTTTATAATTTTTTTTATGAAGAGAAATTGAGCGAAAACTCGAAAAGATTTTTGGATGAAGAGATAAAAAATCATTAATCAGCCAATCAAAACTGCAGTCACCAACAAAAAAAAAATAGAAAAAAAATAGTTAAAAAGAAAAGGAAGAAAGAAGAACCGCCAGTGCATGCGCCACCACTGTCACCCGTTGCTGCCCGCCGCTGCCGATGTCGGAAGCCCAGATTGAAGGGATCTGAATCTGGCTCCCCCTGGTCCAAAAATTGGACATAGTCGCCCATACCGAAATGGAGAGGATCGTCTACCACGGGGAGTCTCCAAACGCCAAAGAAGCACATCCATAGAGGGTCGGAAAGGAGAGCAGGCGGGTGAAAGGGATGTTGTGGGGGAGGGGGACTCAATCTGCCACCAAAGCGAAACCCTAGGGAGGTGCCGCCGCCATCTCTCTCTCTCTCTCTCTCTTTTTCTCTTTCGATAAGAGGAACGGTCACTATCTTCGTTTTTTAAAGTTAATTTGACGGAGGACTGTGTGTAACAACTTCCTTAAGGCCCCGATTGAATGGTGCCAAAATTTCGGGGGATAAGTTATAGAGGGGGTATAAGATAAGAGAGGATATTATTTTTGGAGGGTTAGCTCACATTGATGTGATGTTTATGGAGGGGAAATAAAAAAGTAGTTGGTTTAGATGGGGTATTAAAAAAGGGGGGATAAAATAGTACTTGGTTTGGATGGGGGATAAAATGGGGGGATAAGGTTTTTTGTAGTTGAAATAAGGGAGAGGAGGTGTTATTTTTTCCTTATACCCGGGGATAACTTTTGGGCAGGGGGAGGGGTGCCCAAAAATTATACCCCTCTATCCCCCTGCTGGACATAACTTTTGGAGGGATGAAAATTTATCCTCCTGCGTTTTTGCCTAGCCAAACCATGCTAAATGTGTCACATCAGGCCTTATACCCCCTCAAAAAATTACCCCCTTCCTTTAAACCCATCCAATCAGGACCTAAATGTGCTAACCCGGGAGTATTAACTTATGGTCATAAATAATAGCTTCTATTTTAATACTCCTACTAAAAAGATGATTCATCAATCACAATCGGACACGACTATGGGTACCAAAGCACCAAAGCAAATAGTACTAAAAATTACAAGCGGCTAGTGGAATTTATTTTTGGATCCTTTCATATAATTTGAATCGTTCAATAATCTTAAAATACAGTAATTTTTTCAATGACCCTGCCAAAAAGAAATTAGCTCAATTGGATATGCGTTAGTGGTTGATCCAAACTTTAAGTTTTTATCAGAATTTAGGATCCTAAATTCTGAATGAGAAATTAGAATATTGGATCACCCACTTATGCATATCCAATTGAGCTGGTTTTTTTGCAGGATCATTTGAAAAGTTATTTTAAAATCATCGAAAGGTTTGGATTATTCGCGTGAAACCCAAAAAATAGACTCTGCAAGCCGCTTGTACATTTTTAGTATCCTTGGGTTCGGCACCCTTATTTTTATCGATCTCTTTCCGCCCCTTTCGTCTTTTGTCATGGTCAGACTTGGAGAGAGTTAAGGCTCCATTCCACTTTATTTCAGGGCTCCATAATAATGATTGAAGCAATTAATTTGTCTAAATTATTATTTTAAGGGTGATTATTAAAAACCAGTTCATTCAGATATAGACAATAACTTGATCAATTCATTCAATTTTTGTCTATGCAAATTTAGGGATGAAAATCAATTGCCTTTACCGATTTACAAATGAGTTTCTTGTTTGCTTAAAGCTTTTAGCACCCCCAATTTTCATTTGCTAAAAGCAGCTAGGTGATTTTAGCAACTTGCTTTTAACAAAAGAAGTATGTGAGAGAAATGGACCCGGGGACCCTGTTGATTGCAAGGGATGGCAGGCTCTGCCGAGCCGATCGGGACCGTCCAAATGTGTTTTGAACGGTCTGCCAAATTCAAGAGAAAATTAGCTTTTAACAACTTAGCTTTTATCTAATGGGGAAAAAAGTGATTTTAGCAACCAAGCTAAATTCAATTTTTATGGAAAATTTCAATTCAGCAAATGGGAAACATGACCTGATTTTCTAATAGGGACTCTTGAAATATGTTTTAAACAAATAGAACAAATCACACATTCGTGTGAGACCCCGAGACGGATCCCCCAAAATCTAGTATATATATTTTGTGAAAAGAAAATCCGGCATATTTTTAGTGTACACCAAATGGTGTACCTATAGTTTTAAAACCATTCTCGTGATTTTATCACTACTAACACCAAATTTGGTTTCACCCAAATTTGGCTTCACCCAAATTTGGCTTCCCCTAAAAGTGGAGAACTAGTGGATAAAAAATTGTAATTTATTATCTGGCCAATTATATTTGTTTTTCTTTTTGCATAAAAATAAGTTGGGATGGAGCATATACTTTTCTTGAGTGTTGAAGATTCCAAATTCAAAAGTTTGATAATGTTAATGATAAGGTCTTGATTAGGATTGATAACGCTATTTACATATCTCAGAAGAAGATGAGATGAACTTCCCTCCATGCCTCTTCAAATTATCATTATATTAGATAGATACACCTAAGTTCTCCATTTAATGTTTTTTTTTTACCTATCCCGGTCGGACTACATTAGATACACCGAAGCTCTCCGTTTAGTTTTTTCTAATTGTCCCGATCGGTCCAATTCGGGATTTTGTAAGCCCTTCTTGGACCCCAATAATGATTGGGACATATTTCCTAGAAAGTTCGTAAAGTAAATTATTCATGAAAAATAACGCACATCGAAAATTATATGTACAAAATACATTTGTGTATTCAAGTTTCAAATCCTATTTTGTCCATCCTTTATTTGATGCATAAATGTGTTTTGTATATGTTGTCATCGACGTTTGTTTAAATTAATATTGTGGATGATTTTTGTGAGCCCGAAAGAGACCCACATATCCCCAGACTAAACTTATCTGGACAAAACTGGACAAAAGCTTCGCCGCTCATTTCGAACCACAATAATGATCATACTCATTTGTCATGCATGCATCACAAATGAAAACATTTTTCTAAAAGTATGATTTGATTTTATATTGGGAGACACACATGAACAAATTGAATTTTGGTACACAAAATTTAGTACTAAATGTTTACAAAAATGTAACAAACACAACATGACAATGTTTATGTATCTATCTGTATTCGACCAGCTTAATTATGGTAAAATTATTTATCTTCGTGCCGTACGTACTAGCATACGCTCTAAATTATAACAGTTGTAACAAGAAAAAGACCCTTTTTTAAAGTATATAACTATAAACTTAAATGGTTCATTATTAATAAAATACGTCTACATTAGACCAATCTTTAAGTATTACCAGATCTATTATTATCTACAAAATCTGTATTGCAAGATTTATTAAGGGGGTGTTCTATCAACAAAAAATAATTTTTTTCAAAAATCAAGATAAGTCATTTTCTTACAATACACCACGTAAAAAATCGTAAAAAATAATTTTATTTAAAAAAACTCCTTCAGTGCAAACGCTTCGGATTACATTTGGAACAAGAGTAGCTAGATCCTAAAAGAGAGGTACAGAGAGATGGGTACAAAAACAAAAGGAGCGGGACCCTGGAGGAGATGGAGGAATAGCCACACGGCACACGCATAGACCGCGTATTCCGTCCCGTTTTTGTTAGTTTTTTTTTTTTTTAGAGTTTGTGTTACTTTTCAAATGATTAAATTTTTTAATTTAGAATATTTTTTGTGATTTTAAAATTTTTAAATAATAGAACTAATTGAGATCAATCAAACAAATTCCATATTGCACATAGGTGTGCACACAAGCACATAGACAAAAACCCATCCACGTAAGTGTGCACACACACATAGAAATCCATGCGTGGGCCCAAAACATATGTGCAAGTGTTCGTGGTTGTAGCATTTTTTTAATATGTATAAAGCTTAATTGTCAAGTGACCTGTATCAATATATCAGCATACAAGAGGAACGAGTTTTCAGTGCCAAGAGAGAAACAGGAACGAGTATTTAGTATGGGCGCACATCCGGCCGTACATTTCGGTTTTGGACGGTTTGGATTTGGAGAGAGAAACCGGAGAGAGAAAGGGGAGACAAAGGAGGAGAGAGAGGATTTCGTTAGCCTTCCGATACACTTTTGGATGGCCTTGAATCCTAATACAACGTTCAATCGTTCAGATACCATGTAAGCTCGGTCACGTGGTACTCGTAACCCGTCCAGTAAAAAGAAGAATTCATGCAAGAGAGATTATTGCTAGTCTTCGTACAATGCTACCTCATCTCATGGACTTGGGGTTGCTGCTGTGCAGCCCCTTGCACAGCAGCGTACTGTGCACCCCGTGGCGCGGCCGCGCCGGAATTTTTTCGACGATCGGAGACGTTCACCGCGTAGATCTCGTCGAGTACTATAAGTGTACCAAAAATCAACTCGATCGGATATGACTAAATGCCTCATCAGAACACAAATAACTTGAAAAATATAGGTTCAATGGTTTTGTTCCAGTGTTTGTGTTCATTTGTGTTCCATCTTATACAGTAAAAGTGTGTGGAATCCACGTAATTGAAAGTGGGACCCACACAAGGAGGAACATTGCTCGGAGGCTCACCCTATCAGTAATACAGAGAAATTGCTCAGAAAATCAGAAATTGCTCTATCCCGAATTGGGAAAATATTACACACAGAGAGAGAGAGAGAGAGAGAGAGAGGAGAGAAGAGAAGAGGATTATGATGTAACGAACAAGTTATATCTTTCCGGTTTCCAACAGGTGATTTGTGAGTTCCTTGGCAATGGAACACGAATCTGGAATTTCTCGTACCCCTTCTCAGGTTGTTCCTGTTCTTTGATCTGCAAAGGTTTTTTTTTTTCTTTCTTTGAATCGAAATGATTGAATATGCAATTCGTTTTTATTTTCTACGGTTTGATCTGTTTTCTTTATCCTTATCTATTGCCTTGATTGATTCACGCTTGCGTTTCCGTTATTGGTTATGGTGCTTTCTACCATTAATAATCATTTCAGATATCATTTTGCCCCTTTCGATTGGAAAAATGGAAACTTGGATCTGCTGTTTGGGATTGAAGCGAAAGGGTGTTGGAATTGCTGTTGATTTGATTCCTCTTTATTGATTTTACAAAGGGTTTGAAAATCTGTATTTTGGAGAATAATACTCTGGTGAAGTTTTAATCAGTTACCTGGGGGAGTAATAAATAATAGAATTGCAAGAAAATTCTTTACCATCAGTTAGGCTGAGCGACTACTGATCAAGTGTTTGATGTCTTAGTATGCCCTGAGCTTTTACAAATGGTTATTAAGGTTCTGATGGCTCTTATAACTTGCTGGAGATTTTAGTGGTATTCTTTATTTGTCTGCGCCAGATATAAGGTGTTACGATTTCTATTCATTTGGTCAATTTGTTGCTGTTTTTACAGTGTTTTCTAGGGTTATCATTTAGCATTCATGCTTGGGCTTCTTTATGGAGTAATTTGGTAGCAGAATTTTTTTATTTTATTTGTTATTATTGTTTTATACGGACGCGTCAACCTAGATCAAGACATTTTTTTTTTTGTGGGTTTTCTGAGATTTTATCTTGCACTAGCAAAGTCTATCAATAACTAAACAAACTGTTTTTCACATCTATCGGCCTGTTTATTGAACTGAACTTGGTATGTGTGGCCTTGCAGTCCTCATGGGCCAGTCTCTCAAGGAATCTATTGCTGGCATACCAAAGCTTTGGCGTGGTATATGGAGACTTGAGCACATCACCTCTTTATGTTTTCCGTAGCACATTCGTTGGGAAGTTGCAACATCATCAGAATGAGGATGCTATATTTGGTGCATTTTCATTGATTTTTTGGACCCTAACGCTTATTCCTTTGCTCAAATATGCGATCATCGTATTAAGTGCTGATGATAATGGTGAAGGTGCGCCTTGATTCTCATTTAAACAAATGCTCATTGATACAGTTTGCATCTGCTAATATGCTACCAAAACTGCTTCATTTTGTGTCAGGTGGGACATTCGCTCTTTACTCGTTGCTTTGCAGGCATGCAAAGTTTGGCTTACTTCCCAATCAACAAGCGGCTGATGAGGAGCTGACTGCTTACAGATATGGTCCCTCAAGACAGGGCCAATCTTCTATACCACTGAAGAGATTTCTTGAAAAGCATAAAAAAGTAAGGACAGCTCTACTTGTGGTGGTGTTGTTGGGGACTTCCATGCTTATAGGTGATGGTGTGATTACTCCCGCAATTTCAGGTAACCTTATGCTATCTATATTATCAAGTTGAATAACCAGAAATAGCTTTCATAGTATTATAATCTGGTTGAATCCACAGATGTCTGTTTCCTAACCTATGTTACAAGTTGCAAATTATTATAATGGATAGGTGGACACTAAGCAAACAAATTGATATTATCTCTCCGTGTTCTTTTTGTCTTTAATTGTTTTTGCGGTGCTCTTTAAACTGTTCTGACACCACAGCTCAAATATTATAATTTGTCAGTGGCGCTGCAATTCAGTGGCCTGACAAACTCAACCACAGGATGTACACCAAAAATACTTGCACCCATATTTATGCTGCATTTTCTGCAGCGTAGATGGTTTTGCTTTTTGGTTCACTTTGTTACCGATTCCACATGGAAGGGTTCTTTGTATAAATTGTTCATTGATATTTGGCAGCGCTTACTCAATGCAACAATGTAATTTTTTAACTGTGTGGGCGGCACTTTGCATACAACTGTGGTGAAAAATTAACTGCTATTTTAAAAAACAAATTTTGGTTGGTCAAAATCCGAATCACTGAAAATATATATTTTCAACCCACAGAGTGCAAAACGTTCGAAACACAAGATAATCCCCTGCCTTAAATTTTTTAATCGTGTTTGATTTTTCCATTGGGACAAAAGTGGAACACTGTCATCTCTCTCTCTCAATAGCTGCTAAGCCTGCTATACTTCCAAGTATGTAGCATGTACTTAGAATTCAAGCTATTTTATTGAGTACTTTGTTTAGCTTGTTCAAAAGTAGAGTTCGTGTCATTAGAATCTGTGTCAGAAATAGAGGTTGTTGACAAAAACGCTTGGAATTGTAACGGCTGCTAGTTGTTTGTGGAGAAAAATTAAGATTCTCATTTATTACGGATAAGGCATTTGGCACTAAATTAAGTTTGCTCAGTGGGTATAGCAAAATTGGGCCTGGAGAAAACTCTTTTGAGATCAATTTAATCTTCTAGTTTTTTTGTTGGAGTTAGTTTAGAGTTTCATGTTGGAGGGAAAAGAAATTGAATTGAGTCGCAATCAAACAATTTTGCGAATTGGAAGTCGGTTGATTATAATTCAAATTGATTTCAACCCCGTAAGTCAATTTCTGGAGTTTCCACTGACTTTCAGTAGAAGAATGTTGATCTATGGAACTTTTTACTTGCATGCAGGTCAGTTTAGAGTCTTTAGACTATTAGATTTTCTATAGTTCACTAGTCTCAGTGTCATATTCGGGACCCATGAGAGATTGGAACTTCAAGTCTTTAAGAATTTTCTTCTGGATTAAAGAGGTCTAATGTTGGGCTTATTCTTTTGGTGCAGTTCTATCATCTATGGCGGGGCTTCAAGTTACTGAAAGATCGTTGACAGTGCGTAAGTTGTTTATTCAATTCTAGTTTTCTCCTGTTTATATCTGATGCGGTGTCCACATGCTTGCTTCAATTTTCTAATTTGGGTGCTATTTTTACGTGTAGATGAAGTGCTATTGCTTGCCTGTGTCATATTGGTTGGCCTATTTGCATTGCAGCATTATGGCACTCATAGGGTAGCGTTTATATTTGCACCAATTGTTATTATCTGGTTGATATCAATTTTTGGCATTGGAGTATACAATATCATCAAATGGAACCCAAAGATTGTTCATGCATTATCTCCGTATTATATTGTCAAGTTCTTTAAAGAGACTGGTGCAGACGGATGGATTTCGCTAGGAGGGGTCCTTCTCTCCATAACAGGTATGTTGGATCTGTGCTCTATCAATTGTTTCAGTTTTTCAGACATGGAGAGTGGTACATTGTTTGTTCTAACAGTTTGGTCATTTCATGAGTTTAGGTAGTGGTTGCTATCTGTTAAACACATAAATTCATTATCTCATGATCCTAAGCGCTGATGTCTTTCCTATAATCATGCCAACTTACTGCTGTATTTTGTTGGGTCTCATCAGGAACTGAAGCTATGTTCGCAGATATCGGCCACTTCACTACCTTGCCGATAAGGGTAAGTTCTTTATCTAACACGTATTCTGGCAGTTGAAGTTCTTCTAAGCTTGGATGTTGATAAGTCTGGATAACTGGTAGTGGTGTACTTTTGCTTAATTGAGGAACCTACCATTGTTTACATTCCATTTCTAGGTCTTGTTGCTAGCATTTGAGCCAAGCTTTTTATTCTATGTCATTTTGTGGGAGAATTAAAAACTTAAGTCTGAAACACAGTGTGCACCTTGCATTCTGCTATCTGTCTCCACGTTATTGCTATGTGCTCCAGTGCACAATGTGATGAATCAAGTGGGATTCTAGTATGATAGGGACTGCTAACCAGTTGGCATGAGAAAATCATTGAAAGAAAATAAAAGGTTTGGAAGGATCCTTGTGATTCAATTTATGAATGCCATATGCCAGAAATACTATCTCCCATTGATCAGATTCCTCATAGTAAGTTAGAAAAAATGGAAATAAAGTCCTCCCTAGTCAGTCTATTATGTGTGAGTGCTGTCTGAATATTCTTCTTATCTATGCAGCTTGCGTTTGCACTTTTTGTATACCCCTGTTTGGTTGTACAATACATGGGCCAGGCTGCTTTCTTGTCGAAAAATCTCTCTTCCATCTCTAATAGCTTCTACCACTCAATACCTGGTTTGTTCATTTTCACCTGACTCCCAAATCACAATTGCTTCGAGCGTTTTTGTAGTGAAAGCCAAATCTGGTCTAAATCTTCTTTTTACTGCTGGTTATCTGGCAGATCCTGTATTTTGGCCAGTTTTCATCATTGCCACTCTAGCAAGTATTGTTGGAAGTCAGGCTATCATCACCGCAACATTCTCTATTGTCAAGCAATGCCATGCCCTTGGTTGCTTTCCAAGAGTCAAGGTCGTGCACACCTCGAAGCATATTTATGGGCAGATATATATCCCAGAAATAAACTGGATCCTCATGATCATTACTATTGCCATAGCTATTGGGTTCCGGGATACGACTTTAATCGGAAATGCCTATGGTATGTCAATCAATTTTGGAAATTTCATTCTCTCTCTCTCTCTCTCTCTCTCTCTCTCTCTCTCTCTCTCTCTACCGTTGCATTGACCTTGCACAGCTAAAGTAGGTTTCCATGGCTTTAATTGATGGATTTATTTTCCGAGGTTCATCTTTATACTTCTGTTCCATTTATCTGAGTTGGGAATTTCATTCTCTCTCTCTCTCTCTCTCTGGCCAGTTTCTTGTGGATTGGATTTTATTTTTATGCAGTTTTTTTTGTTTAAAAGGGTATATCCTTATTATTTTCTGTTTTTTCGTTCGCAGGTCTAGCGTGCATGACAGTTATGTTTGTCACGACATTCCTCATGGCACTTGTTTTAGTCTTTGTTCAACAGAGAAACATTTTACTAGGTGGAGCATTTCTTCTCTTCTTTTGGCTCATTGAGGGTGTCTACCTGTCATCTGCACTCATGAAAGTTCCTCAGGGAGGATGGGTCTCCCTCCTCCTTTCTTTTGTCTTTATGGTCATCATGTTTGTGTGGTACTATGGAACTCACAAGAAGTACAGCTTTGATCTTCATAACAAAGTTCCTCTGAGATGGATACTTGGCCTGGGCCCTAGTCTTGGTATCGTCCGTGTGCCTGGAGTAGGCCTCATTTACTCAGAATTGGCAACAGGGGTACCTGCGATCTTCTCTCACTTTGTGACAAATCTCCCAGCATTCCACACTGTGTTGGTTTTTGTTTGTGTAAAATCTGTTCCTGTACCCTATGTCTCACCTGAGGAACGCTTTCTTATTGGTCGTATTTGCCCAAGACCCTACCGAATGTACCGGTGCATTGTAAGGTATGGGTATAAAGACATTCAACGAGACAATGGAGACTTTGAGAACCTTCTTATCCAAAGTTTAGCGGAGTTCATCCAAATGGAGGCAATTGAACCAAGTTTATCTAGCTCTGACAGTGCATCATTTGATGGTAGGATGGCCGTTATAAGCAGCGCCAGAACCCCCCTTCAAGGTAACTCATCCCTCGTAGTAGTATCTGAACTGGAGGATTTTGATACGATCAACACCATCCAAAGTAGTAAATCTTTGACCCTCCAAAGTTTGCGATCTTCTTATGATGATGAACGACCACCGATGAGGCAGCA
Source organism: Vaccinium vitis-idaea (assembly GCA_963854785.1). NCBI lineage: Eukaryota > Viridiplantae > Streptophyta > Magnoliopsida > Ericales > Ericaceae > Vaccinium > Vaccinium vitis-idaea. Next base: position 4,742,380 of record OY978219.1, on the reverse strand, counting down.
AGTGAGGTTCCAATTGCCTCCAAACATCGCGATGGATCCTGCAGTTAGAGAAGAGCTTATGGAATTGATCCAGGCAAAGGAAGCTGGGGTTGCGTATATAATGGGGCATTCTTATGTGAAGGCCAGGAGATCATCATCGTTTTTTAAGAAGCTTGTTATCGACATTGGATACTCATTCCTTCGTAAGAACTGCAGGGGCCCTTCTGTGGCGCTTAATATTCCTCACATTAGCCTTATTGAAGTTGGCATGACATACTATGTTTAGCTGCTTAATGATCAAAGGAAAATTGCCTTCATTGATCTCTCTGCCTAGATATCTCAAGGTATGGGGTAGCCTCCAAAAAGTAAAGGAGGAAAATGAAAATTTAGAGGGCCGAGGTTATTCGTTGCCAGCTGCGTGCATGCTTGTAACCTGAGGGTTCTTGGGACTAGAGTCTCACAATGAAAGCTGAGGCTGCTCATTTTTTGCTCTCTGTTTTGCTATTTATCTGTGTATAGATTCTAGATATTATGGGATAAATTTTGGGGGTTTAGTTGGACTTTCGTCTGTAACGACTGTCTTAGAATGGGTAAATTTCAACTTGCAGTTCTGCTTTGAACTTTTAACCTTCTGCCTTTGTTAATGTTGTGATGGAATTAAAGAGGTCATGCTAGGGAAGGCATGGAGCGACCTTTGCCGGTCACCAGCGTAGGCGATGCATGTGCCTGTCACAGGGCCCCAGGTCCTTGAAAATCCGTAGGTAAGGGGGTGTTCCAGTAAGATGGTTTTTTTGAATAAACTGGTTTTTCACGGTTTTTTATGTGATGTATTGTGAGAGAATGACATCTCTCGGTTTTTGGAAAAAAAACAATTTTTTTGTTAGTGGAACACCCCTCAGTGCCTTTTGTACTCATTCATAACTGCATCAGGTCTCTAATGTGAATAGCCTATATGAGGCATTGAAGCCAAATAATGTGAATAGCCTATACAAGACATTGAAGCCAAATAACCTAACGCAAGTCTGCCATGGCTTGGGTAGCCAAGTGGCAAGTACATGTCGCACCGCGCCTTGCCTAGCCCAGTGAGAAGCACATGCCATTTTCAGGGAAAATATTGTCCTTTTTTTTATTCCGTCTTTTCCTCTTGGTGATGAACAGGTACAAAATAAAGCCAAAAATACAAAGAAAGCATGATTTAAGATTTATTTTATTTTGCGATATTGTACAGGCTCGCATCTTACCAGTTTTTACTAGGGGTGCACACTGACCAGATAGCTTACCCAGCCCAGCCCAGCCCAGCCCGATTTTATTAGAGCTTGAGATAAATATTTAGGCCTATAAGGCCGGGCTGGGTTGAGATTTTAAGCTCGTTTACTAAATGAGTTAGATTTGGGAAATTCCTCAGCCCGACTCGATTTAAATAATATCTTACTTTAATACTCCCTCCGTTCCATAATATTGGTCCCCTACGAAACTACGTGCAATTTTCAAACTAAAAAATAACGCATCTATAAAATAATTTTTGGATTTTTTCCGCACCGTTTAAAAGTTCACAATGAGATCTATCAAACAAGATCCATATTGATGAACAAATTATGTTCATAAGTACATTATTTTTTAGTTTGAAAATTGCACGTAGTTTCGTAGGGGACCAATGGAATGGAACGGAGGGAGTACTATATATCGAGATTGATGGATGTTGGAGAGTTCTATCTTTTTTAGTATTTTAATTTCATTTTAATTTATAGGTCAATTTTTAATATTTCCGTAAGAACTTAGAGCTTTAATTATATTATTACGGTTGCGAATTGTAATTGTGATCGTTATGGTTGATTAATTTGTGTTTGTGATACCATGCTTTAGAAAAATAAATAGCTTGTTGGACGGGCTTGTGCACTTACTGTAAAATTTTATTTGGGTTCGGCTTGAGCATATTAAATGAAATCAGATTATAAATGGGCCGGGCTTGGGAATACACAAATTTCATTGTTATTTAATATAAGCTTGGCCCGAATTTGGCCCAGCCCGAAGCTTTTACCATGTTCTTGAATGAGAAAGAAGAGTTACAGAGAGGCATAAAGAAGTAACATCATATACTTCTAACCTCTTACAACCAACAACTTACCGAAATCTCTCTCTTTTTGCATGTATATATATGTCATATTAGATTATTGAGTCGTGGGTCTTGAATAGCACCAATAAGGCTTCACAAACCCAACAATACGTGCATGATGCAGAAAACGACAATGGCCATGTTCGGTTAACAGTTTTGGGTCTGTTTTGGTCCTGTTTTAGTTTTGCTTACATCATCATTTCTTTCATTTCTCTCTCTATCTCTCTCCACTTATTACACCTGCTTACATCATCAAAATTAAACAAAACAAAACAAAACTTATTAACCGAACAAGGCCAATGTAATTGCGACTACGGTTAAAAAAAGATATAAATAGTAGACTATTTTTTGCGAGGTTAACTTGTTTCCTCTTTTTGAGTTTCTTCTTTCCTTTTAAAGTAGCTCAATGCGTTCAACTGTCTCAGCACTTATATGAATATACAATAGAGTCAACTAGTAAGCCACTAGTTTGATCACCAACTCCAACCATCAATTGCATGAACACACTCTCTCTCTCTCTCTCTCTCTCTCTCTCTATCATAGTTATATATACACACTCATGTATTAGGTACCATCTGGTAAGCAGAAAGTTATGCTACTGAATATGTGGTTAAAGGTGTGCCGCGGGATTGGTATAGCAGTACTGTTAGCTGTATTGATAGCAGGCGACCGAGCTGGTGCAGACATGTCGCTGTCGTCGTGCCTGAACCAGCTCGTGCCTTGCTTGAATTACCTTGATAGCGGGACTAACGGTGATCCGCCGAACAGTTGTTGTGGTCCTCTGAAATGGGTGATCAAGTCGAGCCCAGAATGCTTGTGTAGTATGATAACCACAAAGGGTGTAAATGCAGCTGAGAAGGCTGGTATCAATATCACCCGGGCACAGGAATTGCCTGGTAGATGTGGCAAGGATGTTAACCCCATCTCCTGCATTACAGGTATATATACATTCTTGCATATATGTATGTGTAATACACATGTAAATGGTTTTACAAATTATATGGAAATAAGTTTCTTCATATTCATTACAAACCAGTAATTGGGGATGGCAACGGGACGGGTAGGGGCGAGTTTTGATATACCCCGATCCCGACCTTAAATGTGGCAATACCCCTTCCCCGCCCCTATCCCGACCGGTTAATGGAAATCTACCCCCATTCCCTCCCCGTCGGCAACGGGTTTACCCTACCCTACCTGCCCTGCAATTTGTTTTTCTTACATATTTGAATTTTGATTGTAGCAACCGTCATTCATAAGTACATGTATACTCCAATTCATCACATGCAAACCAAAAAAAGAATCATGAGTGAGAACTAAGAATTCATTCGACATGGATTGAAAATATAAGGGTTAAAATGTTATTTCATATATATATATGGGCCGGTGTCGAGGTGGGATACTATTATCCCTAACCTTAGCCTAACCCGGCCGTGTTTTCATTTTTTTTTCCCTCTAACCCTACCCATTACCCAAAAAAATGAAAAAAAAAAATCCTTCCCGTAAGGGGCGGAGCGGGACTGGTATGATTGCCATCCGGTCTACAAAAGTTTTTTTTACCTTGTCTGGTTGCCTGAATGTATGATTTGCATGTTGTCTGAATACTTGTCCCATAAGAAGCACACATGCGGATATAACCATACATCACGCAAGCATAGCAGGATACGGACACGCAAACATGTCAGGAACGTGTTGGATATGTAGCGTGTAAATACTGTAGATGTATCCTAGAAATTCATGTAAAAATCGAAAAAATATTCTCTCTATCAAATTAAGATAAAAATAACTCTATTAACGTTAGATACAAATCAACAGTTACGATACGAGTACTATGAACTAAACGACCACGAAAATTTTGAATATGACCCGAATTTTAAAAGTACTAACGTGTTATCAAAGTATATTTGATGTCATGAATGAGTGAGGTCGGTAAACATGTTCGTGCTTCTTATATATCGTGTTCCAAGATACTTCTAACAATGCGTATTTCAAGGTGCAGGCTCACCCAATTCGAAGAACTCGATATCGAATTCTGCAAGTTTCCCATTCCGCTCCTCCCAAAGCATATCAATGGCCGCTACAACTTTGTCCTTGATTTTCCAGGCAGTATATATGGGCGTTTGAATTGTACAGTTACATCAAATACTTCACCTGTACTGTTGATGTTCATGTACTACTTTCTGAAAGAGTTCAAACATTCCTCTTTCTTTTTCCTCATCAAAAATGTTGATCCTTCATCAATACAAGATTTATACTTATCATTTTTAACAAGGTCTGAATTCCAAGGTCATTTCTCCAGCGCATGTTTTGCTGCAGTCTGAAATTGAGCAGGTAAAGGAGGATGGTTGCTAGTTTCACTAGTAGTACTTTTGAATGGTTCTCCTAATTCATGTACCCGACGGCGGAGCCGGGATTTAAGTTCGGGGGTAGCATTTTTCAAGGGAGTATCATTTTGTTGTAAATTTTTAACAAAAATATGAAGAAAAACGTTTTATTTTTTGTTAAAATAAAAATAAAGGCTAGCTCGATTCAATTATTCAGTGGTCATTAATTTAAAGTTTTTGAGATTTTTTCATGATCCGAACCATTCATTTTTTTTTTTTGGTAAAAAGAAAAGATAGAAATCCATTAATCAAAACCCAATACAACAACCTACCACAAATCTACCGAAAACCTACGAGAATCGGGAAAAAAAAAACATAAATTACAGAGAAAAAAGTCACCGGAGTTGTCACGCCGCCGCCGCCAATGATGGAAGACCGGATCTGGAAACCCCATATCCCCACCCCCCCAAAAAAAAAAAATAATAATAATAATAAAAAAATAAAAATCAATTTCAGCCGCCCATGCAAGGGGGAGAGGAGCTCGATCACCATGGGGAGTCGCGGGATATTTAAAACCGTTCATCTTTTTAATCTTTTTTTTTTTTTTTTTTTACATTTTTTTGGAAAAACAAGTCGTTTGGATACCGATAGGTGCCTAAATTTTTTGTGTGAAATAAAACTTTTTTCCGAAAGCGGGAGTGGCACGTGCCCCACCCCACCAACTAGTTCCGCTTATTGTATCATAGCTAGTAGGGGTGAAAGAAAAACCGAAAAAACTCGACCGATCGGTTCGGTTTTCGATTGGGGAAAAGTTGTGTCGGCTGACTTCGGACCGAACCGAACCGAACCGAAAAATTATCGGTTCGGTCTCAGTTTCCTAGAAATTGGTTTGAACCGAATCGAACCAAACCGAACCGAACCGAAATCATGCCAATTTGGACCGAAATACCCCGAAACCGCTCCTATTTGAACCGAAAACCGAAAAAAACGATCTTGACCCCAAAAAATAACGAATCCTAGCCGTCCATCTCAATCTTAACGCCGGACCGAAAAAACCGAACCACCCCGAACCGATCGGCACGTGCCCCACCCCACCAACTAGTTCCGCTTATTGTATCCTAGCTAGTATTCCCTCCAGGGGAAGTGATCCAATCCGATCATTTCTTTGAGATCGGGCCTAGTAGTATTACATAAGTTTTTATTGCCATTTTCATCAAATCACAATGAATTTTAATTCTTTTTTACTTTAAAAGGGCAATGAATTTAATTCTAAGAAAGAACTTTTCAAGAAAGTGACCTTGTAAGTTGTTCCATATTTAAAGAAAATGGATTATGTCGACTTATTATCCCGTCCCAGATAGTTATTGTAGTTATTTCACAGAATCACAAATATGAGTTCCGCATAAAACTCTTACCAGTAGAGGTCTCCACCATTGTGAGAAAATTATTGACAAGGAAAATGCTACAATAAACATCCAAAAAATATTGAGAAAATTTTTGGAGCGTTGGCGGCTGCATTGAGGTTGTGTTCTCGGACTGCATCTTGCCCGTCGTGGTTGCAAGGGCTCATTGTGTGCTGCTGACATATTGTTCCTCAAGGCCAAAACTCTACGTAAGGGTTTGCCATGGAGTGGCATCCTGTGTTTGTGGTTGCGTGTCGGTGTATCGGGCCACAATCAGCCGGTGTGGCATTTGGGATGACAGATTCGTGCTCCAGATTTTATCTGCGCTTAGCGTAGGGTTTGAGCTGGGTGTCCTTGTAGGACTCTCCACTATCTTGTCTAAGACGGGTTCTTAAGTACCTTCGTTTCGCCGGGCCTACATTTGCAGTAAGTGTCTTGATAGTGTTGGTTCGCTCTTGTATCTTCTGTTGAAATTTGTACAACCTTCGGGCTTTTGATATGAATCGATTGTTTCCTTAAAAAAAAAATGCAGTCAAATAACTAACAACTGGAACAACAACCGTACCTGAGTTGATATGAATTTCATTCTACACACACCTCTTCACGGTCTGTAAGATGATGTCCAATTTTGGTCGTTCATCTCGTCAATCAATAATCTAATTTTTTTATAAAGAAATTTGTCGTAGAAAGAGAGTCTGTGTTCTAGAGAGGGTTTCTCCCTTCCCCACCGCCCTACCTTCCTCTTCTTCCCCTCTTTTGGTTTCCCTTGTCTTCTCTTCTTTCACTCTCGCCTTTTTAGTCCCTCTCCTATGCTACACATTCTCTTTACTCTCCTTCCATGGTTGTGATGGTTAAGACTTTCTCCTTACGGAGACAAGATTTTCTACTCTCCCCGTCATTTTTAGGCTTCAGAGTCTCAAATCTGGAGTTCTAGATTTGAGTACCGGTTCTTAGAGTAGGTCAATGAGGCGACAATTATTTGAGCTCTCCAGCGATAATGATGAACGCGACAGGAAGGCAGATCCACCATCCAATAGTAATACTCCATCCACCCATCTCCACGAGTGGAGTACCGGGTCCAACATCAGAACTGAGCGATTTTTGGGTTTTTTTATTGTTCTGTTATTTTTTTGTATTTTCGTGCCAATAATATCCTTTGTTTCCTTTAATCTGTGATAATGATATCTTTCTTTTGCTAAAAAAAAAACACTTCAACAAAGGGGATTATAATAAAAATACAAATTTTCTCTGCCGACGGCAAGATACAAGCCAAATTCATTTCAATTTTTTCAAAAAAAGTTCGCACTTTAGCGTCACAAAAACAGCGCACACACCCTTGTGAGTGTCCCACTCCCTTGTGATGAGATAGAGACTGGCAGGTACAGAAGCACATGCCTCCGCTCCTTTCGGCCACCGCCGCACTCGCCGGAGCTAACCGCCTGGACCTCTCTCTTCATCTACTGCTCCTATAATTTAATACTATCAATATGGTCCCTGCCAATTGAAAGCAGACCGGCGCTCTCGACGAGGCTTCTCCAACAGACTGACTCACAATTCAAACCCGAAAAATGAGTTTTCAAGATGTCCAGAATGGTGCCAAACCCTCCCCCTCCTCCTCGGTTCGGAATCAACCGTCGCAAGCGGTTGCCGCCGGTATTTTCCAGATCAACACTGCTGCCGCCGGTTTCCGTAGGCTCGTCGATGCGATCGGCACCGCCAAGGATACTCCCGATCACCGTCTCAAACTGTCTGCTCTCTCTCTCTCATATCAGATTTTAGGATTTTTTTTCAGTTTAAAAGTGAGTAAACTCAATTGGTGATAAGAATTTTTGATCGTGGAAAAGAATTTTTGATGAACTCAATTGTTGATAAGAATTTTTGATCGTGGAAAAGAATTTTTGATGAACTCAATTGTTGATAAGAATTTTTGACAAACATTCGTAAATAGATTGTTTCCTTTTTCTTGCAATAATTGGTTAACTAACTGGATGGTGTGGCAGGCATAACACAAGGCAACGGATTTTGCAGTTGGTGAAGGAAACTTCTGCTAAGCTCAAGTCGCTTACCGATTCTGATCGTGTACCCAATGCCGATGTATATTTCTTATCCTTCTCTGATTTGTACTCCATAATTAAATTTACGCTCTCTATTAGAGCATCTCCAGCTTTACTCGTAAAAATTTGAGCAAAAGCTTCATTGAGTACGAAACACTCCAACTCATAGTTGAACTCAAATTTGAACTAAAGCTTCGTTGAATATGAAACATTTCAGTGCACAAATCCAAATCTAAACGTAAAGTTGTGTAAAGGCTTCCAAGTAGTGGTGGCCATAAGCACAACTAACAAGTAGTTGAAATCTTAGGACTATGTGTTTTCAGAATTGATGTCCCTTCATCATTTGAAATGAGTGAGGTTGCGTAAAGGAGGATTCTAATTTCTATGACTATCAACCGCAGTAATAGCTGTTGACTGTTGACTCTCAGCAGTGATTGTTTGGGTTGTATTGTAAATTAGGTCACAAAGTAGAATTCTTAAGAAATAAGTATGGGTAGCCAGTTCTCTATTATTCCTAATTTCCTGGAAGTTTGGATTGAACAATTTGATGAAATTTCAACAGTCAATTTTAGAACACCGAGAGGCTTTGTGAAACGTTGGCTTCAGTTACTGTCCAGCTTGTGTGAGGTAGATTCTATGTTTTAAACAGAAAAAAGAACTTATGCACTGTTGACTTTCTTTCAGCTGCCACTGAGTAAATGAATATCCTTACATCACAATGTTTTGATCTGTTATTTGGCATATTCGCATCATATTTCCGAAAGAACTTGCTTGTCAATTTGAAACTCACATAATTCAAGCTAATATTTTGGTGTATAATTGGTGTTATCGGATGAAATAAGTTAGAATCTACATTGAAAGACTTGACTAGTTCTAGTGAATATTCTGAAGTTGTCAAAAGTTGCCTATATGTATTATCGAAATAACCAGCATTGGTCCTGTTATTCTTTAGCCAAGCAAGAGAATAGAAGATGCTAAGCTTGCAAGAGATTTTCAATCGACCTTGCAAGAATTTCAGAAGGTTCAACAGCTTGCCTCTGAACGTGAATCTACTTACTCACCAGTTGGCCCACCACCTTCAACTACCACAACGTACAACATTTCTTCCAAAATTTTCTGTTCTTGTATTTGTGATCTTGTTAATGATACAGTAGTTCTTACACAGTTTGTTGTTGATTTTGAAGCAGCACTAGCTCTGATGAATATTCAGCACCTAGTATCGATCTGGAGAACCAACCGTTTCTTATGGGACAGAAAAGGTAGCATTTTATGTTCTAGAGTTATTTATTATTATTATTATTTTGTCAGATCCAATTCTCTTGCTCGTAGATTTCTGTTGTCATGCAATAGTTTTCTATACTTAATACCACTTCTATTAAAATGAGATAAATTAAGAGGCATACAGCCATTATATACACTCTCTCTAACGGGAGGATTGGGGTTTTTTGTTTTGTCTATGTTTTTTTTTTTCCTTTTTGATTGGTTCATTTACGATGAATGGGATGGTTGGAAACACAAAGCCAATTGCTGAATAAAAAGAGATGTAGGTGACGTTTATAGATCTTTTGAATGATTAGGGACTATTTCGGAACCGTTAACTTTTCTACCTAGATAGATACGGACACAAAACTTGGGTCGGTACTGTTTCTCTTAATCTGACTGTAACCCAACAAGTAATTTGATATCTCCCCTCTGGGTTCTAATTATCTGCTTTGAGAAATTCTTTTAGAACCTCTACATCATACTTCCTTGTTATCAATATATGCAGGCAGGAGATTTTACTACTAGGAAATGAAATTGCTTTCAACGAGGCCATAGTGGAGGAAAGGGAGCAGGGTATTCGAGATATACAAGAGCAAATTGGAGAAACAAATGAAATATTCAAAGACTTAGCTATTCTAGTTTATGAGCAGGGCGTTGTCATTGGTAAGATATCAGATACCCACAAGAATGCATCCCAGTTCTCTTTCTTGTGCTTTTAATTTGCTTATCTGATTACTTTTGTTGCAACAGATGACATTCAATCAAATATTGAGGCTTCATCTGGTTCAACAACCCAGGCTAGAGTACAGCTATCTAAAGCTTCCAAAAGTTCCAAATCTAAATGCTCATGGGTGCATAATTTTGTACTTGCACTCTTACGTTTTATATATGAAATAGCTCCTGCCCGCCCTTGGGGCAAGTTTGTTTGCATTTTGCAAGATGTTATGCTACAATCTTTGCATTTGTTCTCATTATGTAAAACATATTATATGCGCCTAGCTGTGAGTAGTTTCATTTGCATTTGTTCTAGGGGATAGCTCAAAGAAGTGAAAGAAATATCATGTTCCTTTTAATGAAGATGGCATCCGACAAAGGCCAAAGATATTGTATGTCTCAAAAAATGAATGATTAAGCAAGTAGGACAGATGCCGACAGAGATTAGACGATTCCAGATTCAAGATAGGGTAGACTGATGACCAGGCAAGCCAGAAGAATGAATAGAGTGAGCGAAGGAAGTTTTTCTCTTCCCGTTTGAGGGGGAGTCTTAGGAATGTACGGCTATCGTCTTTCTCTTAGGAAGATTTTATCAACCTGCTGTAACCATAAACTAGGCTGAAGGCTTGCTTATAGGACTCACTAGGCTTGACTGTCTCCACGATCAAGAGAGATTTACTTGTAAGTGCCTGTTCTATTTGCTCATTCTCATATGAATCATATATTGAGAAATCTCCAAACTGGACATCTATCAATAAGTGACTCGAGCGAGAGAAAAGCACCCTTTGAGTACCAACTAGTAGTTTAGGCCTTGTGTCTACGTGGTATGTGGGTATAAAAATGATGCACAAGTCCAAAGACCACTGATTAAGCAGACTAGGAGAGAAATTGTTGGCTATTGGGGATAGGGTTGAACTAAGAGGCAGTGGCCAAATAGGGACCAAAATGTGAATTTGTCAAGCTATAATCCTTGTGCTGATATCATTCTTTGAGAATGGATTTTGCTTTATGCCTCCGCCTTGTTATAGGAGTTTACATTTTCAGGAGTCTCAGAACTGTCTCTAGATCTTATCAAGTACCAATTCTGAATGGCGAACCTTGCCGTACTGATGTTGGAATGCAAGGCCAATCCACCTTTTCCAAATCCATCAAACAACACAACTTGTATCTTTTTGACCTTAGAGAACATGTTGTCTTGAATTTGGCAAGTATTCTGTCATGAATAAATAGATAGAATATTGGGTGTTGTGTCATCTCAATCTCATGGAGTGATAACTGTTCGTATTGCAAATTGTTTGGTTGATGTTTCAGAATATATTGGTTTCTGCTAACTTCTTATAATATAGTATCATGTTTATGTTTAAGTCTTTGTACTTCGTTGTGATTTCAATGTACCTTTGTGATGACAGTGTTGGTGGGTGGCCGGAATTGCCGTTGTGGTGGTGGTGATTGTACTCATCGTCCTGATCATATAGCGTGCAACTACAAGTCTGCGGTTATAATGTGAATCTTTTTGTGCTTAATTCTTTTCTATTGGTATTGGTGTGATGAATCATTGTGTTCTCTGTTGCAAGAAAGAAAATTTACAACAGAAAGGGCAAGCTGCGGAGAATTTTCCTTTGTTCTGGAAACATGTTTTTGAGTGGTGTTTTCTTTTCTGGGGTTGGTCCTTTGTCTAGCTTTCTTAAGACACCGTACCCGGCTTCTTCTTCTTCTTCTTTTGAGTTTGGTTATCGTACTTTCGTGTTGTTTCGGTTTGGCTGTCATAATCGGTGTGGTCTGGAGAAAGATATGGGCATTTTGTGAGGACAATGTATCAGAATTCTGTCATCGTTATTCAAGTTAATTTTATCAACTTTTGTTGTAGAGGTTTAAACCAAAACCAAACGTGTAATATTCAGGTTTACTATTCTTGTTCTTTTGTTTTTTGATGGCAAATCTTAATCATGGCATCAGCATGATGACTGGTCGTAGTTCAAATAGTTACCGATTAAGAAATCTAATGACTTGTCTTTCTGCAAATCAATTTTACCCTGTTATCAAATACCATGCTCCTTTATGTAGATTTGCTCATTTTTGTCTTAATGTTGTGAATTTAGCCACTCTTGGAAATCAAGACATCTGCAGTTCAAAGGTCCCTCGAGTCCGGAAAGGGGGTGCGTGCTATCCATGCGTGGTGACCCAATCTGGGCCGTCCGTGCTCAGTGATCAATTGTGCAAATCTGTTCGGACCCAAACAGATCTGCACCGTTCATTACCGAACTGATTTGCGCGTTGATTGCCGAGCATGGACGGCAAGGATTGGATCAGTCCTTTAGGGACAGCATGCACCCCCTTTCCCTCAAGTCCTCTGTACCCATTTTTTGCTGGACGAGTGTTATGGTATATTTCTGTCATTGAATTACTTGGGAATCTTGGATGTGAGCTCTTACAAAAGCCTTCTGCGGATTCAGCAATTTCTGATGAATAGTGAATGCATTACGAATGGAGTTAACTGAGTGGGTGTTCCGTTAAGGGTGTTTTTAGAATAAACTAGTTTTTATATGATGTATTATAAGAGAATGATTTATCTTGGTTTTAAAAAAACTTTTTTTTTTAGTGGAACATCCCTGTGATGAATGTCCTAATTTTCAGGTCTCGCAATTTATGTGTGTCCATTATCACTCGAAGAGTAACCAAGGGATCAAATATCTTTTGCATGTGAATGGCTTCATTAAACAAATTGAAGTTATTTCGCATTTTACTTACGTCAAAAACGAGTCGGCGAATCATACCAGCCTGATTTTAATAAGCATTTGTTCGGCATAACTTACGTAAATAGAATTATTTTTACTGTCTTTGGACATAATATTCATTTTGGGTCAGATATTCTTTATGGATTTTTTCCGATGAGAAAATTATGAAAGTAAAAGAATTATTGTACTCTTTACAATTTTAAAGAAAAACGAAATAAATAAAACAGAGACAAGTTTTTGAGTTATTTTTAATTTGTTCAAGATTTTTGGTAAATATTTTTCTCATTTCTCATTTCTCATTTCTTTCGTGAAACAAATTGAAAACATCAAATATTTTAGCTAAATATTTAAGTAATTCACCCATTAACCAAAAATCTCATAAAAGAAAAAATAAATTATATACATAAATAAATCACTATAATCTCAGGCTGGATCAGTGAAGTCAACGATTCGGCCGGGGTAGGTTAAAATTTTGTCAAAAGCGCTTAGCTCAGCCATCATCAAGTGCCGTTTTCAGGAACCCATCAACGACGATGTCACAGATCTCCTCCACTCCGCCACCGGAATAACCACCACCGCCACATTCCCCTGGATCAAATCCTCTCTCTCTCTAGAAAACAAGAAGAAACTCGAGGAATCGAAGAAGAGAGAAGAATCGTTTTTGTTGTTTCTTCTTCTGTACCAATGGCAGCCCTAATTTACCACATATTCTCTTCGTCGGCGTTAACCTCGCTCGGCCTCTACCACATTATCTCCACCACAAGAAACCACCTGAAATCCCCCCGCGACTACACCGCCAAACCCTACCACCCCTTCCCCTCCCTCTGCTCCGCCTCCGCCTCCCCTTACCACCGCCTCAAACACCTCCAGCTCTACCTCCTAATCCTCTGCCTCCTCATCTCCTTCGCTCACCAACTCATCGTCTCCACCGATTCCGACCCCCTCTTGAAAGGCCGCACCCCCGTCCACCGCTTCACCTCCCTCCAATCCGCCGCCGTCATCTTCCTCTTCCTCCTCCTCTCCCTCTCTATCCTCCTCTCCGAAACGACCTCCTTCCTCCCCTTCCCTCCCGATCTCTTCTTCGGCCTCGCCTCCGCCCTCTTCTTCCTCCAGTACACCGTCTCCTCCTCTGCCGCATCGGTACTATTACCATCCTATTATTATGTTGCCGTGATTTCTAGGCGGTGGATGGTGGATAATGTGCATATAATTAGTTAGAATTGCAATACATATCTCACAGATATCAGTCACGGATATTGATGTACCTTCTACAGATTACACATTGCCTAGTAGTTAGCATTTTCCTATATTTTGTTGGTTTCTGTTTAGTCTAGCTAGGCTAGGTTGTTGACAATTCACTTTTCTATCAGGTACAAACCTCAGATCTCCAGGCCAAATGCGACTCGGTCTCTGCTCGGATATCTGCTCTCTCATCTATCCTTTGCCTCGTCCTCGCATGTCACCCGAGGCTCTTCGTCGCCGATGTCGGGGTAGGAGCCTCGATATGCCTTCAAGGGCTGTGGGCCCTTCAGACAGGGCTTTCACTGTATGTAGATGCTTTCATACCAGAAGGATGTCATAAGCTGTTGGACGTTGTGAGTGGTGTTGAGGGGTCCACTAAGTGTGATTTGGATGATTCTAAGTTGAGGGCTGTAGCGATTCTTGATCTGGTGTTTGTGATTCATGTTATGTTTGTTGTAGTCATTGTTATGGTTACTTATGCTGCTGTTGTTAAGACTGTTGGAATTAGGGCTAGGCTTGGGTCTTACGAGGCGTTGCCGACTGTTGCCGCCGCTGCTGCTGATTCTAATCATATCCAGATGAAGGCTTTGACGGGGACCCAGGCTTGATTTGTCTCTGGTTCTTTTCTTTTTTTTCACCTCTGTCATTCTCTACGTATGAATGGTTTTGTGCTAACGATTTGAATTTGAAGAACTTGTTGGCCTAATTTTGGTTGTGACGAGGCATTGTAAGCTTTAGAATCTTCAGGGATGTCAGTGTATACGAAGACAATTAGTGTCTTTCTTGTTTGAAAAACTTGGGTTTTACCTTTTTTTTGGTTGAAAAAAACTTGGGTTTTACTGTCCTTGAAGTGTTCATCGATGAAACTACATTATATCTTGATGTGTTGAGTCTCTTTACTAACGTGCAACTATGCTCCTAGTTTGTTTTTTCATTGTATAAACACAGTTGACTTGCGTTTAATCACTTTAGGAGTTAGGAAGGAATCAATAGCTTCGAATAAATTTCAATGATATATGTGGATGCTTTGCAGAGATTTATTCCTTGTGCACTTGAACTTTCAATTAGCAAGATGTGAGGAAGTTATTCAGAGTCCTTTCGTTGGAAAACTATACTTGCATGAGGATCCATAATGAGTAGAATGCCCCTGTTGCTTTTTTATGCTCCTTAGGTCTCCCAACTGAACTCCAAATAGCCAATCCTCCCGTTAAATACGATTTTTAGATTTGAATACAAACTCCACATCCCTTCGCTTGAAATCCACCCGTCATAATGCAACCTTAGTACCAGCACAGCGGATGTTATCTTACGTTTGATACTTTTTGCCTTCTGGAAAGTAGTAGTGGTGCTGGATATGGTGCACGGGTGCTTTGTGGTTTTTAGGCATTTCAACTGTTGAACAGTAAAAATCCTCGTTAGGATCAACAACTCTACGCTTTCATCTCTAGCTTTTTTGAGCTGCCATGTCAGATGGACGATTGGCAATCATAAATTACAGACGTACAAATGCATGATGTAAGTAAATCTGCTGCAGGACCTCCTTCATCTCGCTCTGTTTTGGAATCTAGTTTTTCCATTACATTTTAGCGTGTTTGGCCTACTGTGAAGTAGAATGATCCTCCCCAAGTTCCCAAACATTGAAAATAATGAAATTAAGTAAAACAACATCACAATGGTTTCAGGGTTTAAAGTCATCCCATAATAATTCTATCTTTTTAACTTCTGTGAACTAAGGATATTGTCGGGATTGTGAGTATCCTAATTGTGTCAATGTATCAGTCTTGTGGACGATGGACGGATAGGAACTCAGTGGAGGTTAAATGGATCAATGTTTCTTACATTATTGAGTAGTTGTTTGATAGGTCGAATTAATGAGGAAAGTTTGTGCCATTCTGCCATGGTAGAGTCAGAGTTATTACTACTAGCTCTCTTTCGACCATATGATCATGTATTGATTATAAAGTTGATTGTGGGCTGGATGATGTGTTGTATAAGCCCCCATCAGTGTGAAGTTGGTGCTTGCATGATAGACTTACAGCTTTATTCATTTCTTGTTGGAGTGAGCAAAGTAGTGATTGTTGTTGTGTAATAGGTTCAGGCAGTAGCTAGCATAATATCTTGGCCTATGAATTGTCAACATAGTGTTTTTTTTTTTTTTTGCTAAGTAATTTTCATGTTATATTGTGCTTGTTAGAATTGCAATCAAGTTTTGTCTCATGAGTTCTTTGTATGCGGGCATGAAGGATGCCGAACAACTTAGAACTTTGCCAAATAATTCATAGAAGATAACTCAGCGTCATCTGCCGTTGTTGGCATGTAGATGCCAGATATGAATTCTTAGAAGAGAAGCCAGTTTTAGGTTGTTTCCTCCCTACATGAATTCCAAGAATCAGAGGGTGAACTTGTCCTACCTTGCTGATGTAGGAGTTTCAAATCTCAATTCATCATCGTACTTCAGAGGCTTGTGTAGACTGGATAAACATATGGTATTGTTGATTACTGTATTTTATAGTAACTGACTTTATGTGGAAATGGTGACTCTGGATATATCAATGCGTTAGGAGATAATCTCTGGTCTGATCAAAACATTTTCAGCTTTGGAACTGCAGTGTTGGTTGCGTGTGTGGTTTGCCTTTTCTCGCCTGTGAGGTTAACCGATAAAGTTGTATCTGGTTTACTACCCGATGGTGACACAGAAATATATCTTGCCCTTGATCCTTTGGCATCGAAACTCTTAGCTTCGTTAGTAGTTAGTGATTGAAAAGTTGAATGGTTGTGTTGCATTGTTGCCGGTAGCCATCTGATAACAATACCGACAGTAAATGTAGTACTGGTATAAACTGCAGAAAGAAAGTAGGACTGGAGGTCACTGGATAATGTTAAAGTTGTTAACTACAGTACTCCGGAATTAATCTCTGGGCACGTAAGCAGAGATGCAGATGTCCGGTTATCAAAAGAAGAAAAAACGATCTCGCTTAAGAAAAAAACAAACGCAAAATCAGTCCGGAAGCCACTCTCTGTGCACATTGATACTCCTACAATTGACTGATTGTGTTACCCAGAAAGATAGAAAACATTTGGCCACAAGAAATGGGACCCGGGGGTGTGTAGGGCGGCAAGCCGTTGATTTCGGCAATCAAGAGCTCGGATTTCATCTTGGCAATGGATCATTCGGATTTGTAAATACATCTAACAGCTCAGATGCCGCCCTGCAGGGTTCCCGTTTCCTAAACTGTTGTACTCCTACTTAACAGGAATATCAATTACAAACACATAATTTCTTCGTCTCGCTGCTACTTAGATGACTGATTGGTGTTAGCATTAAAGAGTAATCTCTCAATTCTCCATGATAGTCCAATGTTGACATCTTCTCACAAACTTACTTTCAAATCACAAAATAGCAAAGTTATTTTTTTCCCCTTAAAATGTACTTATGGCCTGTTTGTTTGATAGACTAATAGTCAAGAAATACGTAATCTACCCATATGTAATCTCATCAGACCTGGGATTATTAATAATATCACCTTCATGGCATTGTATATCCCACACTTAGTCAAATAACAGTACAATATATCCAATGTATGTGTAATTTGGACAGAACAAATTTAATCAAACACTGGTACTTGATGGTCAAACATCATTCAAATACTTCCATATGATACAATTCTCACTCCTACGGCAAAATTCTCATGCAGGATAGGAACAAAACAGTCGACGAGCCTCAGGCCCAACACAAAAGAACTTACACGTTCAAGAAACAGGTAACAAAACCACAAATCAGGATTGGTCCGTAAAATTGCAAAAGGGTCTCTAATAACTTGGTTCTTGACAGAATTTCACAAAATGAGAATCCTCCATGAAGCAGGGGATAGAAAATGGATGCTAACGGATACTTCTTTCGATGTAGCCTGAAATAACTTATCCGAATGTTGGAAACCATCTAGTGAAATCTTTACTCGTATGTCAACAATAGATGCCCAAAAAGATTGTTACATCGCCATGTGCCTGAATATTCAAACTGACATTTTCATTGGGTACAAATACAAAGAACATTATGTATATATATAAAGTACAATTTATGTTACAGTCCCAAAAGAACCCACAGGAAAAAAAGCTATAGCACTATGGCATAAAGATACTGCTGTAATGGTTACAAATAAACTTAACAGACAACACTAAACAAGCCGAAAATCAGCTTGGAGAAGTCATCTACTAGACTACTAGTCTCATAAGGAAAGGAGTGGTTGGCTTCCGAATGAATTCTAGTTGTAGCTGCAAAAACTGCTAGATCATGTGTCCCAATGAGCATTCTTGTTTGGGCACAAGTTCTTTTTTGATAACCGGCTGTCCAGACCAGCTTGCGCGCACCTCGACCAATTCCAGAGCCCTGGAGGTAACGATCGGGCATAACCCCCGTGGCCTTAAGAGATTGCTAGCAAGGGGAATTGAATCTAAGACCCTTGGTGAGCAAACCCCTAAGTCCCAAGACAAGACCACTTTGCCAACTCCTTGGGGCTTTGTTTGGGCACAAGTTGATGGAGCAAACATGTAAAGACTGTGATAGAATGCAGTATAGAACCATGGTGCTGCTACTGCTGTGATGGAGGCTCTTTAGATGCCCAAAGAATAGGAATTTTTTTCTTTTGAAAGTGAAAGAAAAGTATTCAAAATTAGCAGAAACGTAAAGATGCAGGTAGGAATTCGAAATAGCCAATCTGGCTGCATCATTTGTGCAAGCAATGGCAGCACAATCACTTTCATCTCATCCATTCTCGGAAGTGTGACTGCATGTTATCTCGAGTAGCAGCATTTCCAATGTTGACAGTAGGAATTATCTTGTCAGGCCTAATAAACTGGAAAAACAGGAAATGGCATTTGATTACTAGTCAGAATGATGTTGTCAGAGAAGGGTACACACCTTTGAAGAAAATTTCAGAATTAAACCTGTACAAACTCTCGAAGTTCTGTGAAGCTCGAGTGTTCGCTGTAGGGAACTCCTGCAGAAGAAACGATAAAAGTGTTAGGTGGTTCTCGATAGCTAGACTGTCGAAAAGAGTATTGACAGGGATAATCAAGCCGGGTGTGGCCAAAAACTCAACTTTTAGCATCATCATATGGTTGATACGAGAATTTGCACAATGGACAGTACTACAGTGATTGATAAGAGACTAAATTTTGGTTTTCGTGGACATGGAGCAATAATGTCTGATTTGTTAATCAGGTATCTGCCAAAAAATCTAATTCTCTTACCGTAAATTGTGACTTTGCCCCTGGAAGTGGGTTTTATTAGGTCCAGGTGACTGCCAATAGCTTCTGAGTAAGTCCAACCTGAAGAAGAAGAAGAAGAGGTATTTAGAAGATTGAGCCCTTTGCTGCAAGTATAAAAAAGCACTTAAGAGTGATCATAAGTTTAATCAGTCTCAATGGCATCTATGTCTTACCTGTTGGCCTAAATGCCAAAACTGCTGTATATTGATTCATGTACGTCTTCGAGTAATGCTCCAGTGCCTTCAGAAGAACAAATTGTCATACTTATTTGACACCAAGATGATTCAACCAAAACAGTTACAGAATTAAGAACCCACCTCAAATTTCAGAGATGAGATGGGTAGAACATGTAGAGGTGTTTCCTTCCCATTTGAACACAGATTCCCAGAGAGTTCAGGCCAACCAAAAGACTGAAGAATACGCTTCCTTGAACTGTTTGCATATATTTTAACCTACGGCATTTACAAGAATAGTTAAATCTTACTTTTTAATTCACCAATTTTTCTATGTCCATGAAACAGAATTGAGAATTCTAAGTATAAACCTGCTCATTTTTCATGAATCCAGGGGATCTTTAAACTAACTGGTGGATCCCTATCATATGGTCTGGACAGCAACAGAGATTGTCGTTGCATCTAAAGTATAATTTATATCATCAAATGGGTTTTACTACTACTTTTACTGGTCAATGAGATTTCAATTCATTTCTCGAAATACAACAGTTCTGAAAACCTAAATATTGAGATGATTGAGCTCAACAAAATCCGTTGATTTTGATTAAGTCCTGAACTTATCTTACAGAGTACTTTGAATGGGGTATGGGCAAATTATATCTCAAATGTCATAATAATAGGCATTCCTCTTTCCAGACCATTGTGCTATACTGGTATTCAGAACCTGGAAAGTATCCCCAATACTACAAAGGAGATTTTCTATCAAGAAAACGAATGAATCTAACCACAAGCACAAAAAGGGTGAACCAGCATACCCCCAGCGCATTGGAAATAGCAAGATAAACACATTCTTTCCCAATGCTATACGCCCCAACAATGATGAGGGATTTGGGTTGCTTCCTTAGAAAGTTTTGAGTGACTCTCACAACAAAATTCAAAACATCTTCTTTGGAAGGGAACCTGCCCATAGTCTCCCAAACTTAAGAATAACATCAATCTGAGAAAGTTAGGCAACAAAAACTTGTAGGGCGAGTCTTCACCTGTACTTCGGGTTGCAGTATGTTGTATCTAGATAGAGCACATTAACCCTTTGATTCACAAGAAGGGGATAAGTATGCATGAGTTTACTGGCTCTGAAGTCTCCAGTGTGCAAGTAACATCGTCCATTAGGAAGACAGAAGTGAATAAGAGCTGCACCGGGGCAGTGATTAGCTTCTAGCATTGTCACTTTGATTCCCTCAATGACATATTCAATACCTAATTCCAAAGGATGGATGAACCTGCAAAAGAGCACCATGGAAAGCAAATATCCCCCACACTTTTAAGCATCAAGAATAAACTGAAAGGAAAAAGAAATATGACATAGTTATGAAGACAGAAGATGCAAAAAGCGTAATGTACAACTTAACTATGTGATGCTGGAGTAGTTGCTCACGTTGGGTTAACATATAGACACAGTCTGACCAGGCGAGCAGTGAGAGTGGTGCAGTAGATAGGGCCATGCGACCATCCCTTGCTCAAGCCACCATAATGATCAGCGTGGAAGTGGCTGAGAATATATGCCTTGCAACCTTCAATTCGACCATAACGGAATGCATCTACAGTGAATGGTGTCCCTGTTGATTGTCAAATAAGAGCAAAATAAAATGTAATGTGTTCTACTGCAGGAGAAAATGCAACTGACATGTCAGTTTCATCTTGCCGTATGTGTGTTTTTCCCTTTAATTTTTAAGCCTCTTAAGTCCTGAATGACTGGTGTTCAAAACTGAATGGTATGTCTTTTTAGTGCTGGGTGAGCTAAAAGACCAGAAGTTCAATATCATTGGATAAACTCTTGCATTTTCTATAGCCAATGCCCAATGGCTTTTGGAATGTAAAAGGCAATTATTGCCAAATGTATTTGGAAGAGTCCCAAATATGTAGAACCCAAAATGGTGAGTTTTAGATGAATCTGCATTCTGTTATTGACCTGATGCTGAATCAGTATTTTCAAAGAAATGGAAGGTTAGAGTTTGATGTACATTGCTCTTAAACTAACTACGGTCCAACCAAGTCTTATCATTGTCCAATCAGGCTAACTTTTGAAAAAAAAGGAATTGCTGTGGTCCATTTTGCATCACATGAGAGGATCTTTGCTCGGTATATCAGCACAGACTCAAAGGAGGTCCGATGCTAAGACACTGAGAGGCCTACAGTTATCGAAGCAAAAACCTTAATTAGAGGTTGGGCTATGGAGTACACTGACATATTGCTTGGTTATCCACAAATAATAGCCTAGGGTTGAAATGCCCAAATCTAAACAGCTTCAAGTGGTGCAAATACAGCAGAAAATGGGGAAATCAAGAGGCAACAAACCTGGGATTTTCTTGTAGAATGGACAAACACGAGGCCGCTGCCTATCGGTAACACCACCAGAACTACTTGCAATACCACTGCTATTTCGAAGATGAAGAAAAGCATTGCTTATTTTATCATTGGCGGTGTTTGATTCCAATCCGAAATCGCCCGATGAACCATCAGATAACAAACCCTTCATCTTCTTATTTGAATTAGACCCATTACAATTGAGTTGAGGACGTTGGTCGCTCTTTGTGTGGACTCCCCACATCTGAAAAAGATTGGTTTGTTTGAGCTTTCGCATCGATTTGGGGTCTGGCATATTCTGCTTCTTCTGATTGTCATTTTTTTCTTCTTCGGACACCAACAACAAAGATGAATAATCTGACCCACATCGGTAAAAATCAGCGGCGAAACTGGTATGAGTACCTTCTTCTGATTCTTGTTCGATTTCGTTTGATTGATTCGTATCGAGTTCAATGTCGTCGTCGTCGTCGTCTTTGAGCTCCGATGGATGCTGGGAAGGGGGAAAACCATTTTCGTCCAGCCGATTCAGAATTGATGAAGATTCATCATCTTCCCACTCGATAAAATCAGTTCCGCTGTGAATAGAAAAATTGTTTTCGATTTCGTATTCAAAATCAAGCGCCTCTTCCGTTGATCTCTTCCCCATATTATTTCCTCCCTCGTTTCCTTGTTTTCAAATTACCCCTATTGTAACGAGTGCTGCATTTAGAATTTATTTGAAGTAGACCATTTACAACCCCATTCACATACACATGAGGTCCAGACATAATTACAGGTGTAGACCACACATGTATGTGATGAGGTTGTACGTGGGTAGAGCCGGAATGGTTGTACAAATAGCATTTTTGTATATAAAAATAAATAGACGTGCACACTGTCCGAATTGTACCGATTCTCTAAAAATTAAGTAATCGGACCATTCTAACCGATTCTAGAAAATTATGAATCAAAATCTAACCAATACACGTGTAGAACCTATCTAGATACAAACTGCAAGACCGGACTTGCTTTTTTTCAGTTCCAATTCTACTTGATTAGAGTTGGAACAACATATTAACGCAATAGATTATTTTAGAATTTGGAGCACTAAACAACTTATAAAATAATTATAGGATTTGATAAGATTCGAATCCAATATATTCCACATGATACACAAAGTACTTAACAATCTACGACCAATTAAACAATCCTAAAATAGATGAAAATAATCAATAGAATAACTTAAATAAAGAATGAAATAGTCTAAAAAAGAAAAAATAAATTCAACAGCATGTCTGAACTTAAATTTAAAAGTTATTACTAATATTAAATCTTAAAGTTAAATTGAAAAAATGCTTAAATAAAACATACCTGAACTTCAATTTAATTTATTGCTCCATTTCAAAAAAATAAAAGTTTTTATTGCTATGAACATTTACACATCAAGGCGCATTATTCATTTTAACTTGATGAAAATTAAAACATAATGACCACCACGGTTTGGTCAAATGGCCATAAGAAAGCAATAAGAATTTGGTTTCCGTGAGAGTGAGGTTGCATATTTAAATTTCACGGAGGCAAAACACTCGAATCGTAGAGCCACTAAAGAGTTCGTCATTCGTTAATTTCAGAACCCTGAAATTACCAGAGGTGTGTGCACACCGGTCCAAACATCCGGTTTAAAAGACCCGATGAGAACTTAAACTGTTTATTTCTTTTAGAATAAGTACTCCCTCCATCCCAACAATATAGTATCTTGTTCTATTTTAACCGGATAAAAAATTGATTATATTTTTCAATCGGTAATACATTTTCATATACAATGTGATCGAACACTTCTTATGCTCTTTGTTTGACACTCCCCATTTTGATACTGTCACTCCATTTTAGGCGAAGTTTCTAAACTACCCTTGCAATTTATAATTGCATTTATCTTTTGCTATCAAAATGACCAGATTAACCCTTTTGTTTATGCAACGGACAGAAAAGGGAAAAAAGAAAAAGAAAACTTCATTCCAAGACGTTATGTTCTTTTGCCTTGGCACAGAGAGAGAGAGAGAGAGAGAGAGAGAGAGAAAACAAGAGTTTCTTCGTTTTCTACTGGCCTTTTCCATTCATCTGCTACCAGTCACAAGTTTACTTGGAATTTGCAGATTTAGTGTTTAACTTGGGTGGTCTAGGGTGCTGGAAATCAACCCCTAGAAATCACCCTGAAAATCGTCCAAAATGGCGTCGCTCTGGGCGCCAAAAGGACAACAAAAAAAATCACTCAAAAACTACGTCGTTTTGAGCCCTTGAAGCTACGTAAATTCACAAATTATCTGTTCATAACTGGTACTTGAAACTACATAAATTCGCTGAAAAACCATGAACTCGAAAAGGGAAAAAAAAAACTCATAGTTGCTAGTTATGCTTGATCAAATAACTAAAAAAATTATGTTGTACGCCGTTTAATTGATCAAAAAGATTAATCCAGACTATACCTGATCACTTACAATTAAATATACTTCAAATGTACCCAGTATATTTGGTTTTCTTGTTGCACTTTTGACGTCCAAAATGACGTTGTTTTGGTGATTTTATGGGGCTGATTTCCAGCACCCCGGATTCGGTGTTTTATGTGAATGGTCCTATCTACTAGTGTATGTATGAACATGGAATATGCAGACATCAAATTTGTGTTAAGTTGTTTGATTTGCGTTAAGTTATTTGATTAGTAGAGTTCTCTCGTTAGTAAAAAAAAAGTGTTATTTCAATTATTTTGATAGCAAAGGATAAATGTAATTATAAAGTACAAGGCTAGCTTCACTTAATAGAGATAAAAAAAAGGAGTGTCAATATAAAAATAGAGAGTGTCAGTGTCAATTCCCATAAAATATTGTATTTTTTATTGGATGAAAATCAAAACATAGACTACACTTTGTTCACTTCACATTTCCAAAAAAAATTCCAAAAAGATTCTTGTCTCATCTCTCATCTCTATAATCATTAATCATATTTTTCTCTCTACTCATACCTCTTTATCCAATCATTATTCTCATTTCTCTCTCTATCTCTCTCTAATTATTACACATCTCTCTAATTATTACTTTTTTCAAAAACTCATCCAAACACTATCTCAAAAATATTTCTCCAAATATTCTTCTCAAAACTCTCAACCAAACGATTTCCAAAACTATAGTAGGACCACAGTGACCTTTTGTTTTTGATTGATAGGTCCCCGTGACTAGCGTTCTCTCACCGGCAGTTTAGGGTCAAATAAGAATAAATTATACTTTATCTAAACACAATAGAGTAATTATATTTTAGATCATTTCAGCTCGTGTTTTGACAAAATAATCAAGTGGGATTGTTTTTTTGATCCTCATTCAAATTTTGTTCTCATTTGTTAGTTTTGCATAAATTTTATTTTTTTAGAATATGGGTTTGCCTCGATGAGAGAAATCAAAAAAGTGAAAAATTATGATCGAATTTTTAAAAAGTTTACATGTCTTTATTCACAAAATTTTAGTACGGTTAATAATTTTTTACTTTTTTAGATTCCTTTCAGCAAGATCAACCAATAAGCCACAAGGAAATGACACAAATCTAACGAATACGAAAAAATTGAATAACAACAAAAAATTAACCGGATCAATTATTTTCCCGAAACACTCTCTATCCAATTAGTAGTTGATTAGTTTTATCCCTGCATAATTGATTAGGATTTGATTTAAGGATTAGACTGTAAAAAAATAGTAATAGCAATTTTATCGTAAATTCTCTAATCCAATCATAAATGACCTGTTGTGTGACTCGTAAGCTAGTCCCAACACCTCAACATCCACAAGGAAAAGAAGATTATTCAATCTCAAGACAGATTACTCTGTACATTCAATATTGTGATTGGATGCTTAATTTCAACTTTTTTTTTTTCCTGGATGCTTAATTTCAACTTGACTATTCGAATTTACGATTATACGCCTCCCACGCCAAAAAGCGAATTTTCTTCTTCCTTCTTTCCGCCGTCAGTCTTCACCAGGGTCGATCGAATATCCTTTTCACGCCACATTTCTCAATTTGAAATCAAGGGTTTTGTTTCATCACCGAAGAAAATCCCATTTGAAGCTTCTCTCTTTCTTTCGTCAAATCTTTGCATTATCGTTCTGATTCAGGAGGGCATTCTGCATTCTTTGTTCATTGTCCATCTTTACATGCGGAAGCAGAGGTTTTTCGTTTTTTCCACGGTAAAATTTGCACTGAATTGGCTATTGTATTATTGTGCGTGTTTCCCATTTTTCTCTCCTTCGAAATTTAATGAATTTCTTTATCCGCGTTTCATTTTGGTTAATTGTTGGGGACTGGATGGATCAAGATCTGAAGTGTTTGACTTTGTTCTTTTTCCCTTAATCGATAACTGCGGTGGGATTAGTTAATATCATAATTGTTGCTATAGGTGTTAGAATTTTCAATTTTGCATGTTTTTTTTTGTGCGTCGGTTGATGGATCCTCAGTTTGCTTTTGGTTATATCAGCTATAGAAACCCCAGGATTATCGGACTCCCAGCTAGTCGACGGTTGGATTGGGTCCCGAGATTAGTTGAGGTGCGCATAAGTTGACTCGCACACTCTGAGTTGTACCCAAAAAAAGAAAACGAAAAAAAGAAACCCACTGATGTTGTTGTTGCTCTTCTTATTCCAATTTATCATTAGTGACCTATTTTGTTTTGGTAGTATACCTGCTGGATGGATATTTCAGTACTCCAGAAATGTATGAACTATACGTGCCTATTTTATCAAGCGTCGCGTAAGTGGTTCAACTTATGACTTATTTATGTGAAGGGATTCTCTTGAAGGATTGTAGTCAAGACCTGAAGTCATCCCATATTTGTTTGTCTTATCCAGTATGGCAATTAGTTTAACTTGACATTCAATTGCAATTTGCCATTATGTTACCCTTATATCCACTTATTATTATCTTAGATCTGTTGCATTTTGCGTTGGAGTTATATATTGATGATTTGGAACTTCCCTCTTTTGTTCTGGTTGTAGCATTGAATTTTTGTATCACTTCTGGTGCTGAATATTGTAGGTTGCAGGTACTTTGAAATGTTTAGGAAATTAGATGCAAACGTTTGCTTGAAGGCGGGCTTTAGGCGTCGGTGACGGATGTTAGACTGATTGTTGTCGTTCTACTGGTTTCTTCTCTCGACGTTTCTTCTGCCAGAACCAGTAAGTTCACGAGGAAAGCATTGTCTTATCATAACGACACTTCGAGGAGGTTAATTGACATATTGTTCCATGGGAGAGTGGATAATTGGAGCCTTTATCAATCTTTTTGGAAGTATTGCCATCAATTTTGGGACCAACCTCCTCAAACTGGGTCACGATGAGGTACTTCTTGCCTTTCTCCTCTACCCCATCTTCTCCCTAGTCCAAGCATGTGGGAAATAAGTAGCACGGGCACACAACACATGACATGATATGGCTCGGACACGGCGTTTCAAAAAATGTATGAAACAACATGTTTTGGAAACTTGAAATTTTGTATGGTCGTAACTATACTATATGTTAGTTTTATAAATATTCTATTCGAAGGTAGTGAAACATATGCAACATCAGATAAATTAAAGTAAGAATGTATTATTCAGATAACAATTGCGTTCTAGAAGTGCAAAACAATTGCATTACATTGTTATACGCACGATGTGTTCATCTTCTAAATGTTTCAGTAGTTTTGGTAAAAGAGTATAAGTTTTGTTCGAAAATATGCAAAATGTTGTTAATTTAAGAATATTCATTTGATATTCCATGTTTGAAGTGTACGAGAAGTGTTACCAAAGGGTTTGCCTAGTGTTGGTAAAGTTCTTAATAGTACGGGTTTGATGTTTGATTAAGATCCATTAAAGAAGTGGCAGACATGCTTTAGGAGTGTCTAAGGAGTATCGGTTTCCAACATGGGTGTCGTCATGACTTGCCTCCTCCATAGAAGTGTCCTTGCTTCTTAGGACTTGGAGGTTCTGCACACACGCACGCACACACACAACACACACACACACACTCTCTCTCTCTCTCTCTCTCGCACTTAGATTTTCACGTTATTGACCAGTGGATTTACTACATTAGCTGCTATGTAAATAAAATGGAACACAGATTCGCCTTGTGATTGAAAACATTTGGTTGGTTTTTACCAGTGCCTTATAAAATCTGATACTGCATTGCTGTTTTGCTTTACTCTTTATTCCAAAGTTATTATGAGTTACTGTCTTTTTCCCAGAGAGAAAGACATTCCGTGCTAGGCGGTGACGGTACAAATGGAAAGATTGTAATGAAGCCCATCATACACTTCCAGACGTGGAGAATTGGTAAACTTAATTGTTTGGGTGCTTGTTAGTGTTCCTCCTAAGGACTTGTTCTCCAATAGATGTTAGGTACATTTTATGAAAATCTCATAAAATGAACATTTATGGAGGGGTGATAAAATGGAGTTGTTTTCCCAACTGATAAAATGTAGTGGTTTTCCTATAGATTTTAGGAGGATTTTATGAAAATCTCATAAAATCACTTTTACATTTTGTGTTGAGATTGGAGTGTCATAAAATGTGAGATTTTATGAAACAAAAATCTGTTGAAGAACAAAGCCTAAGTCCTGCCCAATCTCATCTATTGTAACTCAAAAGCATAATTTTTGGCATGCAGGTATACTATTTTTTACGGTTGGAAATTGCCTAAATTTCATTTCATTTGGATATGCTGCTCAGGTCAGTACAAAATAGATGAAACAATGTTCATTTGTGTTTTCATTATGACAACAAATACGTGCTTTGCTGGTTACCTTATCTGTCTCTATCTCTCTCTGAACTATGATATATCATCTGCCTTTGCAGTCACTTCTTGCAGCCCTGGGATCTGTTCAATTTGTGTCCAACATCGCATTTGCATACTTTGTTTTGAATAAAACAGTGACCATCAAGTATGTTATTTATAATGTTTATAAGGTCATGGTTTTTAGATTCATGATGCGGTTGGTAACTTTATTTTCCATTACTCTAGCTGAATTTCTCTGTAAAAAATGTTTCTCCTATTACAGGATATTGGTGGCGACAGCCTTTATTGTTCTTGGGAACATTTTTCTTGTTTCTTTCGGAAACCACCAGTCCCCTGGTATGTCGCTTCTGCTGCTTTCAATTCTCAAGCATGTTGACTTGTGCCAAAGTTCACTTTTTAAGCCATATTTATGAGTTAAATACAATCAACATTTTATAATATCTACGGTTCTAGACGCGTTTACGATTTTAGCATAAGATGTGGACTTCTTGTGGAAGTTGAGAAGTTGATAAAATGGTTATGGTAACGTATCATCTATAATTGATTTGAGAAGTCGATAGGAAGAACAATTGGAAATTAGCAGGATAATCTACATGCCAAGTTTCAGAAATGTCTTCAGAATCATGTTTGTATAATTGATTCAAAAAGCTAACAGAAAGATATGACTAAAATGAGCAGGATAATGTAGATGCAAAGTGTGGGGGTGGCTTCGCCGGAGTAACCTCTTTGATTCTTCTGGTGTGGAATGGAGAGTGGTAGAGTGACTGAACCCTGCCTGAACCCTAGCTGCTAGACTGAGAAGGTGACCTGCACACGTGAACAATCACGTGGGAGATGGGGATGTCTCGAGGAGAGTTGACCCTTCAGACCCACGTGACATGACATCAGCCAAAGCGCGGCGTCTGCAGCAGAGATTGAGGTCACATCAGCGTCATTCTTGGTACGGATGACATGCGCGTGTAGGGCACGGAGGGCGTGAGAGACACGCCCCCTCTGCCTATAAATACCAAGCCCAACTACCACACAGGGCATTCCTCATTCAATACCCTAATAACTCTCCTCCTCTCTCTAATATTCCGGCACACTTCTTCTTCTCCGGTTACTTACTTAACGATCGGAGTGCCTTCCCGGATCACCACCGTCCGGGTTAGGCACTAACGTGGTTGTTCACGTGTGCAGGTCACCTTCTCAGTCAAGCAACTAGGGGTTCAGGCGGGGTTCAGTCACTCTACCACTCTCGATTCCACACCAGAATGATCAAAGAGGTTACTCCGGCGAAGCCACCATCCTGCAACCTGTACACCCGACAATGCAACTTGCGAATGAAGCTGTACTTTTGGCTAACATCCCAGAAGCAGGCTGGATCAAACAGCCAAGAGAGATTCCAAGTGTCGCGAACATTTCGATTATCAACCAATGTTAGCCACTCAACCAAGTCCTGAGGTACTGACTGCAAATTAATATAATGTTGCAACCGTTGCTCATCACTTCCACCCAATGCTTCCTGCCCTAATGGTCTCAAAATCACCTCTACTGCTAAAGATCTTACATCCATAATGTCTCTTGTGGCTCTAGACCGCAACTCCTCTGGGCTTGTTTTTATAACCGAGGCAAGCTTTGCTGAACTTCCGACAACATCCACAGCGAGACTTTCTCTGATGTTCCCACAGTAACCATCACGACTAGAAAGATGTCTTAGGGCTTGAAAAATGTCCCCAAATAAGCTCAATAACTTGTCTTCAATGAACCTCCACCATTGAACATTGGGCCACCCAAGCTTCACAAATTCCCCGTACAAGCTTCACAAATTCCCCGTACCAGCCTTCGAGCCACTCTTCAAAGTCCGCCCAAACTCTATCAATAATGACTTCGTTCCCGTCAATAAAGTGACCTTGAACAATGTTGGGCCCCCATATTTGTCCATATCCTTAAAATACCTGTTGGCTTGCTCTGTAGAAACAAACGGGACCACACTAATCGCCTTCTTCTTAGCCACGTTGTAGTGTGGTCCCATTTGTTTCTACATACGATTAGTGTGGTCCCGTTTGTTTCTACAAAGCAAGCCAACAGGTATTTTAAGGATGTTGATGGAAGTTCAGCAAAGCTTGCCTCGGTTATAAAAACAAGCCCAGAGGAGTTGCGGTCTAGAGCCACAAGAGACATTATGGATGTAAGATCTTTAGCAGTGGAGGTGATTTTGAGACCATTCGGGCAGGAAGCATTGGGTGGAAGTGATGAGCAACGGTTGCAACATTATATCAATTTGCAATCAGTACCTCAGGACTTGGTTGAGTGGCTAACGTTGGTTGATAATCGAAATGTTCGCAACACTTGGAATCTCTCTTGGCTGTTTGATCCAGCCTGCTTCTGGGATGTTAGCCAAAAGTACAGCTTCATTCGCAAGTTGCATTGTCGGGTGTACAGGTTGTAGGATGGTGGCTTCGCCGGAGTAACCTCTTTGATCCTTCTGGTGTGGAATGGAGAGTGGTAGAGTGACTGAACCCCGCTTGAACCCTTAGCTGCTTGACTGAGAAGGTGACCTGCACACGTGAACAAACCACGTTAGTGCCTAGCCCGGACGGTGGTGATCCGGGAAGTCACTTCGATGGTTAAGTAAGTAACCGGAGAAGAAGAAGTGTGCCGGAATATTAGAGAGAGAAGGAGAGTTATTAGGGTATTGAATGAGGAATGCCCTATGTGGTAGTTGGGCTTGGTATTTATAGGCAGAGGGGGTGTGTCTCTCACGCCTTCCGTGCCCAACACGCACCTATCATCCGTACCAAGAATGATAGTTGATGTGACCTCAATCTCTGCTGCAGACGCCGCGCTTCGGCTGATGTCATGTCACGTGGGTCTGAAGGGTCAACTCTCCTGGAGACATTCCCCAACTCCCACGTGATAGTGCAGGCGGCGGTGGCAGGGTAGGTGACTGTCGCATTTAATGATCCATCATGACCTGCCTAGCGTGCCTGACACACCACCGCCGACCTGAAGAGATCTCCGAGCCCCCACCAATCCGACGTCAAACGACTCGGATCATGGGGCGCTCGGATAGTCGGGTCGCCGAGCGGAGGAGTCCCTGAGGGCAGTCCGAGAGCTCTACCGAGATCGTGGTTGAGTGGTACTCCCGGGCTCGGTGTACTTCATTTAAATCGATATTCGTCCAGATCTGGACCACCACACCGTGAGCCAAGAGCACCGTACCCTCGGGGAGAGTGAGACGGATCGTCCTACATTCGATTTTATTGATTCTGAGGTCGTGATCCTTTTTCTCACATATGCAAAGGGTAGGCCTCAAATGGCCCTTTTGAACCCGGCCGCTACACAAAGTTTCGGGAAATGTCGCGACAATCATGTTTATACGCAAATGAACTTGAGTATCCCAGGAATTTCCCAGTTATATTGATATGTTAACTCCACATTTAAATGCTGTTTACATTGTACTATGTTGATAGCAGATAAGTTGTAATGACATTATGTGTAAAACAGAACTCCAAGTTTAATCAAAAACCATTTTTGATTGAGTACTTTCAGTTGGATATTACAATTTACATGGAAACTCTCTCAATCTGGTTCATAGTTTTTAGCATGTGTATTCAACTTTATGAAGACAATTGAAAACAGCAACTAGGTAATTCACACTATCACAAGAATTTAGAGTCTGCTACAAGGTGAGACGTTTTATGTTTTCTATGGCGATCATTGAATTAGGTTTTTATTTTTCTCACCACAAACGGTTATTCAATATGAATTTCTGGAGAGTAATACATTCACAGAGTCACAAATGACTTCAGTCCACGGGGCAGTGACTAGTAAGGTCCCATAAGAAAGCCTTTTTCATGTGAATGTTCACTTGGACATTTGTTTTGCTGGCAACTTGATAAGGTCTCAGACAAAAGGACTTTCATATGAATGGGCTCTTGGATTTGCAATGATTCTGTTATCTTAGTCCTTGCACAAATTCATGCAGCTAATGGCACATCTCTTGGGGAGGTGTCATTTCCTGTGGCTAGGCATGCATTCATGCCCTTGCTCCAGTCACCAAATGCTCACTTTTACAGTGTAGTTGACAAGTTCTTTGTGGTCATGTGAACAAGCTTTTTCGTTTTATCTTGACAGTTTACACACCAGAGGAGTTGGCGGAAAAGTACAGCAACATTATGTTCCTTCTTTACTGTCTCATTTTGGTCTTGGTTGTTGCAATGCATCACACTGTGTACAGGTGAAGACCATTTTATCTGTTGTTTGTTGGGTAACATCTAGCTGAGGTGCACTAATGAACTTGGGGTTTGATCATCATTTGTATATGTCCACTCCTAATTTTTCTAATTCAGTTGTACCCTTGTATTACTCTTTCTTTTTTTTGTGAAGGGAGTACCCTTATATTACAACTTGGTGTCAAACCTACCCTCCATTCCATTCTGTTATATTTGTTAATTTAAGAAAAATTTCTAAAGCACACGTGGCGGTTTCTTTGGGCTTTCAAGTATTTTTTTTTTTGTTTTTTTGTAACTCGGAATCCAGCCCAATGGATTGAGTAATTTGGTGGATGAATCCCACCGTCACCTTGCGCCCAATTAAACACAAGGCAAAGCCCCATATGGTCATTGGTGTCAACTCCAACTTTGGACTTAATACCATGAGAACCAACCTTTATGATGATCCTACCATGCACATAATGACATAGGACAACAAAACCTCTCATACTGTGTCTCTCATTTAGCCTTAAAACCAGCACTCTACCGCGTCCTCCCTCCCCTACTCCATCACCCCTCCTCCTTTCCCTTGGGTCTTTGTCCCTCATGTCGCCTTCCCCAGCCCCCGTCACCCCCTTCCTGACTTTTCCCAGCACCCCATCACCGGCACCGCTCCCTCAACTTCCCTATCCACCCTCCGGTACCTTCCCAACCTCGCACCCCTTTGTCCATGTTCCTCACCTTCGGCTGGAACACCTATTTAGATCAGACACCAAATCCCAACCACCAAAATTAAACAGCGCTAGTATGTCTTTGAACACCAGAACATGGTGGATTATGCTTTATTCACCATTGGAGGTGGGTATTCGGCAATGGTGCCACAAGGTGGTGGATTGGTGGTGGCGATTTGAGGGTGGGTGGAGGGTGCACCTTTTGTAGTACTGTGTGTTTGCAATTTGGGTGTTGGTGAGACAGACGTGAAGGGGATGGATTGTTTAGAGATTTTGGCAGTGCAAATTTTGCTTGGAGTATGCTGTGGTATGCCAGAGGGAAAGAGAAGAGATGAGAGAGAAATGAAGAAGAAAGGAAGAAACTAAGAGAAGGCAATGAGATATTGGGTGGTTGTGGAGGCGGCTGCCACCATGGTTGTGTTCTACAAAAGAAGAGGAACTAGGAAGGTGATAAAAACACAAATTTATCCCTCTCCATTAGTCCCTTTGAAAGGAGATGAATGGATGGTTCAAATTGAGACCACTTTACATTTTTAGTTCAATTTGAAAATAGCAAAAACCTGGGTTTATCTGGTGACAAGGGTCATACCGTGTGGTTTTTTTTATGCCCTCAATAAAATCACCAAGCCACTATCTCAGGTATCACAATCAAAATTTGACAATGCAGGAGAGGAGAACTGCTGCTTGCAGTAGCTAGAGATGATCTTAAGCCGTACTGGCGCATGTTGCATCCTTTTTCCTATGCCATTGTATCTGGTGCAGTGGGATCATGCTCCGTGTTGTTTGCCAAATCCCTGTGAGATGAAGCTTTAGTTTTTATTGCCATCTTGGATGGTCAAAATGTGTAGATTATCATTCTGACATTCAATACTTTGATTTGCAGCTCTAATCTGCTAAGGTTGTCCATGTCTAGCAGCTATCAGTTGCATAGCTGGTTCACATACTCTATGCTTCTATTGTTTCTTAGTACGGCTGGGTTTTGGGTAATCATCGCATGCATATGTCATGGTTGCTATTCTTCGATCCATTCTGGAAAGACTGTCCGGTCCGCAAAACGGGAAATTAAAATAATGTGTTGTCAAGTGAAATTCAAAATTTTTGCCTCTAATTACTAGATGTCAATGAGCTCTGTTAAAGCATCCAACTCAAAACCAATTGGCAATGAGTGGGGAAGCTACCCAAGCTCATATACTAGCTTTGGAGGTTATAATTGACCAATGTGGGACAAGCTCTAACAAGTTCTTTTAATTAATAAAAAAATGAATTTTTCTCGACATAAATGCAGTTTTTTTAATTCTTCTTGACATAAATGCAGTTTTTTGAAGTCCTCATTTTGTGGATAGGACTATCTTTTTGGAACGGAGGGTGTATTTTTTTGTTTTCCCCAAAATAGTGCAAACGTGAGCTTTGGGAATTTCTGATTTTGTTCTCAATGGGTCTGTTACTACTGCAGATGGCAAGGTTGAATGAAGGATTATCACTCTTTGATGCAATACTCATTGTTCCTATGTTCCAGATCGCTTGGACTTTTTTCTCCATTTGTACAGGATTTGTATACTTTCAAGAATATCAGGTCATTCTCTCTCTCTCTCTCTCTCTCTCTCTCTCTCTCTTGCTGTGTGTGTATCACTACTTAAGTTGAAGTTTCACACCAATGTCCAGCTCACAAAACCACCCAAATGTATAGTTCATCAATGGAAATAAAATCTCTAAGTGTGTGTTTGTCTAGTTACGATCAGCCGACCAGATAAACACATTAACAGTGTCTGCTTATGAAACATTCTTCCTTTATTGCATCATTATATCATCAGCTTTGGATGAGCATATTGTACGGTGGTAATTTCTTCTTGCACGGTAAACATGAGAAATGAACGAGCCCACAATATCCGCATTTGTTCAAATCTGAGTGAAAGGACCAGCAACACAACTGGTGAGATCAGTTTTGGTTTGTGACTAAGCCAAAGCAGATCAAATCATCAAGTACTCCTTGACACATTGGGTTGTATTCTTTCCATTGAGTGAGTTTTGGCCAACATATCTGTCACTTGGCAATGTGAAGTTGAATATCTTCCTCAGCTTCTCTGCATGAATTTGAGGAAACTTTTGAGTACTGATTCAAATGCCATGAGTAGTACTGTAGACCCAATAGGATTATCCGTACATGTCTAGAAAATGGCAATGGGGTCGTAGTCCATTTATCCAGTGCACACACAAGGCTTGCACCTGTGATGCCTACTCAATTTCTAACCTGTTTAGCAATATTCAGCCATGCTTCTCTTGAAACATGTGCACATTGGCAAGCTTATTGGCAGTTACTTTAGCAGGTATTTGGTGCTCTGAGGACAACAATGTTCATAGTAGGAATGATGTCTGTATTCATAGGCATTT
Source organism: Vaccinium vitis-idaea (assembly GCA_963854785.1). Taxonomy (NCBI): domain Eukaryota; kingdom Viridiplantae; phylum Streptophyta; class Magnoliopsida; order Ericales; family Ericaceae; genus Vaccinium; species Vaccinium vitis-idaea. The sequence continues at coordinate 4,706,651 of OY978219.1, read as the reverse complement.
CTTTGCTGGCACCAGATGAGGCAAAAGGTATAGTTGTGGGTAATGATCTTTTGGGATGTGTCTCTAAGCTGAGGATGAAGATAGAAATTAACTTGGACCTTTTCAGGAGGCGAAGTCAAGGATAGTGCTTTAGTTTCTGTGGCATCTTCAAGCATTTCAACTGATGTAGACAGGTGCAATACATTTTTATACTTACTGAAGATTCAAGTTTCTGGCCAATTTTTTTGGGATTTAGGTTTCAACCAACTTGTATAAAACGATTTTCCATTCTCCCTTGCATCTCCCTCTAAGAATGGCATGATCTGCACCTCAAAACCCAACCTATCTGACTGTTGAATCAAGGACTCCAACTCAAGGAATTGTTAGGATATTTTTGCTCTCATCTCGAGTGGGATGCTAATCTGGTTACTAGGAATCAAATATTGAGTGGTAATATATTACCTGAGATAACGCAATTCAAATGTTTTGATTACTTTAGAAACCTTGTTCAGGAAACATCTTTGTAGGAAATTTATTATAGTTAAAACAATTCCTTTTTCAATGTATGTGACGCTGGAATCCAAGATTATTCAAATAACATCTTTGTAGGAAATTTATTACAATAGGGAGTCATTTCAAACGACTATTCAATGTGGGTCCCATTCCCTAACGAAGTAGAAATTTGATCCTCATTTTAGTCCTTTCAAATGCAAGAATTTCCAAAATAACATTCCCAGTATTTGTTCCAATCCAAATTGGATCTCCATTGTTGCTTAAATTACTCAAATACTTTTTGCAGGCCGGTTGTGCCCTCTGAAGATACCCAAATTAAAGACTTAAAATCGCTTGTGCAAGTTATGCGGGTGAAGGCTGCTGACGTTCTGGTCAAGGCAAAGGTTCTGACTAGCCTGTTGAATACCCTTTTTGGATGGAAAACTTGTTTTAACTTGTACTTAACTGCTGGTAACTTGGTTTTCCATACAGGCTGCTTGCTCATTATCGTTGGGTTTGGGAGAAAACTCAATTCATGCATCGTCAGTTCTTGTGATGCCCATGGTTTCATCTAAGATGACAGGTTTTAGAGGAAGTGGGTTTGATCGGACTAAGTTCTCCTTAAGAAGCTCTGGTTGGACTCAGATCTCTGGGGATGATGACACTGAAAAAATGCTGGAGACGACTTCAATGCTGACCCCAAGCATTCATTAGGTCTAGGTACACGATGAAATTTGGCTCTTGATACGGCAATTGATTCTTTTTGTTCACTACGTATAATGAGCATTCAGAATATCTTGCCCTTTCTTTTGTAATGTATTTGTTTGTGTATAGTATTGTAATTTGGAAAGAATTTGATGCACCAAGCTGTTGTACACCTAACTCACTTAATCGGAAAAGAAACTATACGATGTTTCTCTTTCTTCAGTTCTTTCTTTCCCTTTCTTTTGTTTTAGTATTCACTACAAGTTTATGCGTACACCTTCTGACTGGCGAATTCATTGTACTTTTTCTCGCTAATGTTGTAATATAAAATTCAATAGTCTGCCACCCGAAAGCGTAGATGATATTTCTTTTTCACATTAGACATCTGTCATCTTCAAATGTCTAGAAATGGTCTACGATCTCAAATGTTTCTCTTTTGCAGTTTCGTTGTGATGAGGTTTCCTTTTATGACTTATGGCAGGATTTCTTTTTGTGGAAACATGGCAGGTGTTCTTATGTCTCAACTTTTAGTTCATATGAACTACAGCAGGTGTTGCTTCCTTGTTTCTCTTTTACAGTTTAGTCTATTCTCTTGACCATTAAAACTCCCATGCCTGTATATTGGACTTGTTTTTGCAGCTCATTTTTTGGTATAATTTAAAGGGATTGAAGGAGAAGGGATACTTGCAGATGGGATTTATCCCATCAAAGTAGAGTATGATATAGTGTAGAAAGTTGGGTCATGGCGGGTTTAAGTATAACAAAATTTTTGCAAAAAATATTCATAATAAACCTGAGGGTCAAGTTGAAATATTCTTGGTACATTAGCCGGCCAAATTCTATTGGACTGTGCCAATGTTGGTTTGTATTCTGTGGAAGAAAGATGAAATGATATACCCAAAGCCAAAGTTTGGTATAGTTTTAGTTTGTCTATCTGAAAATTTATTCTACGGGCTGAAGTTGATTGTCGTTGTCAATGACGAAGCTAGGATACCGGAACGAAAGAACATTCGGTGGTGGAGGAAGGTTGATTGTCGTTTTATTTTTTGAAAAAGATAAGTGACTGTGCGAAATTCTCCAATGTGCCGCCGCCACCAGTTGCTTGTGCGCTCCTTTTCTTGCTTCTAGTTTTTGCCTAACTAATAATCTAGCAATATGGAATCAAGATCTCATGTGTTATCAATAAAACGCAGCACAATCTCATTTCGATTATCCGAATTACTCATCTAGTAGTTCTCCGCATGTACATTACATAAACAAAACAACATGAGCCAAATATAGGCGATTCCTTGGTCAAACATATTTTTCTGAAAAAATAGCGGTCAAAATCATCCTAATTTTGATCGATTTTTTTTTTTTTTTTCCTTCCCCAAGATATGTACGATTCGTTAGATTGTTATTTGCTGCCGATGAACTAGATATTTTGCCTGATCAAAAAAAAAAAAAAAAAAACTAGATATTTTGCATTATAATATGTAAACGCGTACTAGGTCAGGATGGATTGAATCAGGGAGTATATATAAACTACATATTTTGCATAAATAGAAAATAGACACGTGCTAGGTCAGGATTGTCCAATAAGAAGGAATATTGATTTGGGGAGTATATATCTTTCTAGGTAAGCAAGAGCTCATTCCAGGAGATGTGGACTTATACAGAAACCTTCACCACATAGTCAAAGGGAACTTTCCAGCTCTTTTCTAAACAATTCAGACCGTCGAATATATATTTAGACAGCTGAGATGCGTGTCAAATACCGCAAGGTGATACTCGCTCGGCACAGAAAAATTTAGCGATTGGGGAGTATATATCTTTCTAGGTAAGCAAGAGCTCATTCCGTGAAATCTGGACATATATAACCTTCACCATATAGTCGAAGGGACCTTTCCAGCTCTTTTTCTAAATAGGGCTTTTCAATTTCATCACCATTGTTACTTTTTCTTGAGAGAGTTTTGGCTTCTTCACAACAAAGTCAAAAAGGGTACCAATACTTTGGGATAGAAAACTCAATGGGTCCATCATCAAGATCTCTAGAACTCAAAGTGATGAGCTGCAAAGGTTTGCAGGCATTCAATTTCTTCCAGAAACTCTCAGTTCATGCAGTTGTGTCCCTCACCAGCGACAATCCCAGTAACAAGCACCATCATCTTCATCAACAGCCGCAGAAAACGAAAACAGACACAGAGGGAGACAAGGATCCTGAGTGGAATCAAGACATGCGATTCGATCTCGATTCGTTTAGCCGCGAAGACTTCGATCACCTCTACCTTCTTTTCGATTTGCGCTATGAATTGGGCGTTTTCGGAGATAAATCTCTCGGCGAAGTGCGGGTTCCGCTCACGGATCTGGTCGGAGACGACGAACCCGGCGAAAACTGCGGTGTAGCTCGGTTTGTGAGCTATGAGGTACGCAATCAGGAAAAGAAACCTAATGGAGTCCTCACTTTTTCTTACAAGGTACTGAACCCGAGTCACGCCGGTGTTGGCGGTTCAGCTGCTGCTGCTGCTGCTAAGGTTACTGATACTACTAGTCCGAAAAACAATTACGGTCGTATCGACGGTTACACCGTCGTTAACCATGTCGACGACGACGACCACCACCATAATCGTGATCAGAATCACGATTCGGCGTCCTACCATCATCCATCTACTACTGCTAGTAATCCTGATCACCACCACAATAGTCATGTTCAGGATTCGACGTCCTACGTTCCGCCTCCGTCGTATATACGTCCACCGGATCAGCAATTGCAAGCGCCCTACGGCCATTCGGATCAAGAACTCTCTTACTACTACTCGAGTGTGGAATCAACAACTTATGGAAGTCGATATCCGTCATTGGAAACGCCGTCTTATCTACCAGGGCCGGCAGGGGAAGGTTATCTTAGTTATCCAAGACTTGACCATGATCAATTTCGTTATCCACCACCACCGCCGCCGCCAGGACTTTATCCACCTCCACATCCACCACCACCACCATTTCATCCACATCCGGAGCTAAACCGGATATCATCAGACCCATTTTCACCACCACCACCACCGTTTCATCACCACCACCCCCACCACCACCACCATCATGCGGCGCAAGGAGAAGTTTACCCCCCACCCCCAACTAGGGACGTACATGAACATTCTTACAGCATGTACTACAATGGAGATGGAACACGCCGTTATTGAACAGTTAGGGGGATTCACTGACACCACAAACAGACAATCAATGCAAAAGCTGCTTTGGAAGGTGGGGAAGAGATACAGAGAGTGTGTTCCCATTTTTGGGTATAAACAGGAGGCCAGGAGGACCACCACGATGACGGGCGGCGGCGGTGGTGTATGGTTGGTGCACCTATTATATGGCTGTGAATGGTAGTTGAATGCGGCCAGCCGCCCTTGTATGAATGGTAGTCGTTTTTGTTCCTTTCTTTTAATTGGTTATGAATGGTAGTTTTCATATACCTTTTTTTTTTTTTCGGCCACAATATTTCAGAGGAATGTACCACGTGTTCAGTATGTAGTATGTACAAAACCTTTTTGTTATATCACTCCTTAATAAACTTTATTCAAATTTACTAATTTCATTGTTCTCTATCGTCGACAACAGGGCGGACCGGGGGTGCGAGTGGGGTGTTTGGCTTTTGCACTCTTCTCAATTTTATTCATATTTATAGTGCACTTTTGAATTTTTTTTTTTATAGAATTACTAAAGGGTAGTCCTCACAAACTAGGTCAAATTTGTAATCATGCATTCGCCACAAGCCTCATTTTTTTTGCTGTGTATCACCTAAGTTGTAGGGAATTAAAGTATTTTCCCTTGTTTTGGGTAAGTGGGAATTAAAGCACTTCAAAAAAAAAAAAAAAAAGAGCCCATTAAGAAAGATGCTCTCAAAAGTTGCAGGTAGCATTTTTCCCTTGTTTTGTTTGAATAAAGGGCACTTTGCCCCAATAATTGACCTAAAACAATACTGATAATATTATGATACTATGTGAGTTGAGTTTTTTGGATTAAAGTGTTTGATTTCGATCCAGCAATGACTCGGTTGGAATGAAGGAGACAGTGGGACTGCTGGCCGGGTAGGATGCTGCTTTAGTTCCTTTTTGTTCGTTTTACCGACTGGGACTAACTCAATTGGTCGGAATCCTTGTTCGTCACTAAAAGATTAAGGGTTCGAGTTTTGCCATAGGCAAGATGCCCCCTCCCCAGCCTATAGCCTCCGAAGAATCGAAACAGGTCATTTTTCATTGTTTGTTCGTTTCAAAAGGTGCATACGGTGCTCGAGTCTAATTGGGAGATCTAACCAGCTAAAGTTGTTAAAGTTCTAACAATCATGAATGGCATCTTGATACCTAACAACGCAAACCAATGAAAAACAGAACTTAGATCTCTTTTGGAAACAACTAAAATTGGTTACTTGGTAATCCAACAGACCATATTTTATCTTGGTTTCCTATTTCTGGGAGCATATGCAGGTTTTTATGCATGTTGAAGGGCTTTCTGACAAGTAGTCAAAGAAAAACTCTCCAATGGAAGCCAATATGGTGCTCTGGCCTACACCCTTCCAGTTCCTAAGATAGCCCAACCTTAAATTGCCTGTGGGAATCGAATCGGGTGAATGAGATTTTCTTGTCCACAATAGATCCTACAGGACACCATGTAATGACCCGCGTTAGCTGACCTGCTAATCATTAGCCTAACTACCTGACTCAAAAGGTTAACCTCGAATTATACAAGCTACTCGATTCCTTTACTTTTACTAACCCACCGATGTGGGACAATTCTGTGGGTACTCACGCACCGTATTCGGGATTTCATCTTATCAGTGGAGCGATTCTGTTGCTTCTCTTCTTCGCCTCCTCATCAAGCCTGTCTTTTTGTCATTGTCCTAAACCTAAACTCTCCATTTTCTCATCTTCCTAACTCCTTACAATATACTTATTTGTAAACGTGTCCGTGTCCTCAATAGTGTTATTCAATGAAACAAGGTAAATCCACTTTTCAAATTGGTTTACAGCATTGTTACTTAGTGGTATGGAAAGCAAAAGGCAGAAAAAAAGCAACCCTTGAGCATAAACTGGTACTATTTCTTATTCCCTGGTCAAAAAGGCCATAAAAGTTGCTCCAGCACTACTTTAAAGTGCTGAAAACCTTCAAAAACACTTCTCCAATTATTGACATTATTAACCCTCCTTTCCCTTCAACCTTGTTTCATCTCTCTGTGTTTTCCCCCCCTTTCCTTCTCTCTCACCCCTCCTTCCCTCCTGCTACTTGAGTGTTGCTTTTTCTTTGCCAATTGCTTTACAAACCAATTGGCGCATGTTCCGCTCTCTCATTCTTCAAACAAGCTACGATTTCACCTCTCTTTTCCTTGGATACGAAGTAATTATCGTTTTATATAAACTTCTCCCAGCCTATCTCTCCCCTTCAAGTTACGCAATTGTGTCTTGTTTCTGTGCTTGAGAAATCCAAGGTGTAATTGGCGTAGGTTTGAAATAAAGAAATATGAAAAATAAAGCTGTAACAAGGATCCTGAAGCGGGTAGCGCAGGCGCTGGAGTCAGTAACCAAGGCCAAGTCCCTGGCACTGAGTCTGAAAAGCAAAATGAGCGATATCAGGGCCCGGGTGACGATATTCTCGCTGCTCTACTTGGACAGAAGGTCACTGCTAGGATCCATTCGGCCTAACAAGTTCCGAACGTTTTTCTCTCACCACCACAAGCTGCAGCAGGAGCCATCCCGTGGCTATGAAGATGACTACCTGATCAGTAATATTGTTCAGGATGCTATGGTGACCAACGACGTTAACAACACCGAGTATTTAGAGGAGGAGGCAGTGGCTGTAAAGCAAGAGGAAGAGGAGGAGGATCTGATAGAAGCGTTGTTGGAGGAAATGGTTTTCGAGGATCACGATGCAGGAAAATCGGCAGAAGGGTTGGTGAAAATTTCCGAAGAAATAAGGGAGGGGGAGGATTTCAGGCTGGAGGACCGGATAGACGAGGTGGCCGAGTTGTTCATAAACAGGTTCCACCAACAGATGAGGATGCAAAGGCAAGACTCTTTCAAGAGCTAATCCATACACATACCTGCCTCTATCTAGCTAGTTAATTCAATCGTAAAAATGTAATCGAAGTTCATGAAATTCCATGCGCACAGTTCCCTTGTATTCATTGATTTTTTTGATAGCTTGAACCCCCAAGAGGCCTTTAGTTCTTCTTGTTAGAGTCTGATATTCAGTACTACCACTTAACCAATTCAGTATTATGCACATTGGCATTCAAATGTACTAGCAGCTGCTGCTTTTTTTTGAGGTTCAAATCCTCTTTACCCGATTTTCTCTGTGCCAGTGTTTCGGTGCATTTCCAGCCATATCTCACATAATCCAATGCCTGAAAATGCGCGGATACGAGCAAATTCAGCCACAGAAGATTTGAGGGGTTCTTTTTACGGTGCAAAGGAAAATACAAGGAGAAAGTTAAGAAGGGACAGAGTCACCATTCAAACCCGATGTCTGTCGTGGGCCGTGGCTCTACATTACCAAACCAAACCGAGACTTATGTCCCAAATCCCAATCAATTGGGGTCAGCTACATGAATCTTGTTTTTCCGTGGCTCTCCATTCCTCCACTAAAACTTTAATCATTCGAATCGCTACTTTCGGATCAGATTCACTGTCACTTAACTCAGCTCATGACTTTACTTTACTAGCTGCTTTTTTTTTTTTTTTGGTACTATTACTAGCTGCTTTTGTTGCTACCTTTGGGAGAAATTACACAGATGAACAAGGTTACAACTTTAAAAAGTTTGAAATAAGAATAGGAGTTTGTTATTTTCCTTTTCTTTCCTTACTCATTTTCTTTCATTAAGAGTGGGAGAACCATGTCCGTTACTCATGATTCAATATACTGTTGGAAATATGTGAATGAAACCCTGGCATTCGGAGGGTCTCTCCCGGGTTCATTGTACTTGCACATTGCAACTAAAGAGCCAGTGGTTTCGGCTGGTTAATACCCCTCGTGAAGTGAAAGGTGATGGCAGAATTCATTTAGTCGGTTACTGGTACTAAATTCAGATTGGTTGCTCAAGAGTCATTCCCCTTGGGTATATCATTTGCAATCCCGAATTGCTTTCACCACCAGAATTTCAAGTTCACACCTTGCTACTCTGATATCGGTTCTTGAGAGAGAGAGAGAGAGAGATAGACGCACGTTCGTTCGCCAAGGCAGTCGACCGAGAAGTTCTGGCGGCTTGTGGTTTGCCGTTTTATCCTAGGAAATAGATGCCGACAAATCCTACAACACCTACAGTAGATAGCGAATTTGTCTTTAGGGAGACTATGTATAACACAGGGCTCGGTTCATTTCGAAGTTTCTACAATACTGTTTGTATCTCGCGCTTTTATATCTTGTATTTCGATTATGTAATTTGTATTATCGTTTGTTTATTGAATGGAAATTGTGTTCTCGAATTCTGCCACTGTATTTTTTCCTATACATACCTCGTTCAACCCAGCAATATTCACAGGTCAGACTCCAACCCAGAACACTAGTCTACTTGGTGGAGTTACCATGCTCCTAACACGCTTGGATTTCCCGTGGTCACGAGGAAGTTGTTAAATAGCATGATATACATTGTTGGACTTACTATTTTTTTACAGTGCACGTTTTTTATATAATTTCTAACTTAACAAAAATATGCGCATACGTAGCCAGTCACAAATATGTTGCTTTTACTCTTGTACAAATAATTACGAACTCTTCTCATCAACATAGGATTAGGTCTTATTCTAGTTCCAAAAATTTGGGGGCAATGTTGTTGTCATTTAATTGTTGCCATCTTTGGTGAAATAAGACCTACGGATCAAGTGGACCATTCACTTTGTCAAAGTGATGTACACTTGTGGTTTTCTATTACTATCACTTTATTATTCTTGGTACATTTGAGAGTTTGCTTTGTCTTTTTCTTTAAACTAACCAACGGACGCAAGGACATGCTAGCCCGAGCGACTGTTCTACTCAAGTTTCAAAATTTTCTTACAAATATAGTACTCCCTCCGTCCATTTTAAGTATCCACTATAGGAATACGTACATTTTCAAACCCCCCAAAATATATTTCTCTCTATATATATTTTTTATTTTTTGTGATGAATTTTTTTAAAAAATTCAATGAAAATACATTTTTTTACGTCCAAGAAAATACATGTTTCTCAAGAGGACACTTAAAAGGTGACGGAGGGAGTAGTAATTTAAAAAAAAAAATACAATTATATAGGTTTGCCCGACTAATAAATTTTTGTTATAATTTTCGCCCAACCCACACGTGAATCCTATGCCCATCCCTGAAACTAACCCACTTCATAATTCCTTGTAGTGCTACAAATTGATCCGACAACATCCTCATGAGCTCTCGGTTTAGGACATTCTTAAAGAAATTTGCAATTAGAATGAAAAATGTCAACAACCAAAATTCAACAAACTTTTGACAAATTCTCATAACTTACTTTTTAAGTTAAATGGAGAGCTCACCAAACAAGACCAGAGAAATTCTTAAATTTTTTTGGGACTTTGTCAAAAAGAACAATTTTATACTTACAGTTGAAAATATTCCAATAAAAATTTTAAACGGTTTAACTCAAAAAGTGGAGATCTTGTAATAATTTCAGATAAAAACCGTTCAAAATGGAGTATGCAAGATTAAAAATAATCATTGCACTCATTCAAACAGGAAAAGACTTTTTTTAGTCAAAATGTTCGTCACAGTTTATTGTGGGTTCTTCAAGAAAGGAGGGTGCGGTAATTTCCTTGATTGTTTTTAATTATAATGATAATAAAAAATGCCCCTTAATAAAAATCAACACTTGAAGGATGAAACAAGAAATTTGGAGTTCAAAATATTGGGTGAGAATCCAATAATTTTGTGTTCATTGTGTAATTTACCCAAGATGGCTGCACAAACTTTTGGGGTAAATTGCACTGACTTTGGCCTCTATGGTACTCCAATTCGGACAATTGGCCCTGTTTGATACCAGGGTTGGAGGATGGGATTGGATTGGGAATCCTATGGAATCTCTAATATTTTGTTTGGTGTTGTAAAAAATGGGAGGATTGCTAATACTATGGGATTGTGAATCCCACAAAAGCATGGGATTACCCATCCCAAGGGGGGTTGGGTATTGACAATCCTATCCCATGGGATTGGAAGGATTCCTCTCCTGTGCAAACCCCTCCCAGCTGTGCAAACCACCAAACCCCATGATCTAATCCTATCCGAGACAAAACAAACATGTTATTAACAATCTCATGATCTAATCCTATGTAAAAACAAACATGGGAAATGATTTGTCTCCTCATTAATAATCCCACCTTATAACCAATCTCAATCCTAATCTCATCTCATTACCAATCCCCCAAAACGAAACCTCGTATCAAACGGGGCCTTAAAACCTTGTCTTTCTCTTGGATTAGTAGAAGATATAATAGAGCCGCTCATTGGGTTGCAACCCAATTTATGAATGATGTAATTCCCCGGGATTGGATGTTTATTCCCCCACCCCAACTCTCTCAGATCTGTGCTTTGGATGCCTCTTCTGAGGTTTCTTAGTTTTTATACAATTTTCTGCAGTTCAAAAAAAAAAACCTGTCCTGTCGGTGCTGTCACTTCCCATTCACATTTTGGATAGAAAATGCACATGTGGGCCTCTTTGAATTGGAAAAGTTTGTTACCGTCACACTTTCCTAGTTTCCTGTCCAAACCACATGCTAATCTTCTTACATCATTGTGTACGAACTAGAACATATTATTATTCAATAAACCTACTGGCACATAGGCTTTCACACAGAAAATGTACCGAGCCCTCTCGGGGGCCCACTTTTGGATCTCACACGAGTGATCCGAACCGTTTATTATTTTTAGAACATTTTTCCGAAGGATCCTACAAAATTTCAGCTCAATCGGACAGTTAGAAGTGCTTGAACCAAAGTCCCACCGTTTCAAACAAAATTTTATTGTTTGAGACGGTGGGACTTTGGTTCAAGCACTTCTAACTGTCCGATTGAGCTGAAATTTTGTGAGGTCCTTCGAAAAAATGTTCTAAGAATAATGAACGGTTCGGATCACTTTTGTGGGACCCAAAAGTGGAGCCCCGAGAGGGCTCGGTACATTTTCTGTGTGAAAGCCTCTGTACCTGTAGCAAAGTCCATTATTATTGTTATTAATTATCAAGACTCAGAATTATTGCTCACTTTCTATGTCTAGTATTCACAAGAAATTCCAAATCTTTCGGTTTTAAATTGTTTAAGCCCCAATTGAAAAGTAACACTTGCAATGTTGCACAAATAACTAAGGATAGAATATATGATACAATAAAAGAATATAATAGATCATCCGGACCGTCTAAAACACGATCGGACGGCCGAGGGTGCAACCCATAGTCTATCTCCATTCAAGTTTTCTGGAAATCATATCAAAGCCCAACGACACTTACAAAAGAATCCATCGAAAATACAAAGATAAAACTAATGCTCCACCCTTTTGACAAGATAGACAAACTTCATTAAATTTGGATACATATTCTCTATCCTCGAGAAATGAGCACATATTTGCGGAGCAGAACCAACACAAGAAGATCGAACAATAGAGCTAGTCAACTACATAGTAAATAAGCACTTAAAGGGAGCACAGATTCAAATTGATGCATAGATAGTCTTGGTACTGTGGATTCCAAAAACCTAAAACTACCAGATCAAAACCAAACATAAGAAGGAAAAAAAATATCAAAAAGAAAACCGACTCGCCATAAACTAGTTTCCTCACCAAGCCGAAACCCCTTAAGGGTCCCGAAGACTAAACCACAGTGCTACAATTGTCCAAATGCAGCTAAACTAAACCATATAAAAACAAAAAACAAAAAAAAAACACAGTGCTACAATTGTCCAAATGCAACTAAACTAACTACAGGGACCAAATTAAGAAATATACCAATTTACAGGGGTTAATGCTGCAATTTAGGCCACATTTTTTTTTTAATATATATATCTCGAAGTTTAATCACCAACCACCAGGAAAGTCATAACGCTAACGGGTGAACCAATTTGCAAAATTGTTTAGCATATGCTTGCGTCCTTCTGCTGCGTCTCTACTAATTCCCAACAAAATTCGTCACAAATTTTCTGGATCGCAATTCGCAAGGTAATGAAACCGTTTTAATCTTCAAATTCGGAATTTTTTCTTCTCACTGCGAATTCAAGATCGGATTTTTTGTTCCGTTTTTTCTCTGAATTCTCAGTGTGTTTTTTTCATCTAATTATTGCTTGCATCTGATCGAGCTATCACTGTTAAGATTGAAAATTTTCCCTCTGTTTTTGTCTTAGTAAAAGTTTTGGTTTTTTGCTCGATTTAGTGTTTAATTGAATTTGTCTAATGGATTGGTATACTCTGGATTGAGATTCTACAAAACAGGTTGGGATCGTGTTTTTTTTTGTTCTTTTTATTCTGATTCTGGGGTTTATGATTTTTATTGGTGGTTCTAGCATTCGTACATTAGCTCACTTGATTGCATCAAAATCACTTTTTTTTTTCTTTCTAGTTCTTAACTTCCCCTGGTCTTGATTTCTTATGGTGACATTATCTACACCCAGTTTTTCTTTTCTGGAAGAGATCTTGTTAGCCAATTGCGTTCAATTACTTTGCTGTAATGCCTTGTGAAAATCTACATAAATTTCTAATGTTTGCTCATTTCAATCTTCACCAACGTTGTTAAACAATGTGGCTTATGTCCGTGCTTGACATAGATTTTCCTCAAATAATATCACCTGTTCACCTTGTTGTTGGTGGGTGCGATTAATGGGAATCGCTTTACTTTGTTTCTACTTTTCATGCTAGCTGATGCTCTTTCTGCTTTGATTGTAATAGTTGTGCATGTTAGGGTACGGCATATGTGTAGATTGTGTTTCGATATTGTGTGGTTTGAGCAGGTTTTCATTATCGATTATACCCTTTTGGGTCTGGTGGCTCTCAAATTGAGTTGTGAGTGGGTAGTGGATAAGATGGCTATCTTTCCATACCATTTCAAGATTTTTGCAGCTCCAATTACTAGAAATAGTTACCATCATGAGTCTTGCGGAAGGATTTGTATTTATTCAATATCTTATTACGGTTGCAGCTGACTTTCGTTTTGTGGTGGTTCATTTCGTGAACAAAGCTACAAGTTGGGGTGCCCTGTTACATTATGAATAATGGTGCTCAGTATGTGGACGAAGGTTCTAGTTCGACTTCATTAAGCAGCCAGCAGGATGTTGATGATGACAGGATGATTGCTGTTGTACTATCTGAAGAGTTTGCTAAGTTAGATGGTGCAGTTGGTCGACGCGTTTCCAACCTTGCACCAGTTCCGGTAAGATAAATGCCCATTCAATTCAATTATTAAGCTAAGGATTTCTTTTGACTGTCAAATTTGGATATCAACTTCAATCCTCTGGACATGCGAATCAGCTAAATTTTGAAGTATCTGACCTTTTTTCATCTCCTATAAAGTGGCTGCGTAACTAGGTTCTCACAGATGCATCACCTGGGAACTAACAAGTGTGTCTCGTGTCTGATATATTCATCGGTATAATTAGAATTAGCTCACTTCCAGGGCTTCTTGTGCCAAAAAATGGGTATTCCAATTTTTTGGGTGTCCATGTAAAATGGAGAGATATCTAGCTTTTCTAGTGGGTGCTTGGGCAACTTGTGTTGGGTAGAGTTCTTTTTATTTTTCTTTTTATAAATGATAAAACTCAGAAGTGCAGCACTTGGTGGAAAAGGACACTCCGCTTCATTACCTGACCTATTGGAGTAGAATAAGAAGACCTGATGTATATCCCGTTAGCAGAATTCATTTTATAGCAGAGAAGGGAATAACTTGGTGGCATTTCATGTATGAGTACTATGACTATTGATATTGTTCATGGTCTTTCCATTTTGAGTAACACGTCAGTCTTCCATGTAAAGGTTGGGATATATGGGCTTCTATGTTTCATCGTACTAAGCATGTTATGCGAACTGTTTCCTTGTTAACAATATGTAGGCATACTTATCGCACAAAAGAATCATTCAAAACTCTTATTCAATGCAGTTTCAAAGTAGTATCATCAAGTGTTTGTGTTTCAAGTTCAAAATGAACTCTTGCCCTTTTTGTACTAATTTTTATAAAGCATATATATTAACCTTGGTAATTTAACAATGTCAGCATATTCCGCGAATAAATACTTTCATCCCCAATGTAAATGATGCCAGTTTGGATCACCAACGGTTGCTGCAGAGGTATGTCTTTTTCCTTTTATCTGCACAAGAGAGGTATGTCTGGTACCTGGCTATTGAAAAGTTTGTGTGTGTGCAAGTTGGAGAGCTCTGTCCCGAAGCAAATTACTCATCCAAAAAGACAGTATGGATATATGAAATTAATAATTTTGAAATATCAGCAATTGAGCTCTCCAAACAATTAGGTTCTTGGAATAATTTTGTCTGCAAACAAATTTAAAATGCAATGAATCTATGAATCTAGAAGCATTATTTTGATGGCAAAGTGATAAGGTCCCTTTTTGGTGAATTTTGAGTGGGTTTAGGATTCTTACTGATTTCATTCAGTTCAATTTATTGGTCTTTGTTTATGCATGAACGATGGGTTTTACTGGTTCCGAAATAACAAAATTTTTATGTAATCGATGTTATATGATCTTGGGTAAAACTCAATTCCAAAAGCTAGCTCTTTAGGTGGACTGAGAGTGCCTACATTGATCATGATTATATATGACACATTACCTTCGTGCCCAGAAGATGTGGGACTTAGCTTTACTCTTTCTTCAAGTGCAAGGTGCTTACCTTGTAGCACTTGTCTTGTCCATGAACCATCCTTGGGTATCCCTCGACAGATACCATGTTACATGATCTTAGGTAGAACTGAATCCCAAAAAGCTAGCTCTTATGGTAAGGGATGTCCCCACACTTATAGATGTAGCATGTGCTGTCTCCTAGTTTATGAATGTGGATTCCAATTCCTCTTATTGGCACAGAGTCTAGATTGTGTTCCTTCAAAGGTCCCAAATGCAGTGGAGGACTAGTGTGCCTAGATTGTGTTCCTTCAAAGCTCCCAAATGCAGTGGAGGACTAGTGTTGTGTACTCTGCATTGTATATACTCCTGCTTTGTCATCTATTATTTATGTTAGTGCTGATCTGTGTGCGTGTGTATGGCAGGAGCATCTATCCTATTGTGACTGTATTGATACTGCTTTGATAGTTTGTATCCTGTTCATGGCCACTGTTACAACAAATTTTCAGTTGGGAGTTGAGTTGTGCGACCTACCATATGTGTGATTTCCAGCGTAATGTGTGCTTGAGCCCCCACCCTTCTTTGAGAGTGGAGGTAATACTTAGTGGGGGACCATTGTGAGGAAAAGTTGAGGGGGTTCGGACCCATAGAGAGTGATTCAAAAGTTGTGAGCTTGTCAAGGGAGTCGTAGTGCGAGCTCATATAGAAAATTATTCCACTTATAAGAAAGGAGGAAAAATAAATTGATAAATGTCTCTAGATGACCACAAGAGCGCTGAAAGGACCACGTAGGGCTTAGTGCCCATTGGGAAGTTTTGAGAACTGTGTTTTATTGCTCAAGTGAGAAATCTTGTCTGTACCACTTTGCCTACAGAACTGAGATGCTGATAGCAACAATGCACCGCGTGAGCACTTAACTTCTTGACTGTCTAGTTTCTAATGGCGATAATCTCATCATCATTTTTTTAGTGCAGAAAGAGTTATGGCCAAAGAGCCATAGATTGGTCTAGGCTTCAGGCTAGGTTTTGTGCCTTCCGTTTCTTGCACAAAGGTACTTGAAGCCACTAGTACAGTTAACTTCAATGCCCAAACTTATATTGATGGTCTCTATACAGTTAACTCCTGCTAAAAGAACACATCGCGTCATGATTCAACTTTGAATGTTAGCACTTATGGCACAAGTGAAGCGGGAATTGTGTGAGAGAGTTTAGTCCAAAAGTCTTTGAATGCCTACCACAGATACCATGTTAGAGCCTTTGGAAGTCTATTAATAACTCTCATACCATTTTTTTAGCAACCAACTCAAAACCATTTGGCTATGATCCTATGAATGAAGAGACCGTCCAGGCTCATATACTAGTTTTTTGTTGTCGATAATTAACCAAATGGGCATGAGGCTTGGTTTGGTTTGGTTTGGACAAGCTCCAAGACTATTGACATAGGTTGTGCTTATTGTCATCATCGTCATCCGATCTTGAAATAAGGTAATCCTAACTTGCCTTTATCACTTTTTCCAGGCTAAATGTTTATGGTTTGTATGAGGTGAAGGTCTCCGGGGATGGCAATTGCCAGGTTTGTACAGTTATGAAGTAACTCTGTGTTATTGTCCTGGAGATCTAATAATTTCTTGTTCCTTTTGCAGTTTCGTGCTCTTTCAGACCAGATGTATAAGTCGCCTGAGTATCACAAGCATGTTCGAAAAGATGTTGTGAAACAGGTTGTTACAATAACCATTATAAACAGCCAAATACTTTCTTATTCATGCATTTAACGGGGGCAGGAATAGCATTTGTGCCCCTTACGATTATCTTGCTTTATTTTCTAGTCTGGAAGCGACAAGAGTGCTTCCCAAATTTAATGGTAGTCTTTAAGTCAACATAAGGAAACTTTATATCTCTAAAGAAAGGAGTTTAAAGGCTATCTCCAGGCAGGGATCTGAAAACAGAACAAAAAACTTGGTAACTTCTACATTTTTTGGATGAAATTGGTAAACAACTTCACTGCTGGTGTTACCAGACCAGTACCACTCGTAATATCCCTTTCCTATCCCTTTCCTAGTCACAACTTCCAATACCCCTGCTCTCCATCATTTTAAGATTCACGAGTCCCGCTGTTATAACATGCTTCCACTTCATCAAATGACCAAAAGAGGTACAGTGGACTGGAAATCTTGTTGTCCGGGAAGCACCCCCACCCATACAAGCAAATCTTGTTGGCTAGAAAGCACCCTAAGTCTTGGAGGTACACTGGCTGGTGGATTGCATGTATGATGCAGGACAAGATATACACCCCTATTATTTATGGAAACATTATTTTAGTAATAATTTTTATTTACGATTAGTATTAGGAGATTTTATTTGTGCTGCCTGTTTTGCACGTTTTTAGTTTAGTTTTGGTTAGATTTTATTTTATTTCCTTTTAGCAAATAGTCTAGGTTTCCAAGTAATGCTTTGTTTGATCACCACTCTAAGTAATTTCCTTTTAGTTAGGACTTCTACTAGTATAAATAAGGATGTAGCCTATGGGCATATTTAGCTTTTAATCAAATATAATTCGGAGTTATTTCTCTTTTTTCTTGTGGATTCAAGAGCCTCGTGGATTCGAGACCTATTTTCGTTTGAACTAGTACGCAACTAGTTTCTCGTGAATTCCGCTGCGTCAAGTAGTATCAGAGCGGGTTTTTCCTGGCTCGATGGCACGAAACAAAGTAGATGACACACCCTTTGACGTTGCACAAAGGTTTGCTGATCCGAGGAAGATGGTGAAGAACAACAGACAAGTATCATGACGAAAATTCGTGAATCGCTGCGGCTGTTGACTCTTCGCCTCGACCAAAGACCAGGGAGGGTTGAAGAAGATCGCGCGGTGGGAGTTGTCCAACGCCGTCCTCTTAACCAGGTTCGGGAAAGCGCGGTGGGATTTGCCCAACACCAGCCTAATAATCAGATTGTAGTTGGGAGACACCCAACTAACTATGCTGATAGTGAGGAATCAGAACCCGATTTCAGGTCTTATGATAATTTGCCTAAATTAAGTGGTTATGAGCATTTTGAAGATATTTTAGATTGGATTTTAGATATTGATGATTTCTTTGAGTATGTGAGAATGCCGTCTGAAATAAGGTGGAAATATTTGCTGGCAAAACTTACGGTACGAGCGCTACGATGGTGGTTAGATATGCAAGACAAGAGAGAACGATTGGGAAAGCGTCGTATTCGCGCATGGTCAAGAATCAAAAGACTTATGATGGAGAGATTTTTGCCATGGAATTATGAGCAACTTTTGGAAGAAAAATATAGGTCAAACCAACAACATATAATTCACACATCTACCGAAGTTGTTGAAGAAGCTTTTAAAGAGAAAGTTTATATGAGCAGTAGCGGCAAAGGGAACATTGTGATTGAAGTTAATGATAAGCAAATCGATATGGAGATGGGTGAGAAGCAAAAAATTTCTATGGATGTTGGTGATCAAGTTGTCGAGGACCCAATTGATTTTTCAATGGAAGAAATTGATGTTGCTAATTCATCTGATGACTCTATGGTCAAGCCAGCTTGTCTCAATGAGCCAATTGTTGATGTGTCAACCAATACCAAGATGAAACAAGATCAAGAGTACCCACAAAGTCAAGTTGGCTTTGTTGATTTTCTTGGAGTGCAACGGTATGATTGGATTCCCAATATTCATCTATTGGATCTTATCAATCAATTGAAACATGCTGAGAAGATATCATTGGAAGTAATTTTTGGTGTAGAAATTTTTTGGAAGGAAATCAAGCGATTGAAGTACTCCAAGTATTTATTTATTTGGCATGGAAGATGGCAGGTTCCTAATGAGAACTCGAGGACGAGTTCTTTTGAAGAAAAGGAGAATGATGCAGGACAAGATATACACCCCTATTATTTATGGAAACATTATTTTAGTAATAATTTTTATTTACGATTAGTATTGGGAGATTTTATTTGTGGTGCCTGTTTTGCACGTTTTTAGTTTAGTTTTGGTTAGATTTTATTTTATTTCCTTTTAGCAAATAGTCTAGGTTTCCAAGTAATGATTTGCTTGATCACCACTCTAAGTAATTTCCTTTTAGTTAGGACTTCTACTAGTATAAATAAGGATGTAGCCTATGTGCATATTTAGCTTTTAATCAAATATAATTCGGAGTTATTTCTCTTTTTTCTTGTGGATTCAAGAGCCTCGTGGATTCGAGACCTATTTTCGTTTGAACTAGTACGCAACTAGTTTCTCATGAATTCCGCTGCGTCAATGTATCATTAAATAACCTAAAAGACTTCTTTGTCTTGCTGATGTTGACATTTTATTTTCCAGCTTAAAGACTTCCGTTCTTTGTATGAAGGCTATGTCCCGATGAAGTATAAACGCTATTACAAGAAAATGGCTAAGTAGGGTACTTTCTTGAAAGTCTCTATGTCTACTACTGGCTGCTTATTGTACGCGATGCTTCCGTAGCACTGAACTATTTTTCTGATGAACTGTGTTTCTAATTCCAATGTGATGCAGACATGGTGAATGGGGAGACCATGTTACCTTACAAGCAGCAGCTGATAAGGTATAGTATTCTTTGCAGCCATGTTTTTAATGCCGGTTCTGTTAGATCTCTTTTGCTTAAGTGTCTCTTCATTTGATGTGCTTTGATAATCATTGGCTCTAGGCGATGTTCATTTGCCATTTTCTTCTATTAGTTTCTTGAATACACCTTTGACTGTGTCGATGGTTTCTTATTGATTTGTAGCCCAAGAATCCATGTTTGACCTTTTAGATGTTCTCTGTTTCCCTTTTTCCTTAAATCTAATCACGCATGCAAATACAGGTGTCTATACATATATTTTCCCCTGCAATGGGGCTCAGTGCATATGTTTGCAAATTCCATTTTATGATTTCTACTACAAAAGTTTTCAAAGTAGAAAATGATTGTGCCTTTATTTGGAAGAAATTCGAATAGATGTCTCAATCAAGCTTGTAGATAATTCTTACCATTGTGCAAGAACTGGTTAATATGTGGTTTTGCAAATACTCGTTTTATATCTTCTCCTGAGATATGTTAGGTAGTGGAACGATAAGTGCATCTTAAGTTGGAAGAAATTCCAAGCAATGATTCCATCAATGTTTCTTAATGAAATACGGATATCTTGGGGGAGCAAGACTGTTGGCTTGTGACCTTGAAGCCACTGCGATGTTTGAATAACTGATTATCCATCAATTGAATTCTCAAAACTACTGAAACTCCATGTCCATATGATGGGAACGGAAGACCCTGGGGACTAAACTAATGAAATACTGATCAACGCTGGTTGTTTCGATATGACAGTATAGTACCCTCTGTCTGTTCTTTAACTTGATAGTGCAACGTTTTTCCTTTTGGACTCACCGTAAGCAAGAGACTATGAGCTTTGAAATCAAAGTCAGAGGAGAGAGAGAGAGACTGATTGACCCTTTGAATTTTGGCATTATGTTGACCTACTATTTCGTTTCTTGTGCTTGAGCTTCAGCAATTTATCCAAGTCTACAACCTTATTTCTGTTTCTTGGGTGTTCAGTTTGCTGCAAAGATATGCCTTCTGACTTCATTCAGAGATACTTGTTTTGTTGAAATTGTTCCACAACATCAGGAACCGAAACGAGGTACAGTACAAATTCCTTCTCTGTGTGTGTGTGTGGGATAATTTTGAATCCAACCGCAGTTTTTCCGTTCATGATGCAGAGCTGTGGCTAAGTTTTTGGTCCGAGGTCCATTACAATTCACTTTATGAAATTCGAGGTTCGTTTTTTTTTCTCTTTTTTCGGGTTGGTAAATTCTATTTGAACCTGGGCTTCCAAATTGAGAGAGTAGTTTGTTAAGTTTGTAAATGATATAGAAATGACTGCTGCCTATCATGCAGATGCTCCCGTACAGCGGAAGCCGAGGAAGAAACACTGGTTGTTCTAGAGGGAGCATGTTTGTTATTGTTTCTATCCCATGTACGTTAATTTGTATACTTCCCGACACTTTATTGTACTTTCCATCCAATGATACTGAGGCAATAAACAAAAATGGTTATTCTTACACGAACGAAATTATTTAATTATTTATAGTGTTGTATGACATTGATACTTTTGGATTGTATCCTATCCAATGTAAATGAAAGTATATTGTTGTCCTTTTGGTTGATTATGGGAAAACATCATACATAAACAAACACAAGGAGGAGTAATGAAATATCCAATTGCCAATGAACAGTTCTTAGGTAGAAATAGCAAAGAACTGTAGCTGGAGGGATCTTACCTTAACCCCTTACCCAATCTGTTTTATGATTTGCATAGCTTAAGTAGCTAAACAAGAGTGTTTGCGGAGACTGATGCACTTCCTCTAAGATCTAGAGACTCGAATGTTCAGTTGAGGGCAACAATGAAGTGGCAGTTACAAAAGTTAAGTTTTAGTCTTCTCTAGATCTAAGTCACATAATGTCCGTGAATGAACATGAACGCTAGCGTGAAAACATCTTAAATATTCCGAACTCCTAAAATTTGCAGAGAAACAATGACTGAGAGCAAAAGCGTAGAGCTATGATTGAGAGCGAAAGCATGCAGTCCTATGGAGGATTATGTGAGGTTTGGCTTTCCTTCTGATAGCGTAGTAATCTACCACCAGCCTGATAGCCTCTTTCAATTTCCCTCTGCACACAAAATTAGCTATCAACTAGCATGCAGCAGTGGCACTTTGTTGGTAGAAACACACAGGCACGAGAGATTATTCAATGCCCTTGGGACACCGCTACGTAATACTCCAGACCTCCTTATGGAGCTTCATTTCCACCACACACAGGCACGAGAGATTATTCAGATTATTCTGCATCTGACTTCCTCCACTCTGCCAGTAGATTTCTACCGGGGTTCTTGATTTACGGAGTCCATAAGGTAGCCGAACATATCATTTTATGGCAGAGAATCAGCATCACCAAGGTTATACCCATTTGTCAGACAAAAACCTAAATGGTTTGAATATCATTCCTTTATTATACAGTAGTTCATTTTTAAGGAAGTAGTAATAATCAACAACATGCATTTTCAAGATGAATCACCTTGAATTCACATTGGCTAATTGTTTTATCACTGCCAACATCACAACCCAAGAAAGAATAAAATGAAACAAAAATCCATAAACGGAAATAACAACGTAGGCGAGATAACTTAGAAAGGGCAAAACCTTCTAAAGAGGTTACATGTACTTTGTACGATATCGTGTTAATTGAAAGCAGTGGCAACGGATCAAAACTGCATCACATTAAAAATCATTACACTAAATAATGATGTGAAACTAAAACAAAGCTCCAAAGATGTCAACAGAGTCCCAGTATATAGTAGGAAAAGCAACCTGATCCATTTAAGGACAGTAACAAAGATCTTTTATTGGAAGACAAAAATGGAAACCATCACAAAGATTTACTCATAAAAGAGTATAGTTACACAACAGATTGTAGCTCAACTATGAGTGCCTAAAAAGTTATAATTTTTAACGACTGCAAAACCTGTCAGTTGACCTAGTGGATATAGCTGAGTCTTGTACTCTTGTTCATACAATCAGCAATCCAAACGCTACAAAATTAAGCATAAGCTAATGATACAAGAATCAGAACATTTCCAACATACTAGCTAAATGGGCTATAAGCATTCTGCACATTTATCCTAACTGGCTCTTTTTCAGAAGAAAATAAATAACAAAGAATTTCTATTGGATCAAAATTTTCACTAAACAAATATCTATTTTAAATAAACAGCAATCAGCCATTAAATAAGAACAATCAACATATTCTTACAACCAATTTGTTCTTCTTCCCGGCAGATAACAGGAGAATTTTCCCGTCTACAATGTCCTCAGCTTCAACCTTCTTGCCCTCACTATCGACTCTACTATTATTAAGATATAAGCCCCCTTGCTTCAACAGGCGACGGGCAGCCGATTTGGTGTCGAGAAGACCAGTCGAAACCGAGAGATCAACAAGAGAAAGGTCCAAGACCTGGTGGTAAGGCATAGAGCAAGAGGGGACATCCCCTGCAAGCCTCTCTATGGTCTCCCAATCCAATCTAGTCTCAGCTCCAGGTCTCAAGGCCTCAGTGGCCTTGAGGGCCTCCTCCAAACCCTCTTCCCCATGGACGAATCGAGTAACTTCCTCTGCCAGCCTCTTTTGTGCCGTATTAGGGACATAATCAGGTCTCTTCATTTCCCTCTCTAGCTCCCCTATCTCCTCCAAGCTCAAGAATGTAAGAGTCTTTAGGAATCTGCTTACATCCGCATCCGGAACAGAAAAGAAATGCTGATAGAATTTGTAAGGTGACAGCAATGAGGGGGAGAGCCAAATTGCACCCTCTTCAGATTTTCCAAATTTGGTGCCATCGCTCTTCAACAACAGGGGAAAAGTGAGGCCGTAGGCTCCATCCGCTTGCAGAATCTTGCGAATTAGGTCAGTGCCGGCCGTTATATTACCCCACTGATCGCTGCCGCCAATCTGGACGTTAACTCCTTCCTCTTTGAACAGGTAGACAAAGTCGTAGCCCTGAAGAAGCTGGTACGTGAACTCAGTGAAGCTCATCCCTTGTTCCGAATCAACTCTCCGCTTTACGCTCTCCTTCGACAGCATCGTCCCCACCCTCGCATATCTCCCCACTTGCTTGAGGAAATCCAATAACCTAAAGTCCTTCCACCAATCGTAGTTGTCGAGGACCACGAAGGAACCTTCTGCAATAGGTCAGTTTAGGAGTTAGCCCAGTATGGGAGTGAGTGACTTTAGTTTAAGTTTGCTAGTAGAGGCAGTTAGCTTGTTCTCAAGTTTCCTATTCTGATTGTATGGATCTCAAATCAGGGAAAACGAATTAGAATACTTTATGTTCTTCATCTCTCTCTATCCTTCTCTAGCTCCTCTCTTCCTCTGTCTCTCATTTCAGCTGGCATAATCAACTTGTGTGAAATACTGAAAAAAAATACTATAAATGATGAGAAAATAAGAGAAGTGACAAACAAAAAAAAAAAAAAGTTTTTTGTTCGTCCGTTGTTGTTCCTCACCAAATTCCACCACTTTAACTTCTTCTTTTTCTTACTATCTGTAGCGGCCGGGGGATGAAGGGGGTCTCGTCACCCTCGGCGGTGTCACCCCGAGGGGAAAAGGGTCCAGAGGGGTTCCCGCCTCATCTACACGGAACTCCGGGGGAGGCTTCCCCCCCGGAGGTAACAGGTCCGGCCAGATTCTCACCTCGGGAGACCGCGCCGAGAGCATCCGGAGACGCCTTCGTAGTGCTATTCCCGAGGGTACCCGGACCGAGTGTATTGGCCTCGGTACCGGGGCGGGTCGCGTCAGGTGGCAGGGGGGGCTTGATCGAGGCACCTCCTGACAGTCTGAGTGGCACATTAATGAGCTTGACTACTTCACGTGCACCTCATCATGGCGAGCCACCAACCCTGCAGACCTACGCCTGCAGGGGGGTGGGGGATCTGACTGATAGGGACATTAAGGGCACGTGACGCCTCTGAGAGCACAGCGGCCGAGGCGCCGCTAGGGGGGCATGCGTCGTTCAGTGCATTTAATGCGTTGACAGGAGTGGGGCGCGTAAGGCCCCCGAAGGGCGTGTCGAACACGCGCTCCCCCACCTATAAATATAAACTCTCACCCCTTCATACAGGGGTCGGTCTCTCCTGAAAAAGACTCTCTCTCTCTACATTTAGCTCTAAAAACTGCACTCTCTCTCTAGTTCTCCACTATACTTCTCCCTCCGTTGCTGATTTAGCCATCGGAGTACCATCCCGGACCACCACCGTCCGGGCTTGGTACTGACGTGGTTGTTCCTCCTGTGCAGGTACCGTTCCGGCGTACCCCAGCATCTCCGGCACCCCTCTTCGACGAGTCCCTAGGGACCAAGCGAGGTTCAACCCAGCTCCTCCCCCCTCAGCGCGGTTCCAAGCAAGCAAAGAGGCCAGTCCGGTGAAGAACTCCCCCACAATTGGCGACTCCGCTGGGGACTGAGTTCATCTCTCCCAGGCTCTCTTTTCTATTAAAGTGGTGGTTCTTCATTTCCGTTCAGGACTCCCTTCACGCCTTATCCAAAGTTGCCAAGGGATGGCTAGCCTCACCCTCGGCAGGGGTGCGTTTGACGCCGCCGGAGAGTACATCGAAGGCGCGGGCCGCGGCAGATACCACCAGGTCGGGGGCGACTTGGGACTCACCCTCTCCCCCGTCCTCAACAGGGATGGGACCGTTACGGTGGTGTCCAGTGCCGCCGGCCCCAGCGACGCACGCACGGCGAGCGTCCTGTTCAGCATGAACGGCGACGTTGTCTCCCTTGACAACCTCACTACCCCAGCTCGGAAAGAGGCGTTGCCTCCGCCTCCACCCCTCAGCGTGGAGGCCGAGGTGGCCTTGTTGAGAAGAGAGGTACTTGCTATGAAGCAAGCCAGAAGCCAGCCTACGACTTCGAAGTCTGGAGGTCGAAAGAAGGCCAGGAGGCCCCCACCGAGCACGAGAAGCGAGGGGGCAAGGGTCCCGGTGTTCAAACGCCTCGGCCCAATCATCGAAGTTGATAGACGGGGTACTGCCTTCGTTATCCCCGAGGAGCGTGCCCCGTCCCAGAACCAGCAGACCGTGGGGTCGAGGGAGCAGTCGGGGCGAACTGAGTACCAGGAGGACAGCGCCACTGCCTCAAGCGCTAGGGCTCCGACCGCTCGCAGGAGCGCGGATCACACTCGACCGGCGCTGAGGGACCTCCATAAAGGCAAGGACCCTGAGGGAGGTCCAATCGAACGCCGAGAGCACGGCGGAGGAAACCCGTCGGCTTTCCGAGGGAATTACCAACACCAGAGCTCATCGATTGATCGAGCAGGCACCGGCCACCCTAGTCGGTCGGTGGATCGACGGGGTGCTCGGGAGGATATCCCCGAGGATAACCGACGGGGTCGTCATGACAGGACTGGCGCCCCGGGTACCACCTCGTCGGGAAGGGGAGGCAACGACAGGGACCAGGGCCTCAACCCAGGCGAGAAGTACGAGCTTCGCCACCAGGGAGGTAGCATAGTGCCAATCAACGAGGATGGCAGCAGGTACTTCCTGGTGGGCTCCGAACTCTCCAACCCCGAGCGCAACGACCTGATTCACTTCCTCAAGGACAACGTTGAGGTTTTTGCATGGACTCCCTACGAAATGCCAGGCGTGAGCCCGGGTTTCATCACGCATAAACTCAACGTTGACCCGGCTAGGAGACCGGTTATACAGCGGCCAAGGCGATCCTCGGCGGTCCACTCGGATGCCGTGGTAGAAGAGGTCCAAAAGCTCATAGAGGCCGAGGCCATCCGGGAGGTACGATACCCTACCTGGCTGGCCAACACCGTGGTGGTAAAGAAGAAGACCGGCAAGTGGCGGGTATGCGTCGACTACACCAACCTCAACGACGCCTGTCCGAAGGATTGCTTCCCTCTCCCTCGGATAGACCAATTGGTCGACGCCACCGCCGGGCACGCCAGGTTGAGCTTTATGGACGCGTACCGAGGGTACCACCAGATTGCCATGAACGAGGGCGACGTAAAGAAGACGGCCTTCATCACGCCGAGGGGCACTTACTGCTACCAGGTAATGCCTTTTGGCCTGAAGAACGCCGGTGCCACCTATCAGAGGATGGTCTCTAAGATGTTCCAGAGGGAGCTCGGGGACATCATGGAGGCATACATCGATGATATGGTAATAAAGAGCAAACAAGCGGAGGACCACCTGAGTCACCTCGGCAAGGTCTTTGCCATACTCAGGACGCACAAGTTGCGGCTCAACGCCGAGAAGTGTGCCTTCGGTGTAGGCTCGGGGAAGTTCCTTGGATACCTCGTCACTCGGCGGGGGATCGAGGCGGATCCCAACCAGATCACCGCCATTCAGAGGCTCCGGGCCCCGACGACCATCAAAGAAGTTCAGCGACTCACCGGGATGGCAGCGGCCCTCAACCGCTTTATAAGCAAGTCTTCGGATGCCTGCCGCCCGTTCTTTGAGTCCATCAAAACCAGCAAGCGAGCATTCCTATGGAACCCTGAGTGCGATAGGGCCCTCGCCGAGCTGAAGGGATACATATCCAGGGCCCCCCTTCTGGTTACACCGGCGGAGGAGGAAGACCTCCACCTGTACCTGGCAGTGTCGGAGCATGCGATAAGCTCGGCGCTTGTTCGGCGGGAGGGGCCGGATCAGCAGCCCATTTACTACTCCAGCAAGACTATGCTCCCGGCCGAGACGAGATATCTGCCGCTGGAGAAGTTGGCACTTGCCCTCGTTACGGCGAAGCGCAAGCTTCTCCCCTACTTCCAGTGCCACACAATTATCGTTATCACCGAGTACCCTCTCAGAGCCGTGCTCCGGAAGGCAGACCTCTCGGACAGAATTTGCAAGTGGTCTATGGAATTGGCTAATTTCGACATCCGCTATGAGCCTCGGACTGCCATCAAGGGGCAAGCTCTGGCAGACTTCGTTGCCGAGCTCACACCGAGGTTGGAAGCCGAGGCACAGGAGCGGGAGAGGGCAGCAGACGATCCCACCCCTGCGCAGCCGGGGGTCGCCCTGAGGAGGTCTCCCCCGAGGTCGGCCACGATTTACGCCGGCGAATCCTGGCGCATGCATGTCGACGGTGCCTCCAACAGCCGGGGCGCGGGTGCTGGCATAGTTCTCGTGTCCCCCGAAGGCACCCTCCACGAATGCGCTATGAGCATCGGCTTCCCGGCCACCAACAACGAAGCGGAGTACGAGGCTCTCATCGCAGGGCTACACCTCGCCTTGGACCTCGGCATAGAAGAGCTGCAGGTCTACAGTGATTCCATGTTGGTAGTGAACCAGCTCAACAGCAATTACGGCTCCGGTGACAGCCGAATGCTGAGCTATCTCAGCCATGTGTTAAAATTGCAGGAAGGCTTCAAGAAGGTGGATTTTCGGCATATTGCCCGAACAAGCAACGCTCACGCCGACGCCCTCGCTGCCCTCGGCTCGGCATGCTCTGAGGTCGGGGGCTCCCGAACTGTGGTCCTTGGCGACATTCCAGCCCCAAGCTTCGAGCCCGGGCAGGAAGACGTCGTATGTGTCGCTCCCTTGGGTCCTAGCTGGATGGACCCCCTTGTCGCCTACCTTCGGGACGAGCGGCTCCCCGAGGACAAAAAAGCAGCACACCGGCTTCGGTGCCAGGCGGCCTCGTACTTCCTCTCCTCGACCGGCCAACTCTACCGGCGCACCTATATGGGTCCAGACCTGCGCGTACTCCACGAGGAGGAAGTTCCACGGGTTCTCCACGAGCTCCACGAGGGAAGCAGCGGCTGCCACTCGGGAGGACGTTCTTTGGCCGAGCGCGCTGTGTCCCAGGGGTACTGGTGGCCCAAAATGAGGATCGCCGCCAAAGACTATGTGAGGGACTGCGGGTCCTGCCAGAGGCACTCTCCCCTCCTCCATCAACCCACCCTTTCCCTTAACCCAGTTACTAGCCCGTGGCCTTTTGCTCAATGGGGGCTGGATATCGTCGGCGTACTCCCTACCGCCCCCGGAGGGTTCAAGCACCTCATCACCGCCACGGACTACTTTACGAAATGGGTCGAGGCGGAACCCCTCATTCATATCACTGCCACTGAGGTGGAGCACTTCATCTGGAAAAACATCATTTCCAGATTTGGCGTGCCTTACGCTATCATCTCGGACAACGGTACCCAATTTGTGGCCGAGGCCATAAAAACGCTGTGCAAAAAGAAAAACATCCGAGTCTATAACTCGACAGTGGCGTACCCTCAGGGCAACGGACAGGCCGAGGCCTCCAACAAGTCCATCTCGGCTGGCCTCAAGAGGCGGCTGACCAACAAACGAGGAAAATGGGTCGAGGAGCTCCCCAAGGTCCTCTGGGGCTATCGAACCACCCCGCGGCGTGGTACTGGCCGAACGCCCTTCTCAATGGCTTATGGGATGGAGGCGGTCCTTCCCCTCGCCGCCACGGCTCCGACCGAGCGCACCGAGGCATTCCACCCGGCCACTAACGACGAACACATCTCGTCTGAGCTCAATCACGTCGAGGACCTCCGAGACGATGCAAACATCAGGTACGCCGCCTACCAACAGGAGGTCGCCCGGGGCTACAACAAGAACGTCAGACTGCGCCCCTTCAATGTTGATGACCTCGTCCTTCGTGAGGTGGTCCAAAAGAAAAACAAGAGGAAATTTATGCCTAACTGGGAGGGGCCGTACAAAATCACGGCCAAGGCCGGCTATGGGGCTTATAAACTTGCCGAGATGGACGGAACGGTTGTGGGCAACCCTTGGAACGCCTCCAAGCTTAGGAAGTTTTACGGGTAGCCCAATTGTCTTTCCATGATCGCTACCCGCCCTCGGTGATCCTTTGTAAACCGAGCGGGCCAAATATTCAATGAACAACTGTGTTTTCTCTCTTTAAAATTCTCTCATGATCGTTTGTTCTTTGCCTTGTGCTCAAAGTCACCATGGTACCACCCACGTTCGGTGGAATGCTGTTTTGAGCGAACGGAAGACCAATGTTGCTCGGCGTAAAGCCACCTCGGCATAGGTCCGAAATCGGGGGCTATCGAAGCGATTCCCCACCTATGCCGAGACCATTCCGACCGTACTCGATTGAGCTCACGTGTTCGGCCCCCGAACGCCCGTCCTCGGTTGAGCGAACGGATGATACGCCCGTCCTCGTACGAGCGAACGGCAGACCGTTTGGTCTCGGAATTTGCCTACTGCACAGCCTTGGGTAGAACTACCAGGTTTTGCCCTCATCGTACTCCCCCAGCCAAACACGGGCTCGGGCACGTACTCTGGTTAGTGTTCGGCTTATGGACTCCTCGGCTTAGGTACGAAATCGGGGGCTATCGAAGCAATTCCCCACCTACGCCGAGATTCCTTCAAACGTGCTCGGCCGAGCTCACGTGTTCGACTTCGGCGCAACTACTTCGGCAAGAAGCAACCAGCTTTGCTTACTCCCGAAGAGGGGCTATGTACCACGGGCTCGGCCTAGCGCCTGGGCTCGGTTCATACTATCTACTCTAAGTTGGAAAAACTTTACAAAAAAAACACAAATCGCATAGAAAACAACAAGCAAACATCCATTCACATCAAAACAGTGGGGGCTCGGCGATGGTGTATCGTTCTATGCCGCCCCCCGGAGTGCCTGTGTTAAAGTTACAAAAAATACGAGATCTGGCTGGGTGCCCTAACAGTTCGGCGCCAGTCTCAACAGTTAATGAAATCGAAATACAAAAAGAAGTAGAGGAAGATCTAGACGGCTGGGGCCTCGGATTGGGTGTCCTCGGCGAGGTGGCCTTGGTCATCGTCCCCACCCTCCTCGGCATCATCCTCAGGATCGTCGAAGGGCATCTCCGGGATCTGGGGCTCGGGAACCGGCGGTATCACCCTGGCCTCGGCATCGGGAGGAGCGCTGCAGGCGTCCACCCCTCGGATGTAGGCCGCGGGGAAGCAATCGGCGTGGCCGAGACAATACCCCTTCCTGAACGCCGCCACTTCGATTTCCTCCGACTCCTTCAGGTACTGCCTCCCGGCCTCCCTTTCCCCCCTCCTGAAGCCGTCCTCGTCCGCCGCGGTCAGCATTTTCTGCTGCTCGGTCTGGAGATCTCGCAGCTGAGCTTCCAGGGCCTTAGCCCTTTCGTTGGCCTCTTTGAACTTGTCCTCGGCGGACTTGGCCCTCTCTTCCGCCCTCCTGGCGTCGGCTTCAGCAGCAACCGCCCTGTCCTCGGCGGACTTGATCTTCCCCTCGACGCCTTGCTTTTCAAGGCTAAGGTCTGACAGCTTCTTGCCGAGGCCATCGATCTCAGCCTTCATCTGCTCGGCGGCCTTCCTCTCCTCCTTCAGCTTTGCCTTGGCAGCCCTAGAGGCGCTGGCCAATGCCACCACCTTCTTGTGCACGGCAGTGGAGGCCTGGCTTGCCTGGAAAATTGAGGAAAAATCAGTAATAAGCATCAAGGCCTCGGAAATCAAGGTAAACTCGGAGTAAACGAAAGACTGTTCTCACCTTGACCAAACAGCTGTGGAGCTCCACGAAGTTGTCGTCGAGGGAAAGAGCGTCCACGGCGGACATGTCGGCGGGGAGGGCCAGTCCCTTCAGCAGCACGTTGGCCACGTCCGGGTTCGCTCGGACGCTGTCCGCCGTCGTCAGCCTCACCCCTCCTCGGCCGGCGTAGATGGGAGACCACTCCTCGGCAGCACCAGCATCTGACCCTCCTCCTGCCTCGGGGTAGGCATTAATCACCGTGCGGCCAGATCCTCGGGGCTGCAGCTGGCCCTCGGGTGTATGTGCTGTGGAGGTACCAGTTACACTGGCGGGCACCTCATGCCCGGGAATCCCCGGAACCTCCTCGACGCTCCTCGGAGGGGAGGATGGGGCGGAGGACTCTTCCGCCCGAAGCCTCTTCGCGGCGGGGTCGCTTTCCTCTGCGGGCTGCTCCTCCCTCCCCCTTCTGTGGCCCGCTCCTCTCCCGGCCCGCGGAGCGCGTCCTCGGCGCTCCCTCTGCTGCTGTTGCCTTAGTTGGGCGAGAGTGGGTCTTTCAGATGCGGCGGCCATTTCGCCCCTCGGTTGTCTCTCCCGGCCCCAAAGCTGCTCAAGCTCCTCGTCCGGGATAGCGGCCCTCTCTCTCCTTCGGCGGTTGCTTGCCCTCGGTGTGGTACCCCGGTGCAAAAAGCCGTGATAGCTTGGTATGTAACCGAGGAGGAGATGGGCTTGCTGCTGTCCGTGGGCGAAGAGAGCCTGTATAATGCGGTCGTCCGAGAGATCGAGTAGCCGCTTGGTGACAGTGGAGGTAACTGCAAAAACAAAGGAGCAGATTCATGAGTCCTCGGCAATAATTTAAAAGATTTACAATAAAGGAAAATGGAAAGCTAAAAATCAATAAGTCATCGGCTTACTGGGGTCCCCTCGGCGGTGGTTGAGAGGCCAGGTGTGAGGCTCCTCGGGGGCCCAAGAGTAGTTCCCCCTCACCGTCACGTAGTTGTACTGGTGCTCCTCGGAGTCGTAGAGATCCTTGATCAAATGATCATACTCGTTCCGAACGGCGAAGTAGTACCGTCGGAACTTTGGGCTGAGACCCACAAGGTAGATCCCGAGGACGTCGTACACCGTCGCCGGGATGTTGTATGCCTCCGCCAGCTTCAACACCGAGCACAGCACCCGGTATAAGTTGACCACGACCTGGTGAGGACCGAGGTCGTAGTAGTGGAGGAACTGGCGGACCATCTTCGGGAATGGGAAGCGGAGGCCCCCCTCGGTGATGGCCATTAAGGGGACCGTGACATGGTCGTCCCCGTAGTAGATCCGGTCTCCGAAGTGCAGCTCGATCTCCACGTCGGCTGGGATGGCGTACCGCTCTCGGAACGCAACCAGGCGCTCGGGGTACGCAGGGTCGAATTCTTTGAGGTAAGGGCACTCTCCCTCCCCGTACTTTGGGATGGGAACCTCCTCCCAATCTTCACCGAGGGCGAGGGTGGGAGTCTCGGCCCGCTGCGTCCTCGGGGCTTGTTCCTCCCCTTCGCCTTGCTCTGGAGGATTTTGTTCAGAAGTGTTGCCCGGGGTCACCTCTCCGTCCCCGTTGCTTAGTTCGACGATCTCCGGAGGCTCGATGGTCGGTTCGTATATCTCGACCTCGGGAGATTCGGGGGCCCTCGGGGAGGCCGGTCCCTCAGCGGCCCGGGATGGCGAGGCCTCTGCCTCGGGGTTGGTTCTTTCTCCCTCCATCCTGCTGTACTCTTCGGGATACACTGTTTGGAGGGGAGGAATGTTTAGCGCGGTCGGGGCTCGTGATCTGTATCGATTCCCGAGCTCTCGGATGTACTCTCGTGCTTGGTCGAAATCGGCGTCCTCGTCGCTATCGGAGATGACAAAAGGCTCGTTGCTCATCCAGCCGAGAACCTAGAAGAAAAGAAGAATGCACAAGGAACCCATCAGCAGTTGTTTGCATGAAGGGCAGGGGTGCAACAGCGTATTCCTACATGGAATACGCTCGGCTAACCGAGGGGACCTTCCCGCTCGGATTACTCTCGGCTGGACATATGATGTGGTGTGTGCGCTCGGGGAGGGGACGCACCCCTCGGCCTAAGGCCTCGGAAGAACAGGTTGAGTATTCAACCTGTCCTCGGAAGAACACGTTGAATACTCAAACCTGCCCAGAAAACGGCCGCCGTACGCTGCCGTACGCCGCCGTAACACTCGCCGGAAAACTCAACAAAACAGAGCAGTTCGTAAAATCGCAAAAAAGCACTCAAAAAACGTGTAAAAACACTTCAAAATACACCAAAAAGCATGGAAAAGAAGGGAGGAAGCGATTTACCTTGAGTTTTGGTGGAGGAAGTGGCTGAAACTCGAGATCTGGGGTTGAGACGCTTGGAATTCCACGGCGGCGTAAAATTTTCCGGTGAGAGGCAAAATCGACAGAGTAACGGTACGACCTCCCTCTTCCCGAGTTGTATTTATAGTGGGGGAGGGGGAGCGTGAGGCGTCGCATTTATTGGGGAAACGGTGCGCCGGCTCGGGAAACGCCGCGCCGGCTCGGCTGGCCAACGGGGGCTCGACACCTGTCCCCCAGGTTTGAAACGTTTGGCGCGAATCCCAAACGACGGCCCTCGGGCGAATGCCGAGGAGACACGTGGCAGATGACATCGAATCGCGTCACGGATTCTCTGACATCGGGTAAGCCCGAACGTCGCGTCACACGTCCTTTCAGCTTCAGAGCGATGTGACGTTCCGAGCCTGGCGCTCGGGTTGCCCCGCCGCCCGGAGGGTCATATTCTCAATTTCCTCGGCCAAGAGCTATGCCACGGCCTGGCCGCTCGGGCTTATCAACTCCCCCAATTGCCCGGAATTGAGGAAGTTGAGGGGCTATTGTAGCGGCCGGGGGATGAAGGGGGTCTCGTCACCCTCGGCGGTGTCACCCCGAGGGGAAAAGGGTCCAGAGGGGTTCCCGCCTCATCTACACGGAACTCCGGGGGAGGCTTCCCCCCCGGAGGTAACAGGTCCGGCCAGATTCTCACCTCGGGAGACCGCGCCGAGAGCATCCGGAGACGCCTTCGTAGTGCTATTCCCGAGGGTACCCGGACCGAGTGTATTGGCCTCGGTACCGGGGCGGGTCGCGTCAGGTGGCAGGGGGGGCTTGATCGAGGCACCTCCTGACAGTCTGAGTGGCACATTAATGAGCTTGACTACTTCACGTGCACCTCATCATGGCGAGCCACCAACCCTGCAGACCTACGCCTGCAGGGGGGTGGGGGATCTGACTGATAGGGACATTAAGGGCACGTGACGCCTCTGAGAGCACAGCGGCCGAGGCGCCGCTAGGGGGGCATGCGTCGTTCAGTGCATTTAATGCGTTGACAGGAGTGGGGCGCGTAAGGCCCCCGAAGGGCGTGTCGAACACGCGCTCCCCCACCTATAAATATAAACTCTCACCCCTTCATACAGGGGTCGGTCTCTCCTGAAAAAGACTCTCTCTCTCTACATTTAGCTCTAAAAACTGCACTCTCTCTCTAGTTCTCCACTATACTTCTCCCTCCGTTGCTGATTTAGCCATCGGAGTACCATCCCGGACCACCACCGTCCGGGCTTGGTACTGACGTGGTTGTTCCTCCTGTGCAGGTACCGTTCCGGCGTACCCCAGCATCTCCGGCACCCCTCTTCGACGAGTCCCTAGGGACCAAGCGAGGTTCAACCCAGCTCCTCCCCCCTCAGCGCGGTTCCAAGCAAGCAAAGAGGCCAGTCCGGTGAAGAACTCCCCCACACTATCCCTGTCCACATTTTCTATGTTATGAGGCAGTGCAGAGTGTTCCGCGGCAACTAATGCGCACCTCAGACTAATCCTATGGTCTCTCCCACAGCCGTTCACACGCTTATTCGTGGGGTGAGATAGCCCGAAAATCGAATCGAAACTGACACGTCCGAGCGAACCCCCCTTTAATTTTCTTCTCTATTCACCCATCAAGTCATTTCCTTTTAACAACATAATCATCACATTTTCTCGTTGGTAGTAGGAGTAATTAATTTGCAGAGCGAACTCATCAACTTATATTCATCACTTTTAAATTGTAGGAGTACAATCTTTTTAGAAGAGCAAAAATTGTCAAAAATGACCAAAAAATGGAGACGGAAAGAGTAGGTGAGAAACCAATGACACTTACTTTTCTTTACAATCCAAAAAAAATTCCAGAATCGATTACTTGCTTACCTTCAGTGGCATTTTGACCGAGAATCCGACGAACAGTATCCGCAATGCCGGCGGAGTTCTTCTCCAGGGTTAAAGGATCAAGCTCGGGCCTCTCCAGGCTCTTTCCAGACGGATCTCCAACGCGGCCGGTGGCACCACCCACTAAAGCCACAGCCTTGTGGCCACAGCGGAGGAACCAGGAAAGCACAATAATCCCAAGAAGGTTTCCTAGGTGCAAACTCTCAGCGGTGGGGTCGAAACCGCAGTAAACCCTAAGGGGAGGGAAATCGGGATCGTAGCAAACGGACTTGAGGTTTTCGCTGGTTAGGGATTCTAGCAGTCCCCTTTGTTCGAGGATTTCGACCACGTTGAGGCGACGTCTGCTGGTTAGGGATTCATCCGATTCATGCCTGGGTAGGGTTTCGTTAACGGAAGAAGATGATGATGATGAAAAGGGACGACGGCGGTGACGATTGTGGGGAAGTAGAAAGGTTGGGATATTGAGGAAAGCGAGGTTTGTGGGTGAGTTTGTGAGAAAGGAAGTAGAAAGTAGCAGTCTTTGAGTGTGGAAGCAGCGGCGGCAGTAGCCATGGAAGAAGGTTCTTACAGCGGCAGTCGACATTTGTTATCCTCTGATGTGTGTGTTTTTCCCTCGTTCTTTGCTCTGAGTGTGTGTGTTAGAATTTGGAAAAAAAATTCGGGTACCAAATGGGTATCACGTGACCGAACCTATATGGTACTTAAACATTATATCCGGACCGTCCGAAAGTGAATTGGACGATCTAGAACGAAACTCTCTCTCTCTCTCTTCTCCTTTATCTCTCTTGTTTCTCTCTCCATAATCTAGACCGTCTACAACCGAAATAGATGGTCCAGATCGCGCGCGTGGGTACCATGTGGTACCCATTCAGCACTGAAAATTTGGGGATGTTGAGGACGACGAAAAATTCAAGGCAGGTCTTCGAACCTCGGTGCTGCAAGCCTCCATCCCGTGCAGAATTTTCACCGTGGTGTTTTCGGTTTTTTTTTTTTTTTGTTGTTGATATTTTTAAAAAATATTTCGATAATTTTTTACAAGTCATTTTTCTCATGTGCATAGTGCATCACAAACATTTAGTGAAAACAACGCTTACTTTTGATAACAGTAAAAAAAAAAACAAGTTTTTAGTGAAAAGTGGAAACTCAGTGTCAAGTTTCTATTAAAAAATACTCCCTCCGTCCGTCTATATTTGTCCACTTTCACTATTTCACCCCTCTTAAAAAATCGTACATTGTTTTCAATACGAATCTCTAAAAATATTCAATATGAATCTTGTTTGATAGATCTCAATTAGCTCTATTATACGAAATTTTCAAAATCATGAAACTCATTCTAAATTGAACGAAATGGACAATTTAAAACATGACACGAACGCCGAAAATGGATAAACAAAGACAGACGGAGGGAGTAATCTTTTCACTGTGGTCATAAATGTCAGTAACGTATTTTTTATAAATGTCAAATTTGTTCACGTTTGTTAGGAGAATGGCATGCTTCAAAATCCATGCAATCAAGTGTTTTAGTCCATATAACTCGTTTAATTTTAGACAATAAAGGAAACTTAGCCTTGAGCTACCACCATTTTCTAAATTTTTGAGTACCCCATACCAAGCTCACATTAACTATTTAAACCGTTAATATTGTATATCTTTATATTGAATAACATCATTGCAAAAATAAATTTGTTCGGACACCCGTAGGCATGCGAATAGCCCGTATTAGTTTACGGTGATTATCATATATTTAAGCCATCCATCTAATAGGAAAAGCATAGTATTTTTTAGGATTTATAGATGTCCGATCAAATTTTTATTGCACATAACCTGTAAAATTAAAAATATACTACTTAGGAAAATTGGTGGTGGTGTTTCTCCTCGTCAGGGGTGATTGAAGTCAAATCGAGCTTCCGTGATGTTTCTTTTTCCTGGATAATGTCTTGTTCGGTTTGGATCTCCAGATCCGATTTTCAAATTATTACTCAATTATTATCCTTATTTCTTTCTCATCATTATATTTCTCTTTTTATCTCCCTCTAATCATTATCCCTAATTTTCAATTATTACTTTCATTTCTATCTCTTCAAAAACCCAAAACCCAAACGTCAAAACTCAAACAGGTGGTGGTGCTATCCAATTAGTTCCTACCCGTTCCCTTTTTATGTTGGGTCGTTGACTCGTTGCACGTTGCTGCATCCTTTTTTAGGTCCATTTAATGGTCAAATTCATTACTAGCTTTTAGAGATTTTCTTGAAATAAAACTCAAGAAATAAACAATATATTGAAGGTACTACAGTAATTTCACTCGCAAAGTTAATGAGCTTAGCCTTAGAGTGACAGGAGAGGGGAATCTGGGAAATAGTTTAAAAAGGAAGGGCGCATTTTTAGAAACTTAAAGGGAGATTCACTGGCGGGCCTGAGTGGTGTAAGGGGGATGTTTGGCCCCTGTACTCCCCCAATTTTTCTTCCTATTTGTAATACACATTTGATTTTTTTATGAAATTACTGAAAAGTGGTCCTGCAAAAGTAATCATGTGCCCTCTCCACTGTTTGGATTTATTAGAAACCTCAGGGGAGGTTTGTAAAATTTACCCATGTTATTACAAACATATTAGTACAACGTAAAGCCGTAAAGGTTCATGGTTCATTTCGACTAAGAGATTTGGTGAGAGAGAAAAAAAAATAGAGAGGAGATTCTCACGACTCGTTTGGATAAAGGGGTGAGAAATGATAAGGGAATGTGGGTAGATACAATGCTTATTTGTATGGTAACAGGTAAGCTCGAAAGCCGTTCCCGTCCCTGTCCAGGGAGAATGGGAGACGCCAACCATCTCTCCTCTCGACGAACACAAACAGAATGACGAGATTTGATGAGAAATGACGAATTTCTCACCAAAATGACGAGATTTGATGAGAAACGGCAAGCCCTGGTAAGCACACCGTCGGGGCTTTTTGGCGGATGGTGAAAGGGAAAAGGAAAAACGACGCCGACTGCAACCCAGTTGTACTAGTAATAAAATTATTGACATTATGCAGTTCAACTTTTGATTACATATATAGGAGACATAAACTATACTCCAACCAACCTTTTGAAAAAGATGGCATTTTGATCAGTCCACGTGTATGGTCGTCGTCCCGTTGAATGGAACAAATATATCATAGTACTAAAATTAAAGAAGAAACAGAGGTGTATACCTAAGTAATACTCCTAGCAAATAGCACTCTTTATAAATAAACAAATGGACACTTGTAAGGGTGGCGCAAGTGATTTTCCAAACAAAGTAAAAGCCTAAAGTGTGGCTCCTTTTACCAAAAACTAACGTGGCGGTACTCGGCTCGGATGAGCTGACAGGATACCACATGGCGGTACCCGTTCGGCATGCAAGTTTTTCTCCTCCGTCAATCATGTAACAAAAACATGAAGAAAACAGACCAAACTACATGCAGTGAATGTTCCATGAGACCAACGTGTGGTGAAGTTGCATGCAAAGCACGGCATATGATTGTTGATGCAACATTTTATAGCCTAAATGGGTCACTTTAGTATCATGAACACACATGGGGCTTCCACGAAAAAGGCAAAGAAAGTCTGTGAACGTTCAACCCAGGGCGAATTTGCGTACTTTCGCTTATAGAGAAAGCTGTCTATATATTCTTCTTCCTTTGAACAATATCAAAAGTAACACATTTTATCCAAAAAGTAAAGGCCATTACGCACCCTCCAGAATTCCAACGCTGACCCACCTCCAGAATTAAGCAAAGGCTAATATACTTACGTTTCCTCTGTGTGGGTGTATATATATATATAGCGAAACAATCAAACGAGTAGCCGCAAACGTACTCTCTTCTCTCTCGCTCCATCTCTAAGTGCGCGCCTTGTGCTCCTCCTGGTTTCTACTTTGTGCCTTTTTACTTCTACTAGATAGCTGAGAGTCAAGACGCATGGCAAAGGAAGTAGACTTAAAGGTTGTCAAGACACATCGTTTATCTTTCTCCGTCTTTTCTTTATGCAACTTTTCTCATGTGGTAGTCTGAAACCAAACTATTCCCTCTGTTCCAGAAGATAGAACTGAAAGTTACAGTCGATTGTTGCGACGGATGTAAGAAGAAAGTAAAGAAGGTATTGCGAAGTATTGAAGGTAATCAAAGCAGAGACGTACTTCTTTCGAGTCCACTTATTTCCACCTTAAGCTAGGCTACGGCTAATTTTTCATACGTTTACGGATCTCAGGGGTTTACAAGACGGAAATTGACCCTTTGCAGCCCAAAGTGACGATTGTCGGAAACGTGGAGCCACAGACTTTGATAAAGAAATTACTAAAAGTAGGAAAACAAGCAGAGATATGGAGAAACGAGAATCAGAATGCGGGAAAAGAGAAGAAAGAAGTAGAAGCCGTGATTGCAAGAGAGCAAGACAGAGAGAAATCGAAACCTGAGAGCGAGCAGGCAAAATGCTTTGACACAAACGCCACTGCCTCAAATAAGATCAAAGAGAGTGCATGTGTCGGGGAGGGGGGCATCAACAAATCATCCACGAGGGATCAGAAGGATACAAACTCCAAGCCCAATACCTCTAGCCCTGAAGACATCAAAATAGAAAAAATTCTTCCCCCTCAGCAAGTAGCTTGCATCATACATCCAAGCATGTTGTATGATAAGGCTAAAGTCAGGACCGACACACACTATTGCTACACGGTTGAACCTCACACAATTGCCTTACCTTATAATTATTCAGTATATTCATACCAAGTGCCTACTCACCCACCATGCTGCAGCCAAGAACACAGCTACTATGGAGGGCCAGTGTGTCAACCACCAATACAGATGCCGGCAGCAAAGGTTGGTGACTACTTCAGTGATGACAATACCTCTGGATGTCACATGATGTGAGTGTTCCAACACTAGGTTCAAGGAGAAACCCAAAAAAACCATAGAATCAGGAATTAATGATTACTTCCTGTGAACTTCTCATTAATTCCTGTGAACAAACCTACGATTGAATGCCTGGTTCAGGGATGAATCAGCAAGCCTTTTTGTAGTCCGCTACTTAATGAGATTTTTGTTTCTTGTTTGGTCTGTGACAATTAAAGCAGCAATTATGAAGACAGCCTATTGATAAGTTTCCCAAGGAACACTTTATCC
The DNA here is from genome assembly GCA_963854785.1 of Vaccinium vitis-idaea. Taxonomy (NCBI): domain Eukaryota; kingdom Viridiplantae; phylum Streptophyta; class Magnoliopsida; order Ericales; family Ericaceae; genus Vaccinium; species Vaccinium vitis-idaea. Next base: position 4,666,300 of record OY978219.1, on the reverse strand, counting down.
ATCATAAATTTCTCCTCATATTCAGCAAGGTGAAACTAAACGGACACAGCGTCCTCAATTTATCAGAAGATAGCAAAAGTTGATATTTATGGAGAGAACTCCCAGAGCCCCTGTTTAGAACTAGAAAAGCAACTTCTAATTCTCAAAAAACCTCTGTTTAGAATCAAAAGCTTTTTGGTGGATGGTTTGTATAGTTGAGGCAAGGGAGAATGTAATCATTCTCTTGACCAATTTTTAGATTGGTTTGGTCTTTTCCATTCTCATGGTAGTGTATAGGGCCTTTTTGTCTTTGGCCTCTTTTTGTCTACGGGAAGCATTCCCTTAATGCTTTCGTTCTAATATAATTATTTACTTGTCAACAAAAAAAAAAAAACTCTTCCTAATACAGTTTTAGGAAGATACGACTTTCCTACCAAAGGCCAACACAACCCAACAAATCCTTAAATCAATAGCATGCATGCTTTAGTCCAGATGACTCTAACTATGCAACTCCCACGATCAGTAACAAGCACAAGTATCATCATCACTGAAACAGAAAGAGAAGTAACATTTGAACAGTATAAATTGAACGTTTTTGTTAAAGAGTTGAGGTAGACCATCATTGTTGTGTACCCAAGTTTAACAGAAATGCTAAACCAAATCCTTCTTCAGTTGTTCCCATAATCTAACAGGGAAAAAAAAAAAGATACAATCACATTCATACCCTCAGTATCTGAAGCTTGGTTGAGAAGGCAATTGCAACCCAATCGGGCTGGGACGAAGACCACTGCAACTGCTCGATTTCAGCCCCAGCTGTATACGCCAGAATCGGATCCAATCCACCCTCTATCGGCTGCCCCATGGATGACAAGTCCCATATCAAAGCCTGAGAGTCGTCCCCAGCAGTGCATATGTGGCAGGAGCTGTGTGGAGCCCAGGCAATTGCATTGACGCTTGCCTGGTGCCTCTGCAGTTCCACCACGGGCAGCGTCGGAAATCGTATGTCAAGCACCACCACCTTTGCGCTGTCCATGATGATGGTGGCCATGTACCTGATAAGAAAGGATGCAGATTTTTTATTTAAGGCAAACAAATGTATCTACCTACTATAATAAAAGAGGGACTTGCTTTGTTTGTTAAGCAGCTCACTCCAAATGACAAGTATGCCCCTCACTTTCCAATTTATGACCCATCCATCCCTAGAGATGAACAAAGCGAAACACATGAGACTTCTCCCCACCGCCTCATCAGGCCTTCGTCTGCTTTCTTGCACCGCCTTACGAGAACAATGCATAGCAGCCGCCGAAATAAGAAGCATAGTCCTAACGCAACTACTCCGGAGCCTAATATTATTAGCCGCATAAATGGCCGCCGTTGTTATTTTCGACTCCATAGCAAGCATCTCATCGTCGGGCAGCTATATATATTCCATGCAGCCACCTCCGGCATCACTTTTCCAGTCAACCAACCTCTTTTTATTTGCTATTATCTAAAAATAGTCAAGTTATTAATGACTGGATGAAACCAAGAAATAACCCCTTACGTGCGAGTTTTGCTGGTTGGTTAATTGGTCACATTTTATTCATGATTTTCTTCCTGAAAGTGTTCAAAATCTTTGCTGATTGGGCACGTACTTGTTATTCAAATGAAATACTATGGGATGTGTTAGAGCTTGTCCCACATTGGTTAATTATAACCTCCGAGTCTAGTATATGAGCCTGGGCGGCCTCTCCACTCATTGCCAATTGGTTTTGAGTTGGATGCTTTAACATGGTATCAAAGCTAGGCTTTCGGAGGATTTTGGACAAGACTCTCTTGGTTATTTCCCCGTTGCTTGTGCCATAAGTGCACCTTGTTTCGTTGTGATCCCAATATTGCGGATTTGTTGTTTAACTCTCCACGTGCGGGTCAGGGGTCGCACGTGCGGGGGAGTGTTAGAGTTTGTCCCACATTGGTTAATTATAACCTCCGAGTCTAGTATATGAGCCTGGGCGGCCTCTCCACTCATTGCCAATTGGTTTTGAGTTGGATGCTTTAACAGGATGATGAATATTAAAATAAGTGAAATAGATAAAGAAAATGACTAATAGATCAACCTTTATCTATTTCACTTATTCTCTAATAGATCAACCTTTATCTATTTCACTTATTCGACTGGAATGGTAGCGAATTGAACAAAAAAAAAATCATCAAACAAAATGACTGAGATAATCGAGTTAATATATATCGTATAGAAAACTATTCCACTTATAAGAAAGGAGGAAAAATAGACTGTAGAAATCGAAAAAAGATTATGGATAGATTGTTGACTCAACAAATGATTGATTTACACATTCAAAGCAATTTACACTGGCGGTTTTGTATCCTAAAGAAAACGCAATGATAGTAGTAAGAATCACACTTTCTTGTTGCCTTAATAGCAAGTTTTTTGGTTTCAAATTAGATAAATCGTTTTATCTATGATTTGTTGGAACAAAAAAAGGGCCCGGCTAGGTACTAGGCCAAGGGAATAAAAAGAAAAAGGCTTCCCATCGATCTAATGAAAATAGAAGATTTTCGCATAGAATATTTAATATTTAAAAGAGCTCTAGTAATATTTACTACTTTAATATTATATGCTTGATTACTTTGCTAAAAACAAAGTTTTAATCCAACGGATTTCTTCCCGCTTCCCCTCTTATCTCCGCTTCCTCGAGAATTTCCACCAACACAAATTCCATTTTTTTTATGCCCAAAAATTCTTTCACAAAATAATCCATCTTTTTCGGGTTTATTGGTTTTGTAATGAAAAGTAGAGGGTTTTTTCACCTCTCCAACTATCTCTCCATTAGGTAGGATTGTATACCTTGGCCTATGCCGGTAGATACGCACACAAACAACGCCTGGGTTCATTCTGAAATTAAGGTATATCTCAAAACCATCAGTTGCCATTAAAAAAAACTTCGTGCTACAATTCTTCCTAACTTTTTTTACTTTACATATTTGGTTCTTGAAACCATTAGTTGGTGGGGAAGAATCAACATTTCTACGCCTCCTTCACTTACAATTGTTTCCCGATTCCATTTGATTTGAGTTTTTCGTTATTCAAACTTTATGATGGTATGTAAGGTGTTTGACAAATTATCTAAGTGAATATCTGCCTTGGTTTTGACTGCTTTACCAGTTTTTAGAGCTCTCATATGGTTGGCTTTTAAGACTCGCCTGCTTGGTTTAGATAGGTTAGATTATTTGTACAATAATGACTACGAAACGTTGTTGGAAATATGGCTTTCGTGAAGACGATGTCACAATAACGGGTGTATGGTAAAATAAGGTAGAAAGAAAACGTAGTTCAATGCTTCCATGTGATGAATTTCAAAGAGTCTATCAATTTTCCCATTCATGTATTCTTTAGATGGTAGACTAATAGCTGTTAGATTTGTTGTTACAAGCCACCGGGAGGTAGGCTAGGTATTCGACTGAATATTCAAGGGAATATATGCCTTCGCTTTTGTATTTCCCCCAATTTTGGGTCTTCTCCACCATAACAGAAGGAAACTGGCCAAAAAAATTAAATATCAAGCAATTTTTACCATTTTCAACCATTATGAGGCTTTGATGTGGTAATAATGGTAGTCTAATTTCCCATATGAAGCTCACTGTTGCAAACGCCAAAACTGGTCGTAAGCCCCATCTCTCTAAATGCAAACAACGCCAAAACTGGTCGTAAGCCCCATCTCTCTAAATGCAAACAACTGTAAACATCATTGATTCCAATACCGTCACATGTTATTTACAATCGATATTTTTTCCCCAATTTTAACAAATATAAATGAGGCTGGGATATGCTTTCGTAAAATGGTAGAGAAAACAAAAGGCAAGGATAAAGGTGGAAAACATACACTTGACTGTAAATTATCGAAATGTTATGATACTGTTTCCATAGGATCATCCAAGAATTTCTACTTTGCAATACTTTTCAATTTTGCTGTCTATAACATTAAATATCCAAATTTCATCTAAAAATGAATAAAAAAACAGGCGTTGTATGTTCGAGACAACGCAAATCAGGGCGACAGCTGATTGGCCGGCCAATAAGATGAGGGCCGAGATTAGCTGCCAAGAACATGCAACGCATGTGCCCGTGACTATATCAGTATATGTAGTACAGAAATTTGTGACAAACACATAGCACTTTGGGGGCAAGCCCGAGGACATAATTCTTACTAGCACTATCCACTACCATTCTCAATCCTTGCTCTACTCCCTCTCCCAATCCTCGCCATCACAGATTTCAGTAACTTGGAATGTTTTCGGTAGAGTCTTCTACACTATCGCTCCCGCTTTCACTCATGCACGCATTATGTGACCTAGGCGAGCCTATTAATTTGACATTTTCTCGAGTCACAAACTGAAATTTCTTCTCCCGTTCTCAATTCGACTAGATTCACTCATTCACGTAATCATTTTGCTCTCAATTCTCACTCTACGCTCCCACTCTCATTCTTCGTGCTCACAAATTTTATAAATAAGAATGTTTAGAATACACACTTTCACACCCTCGCTCCCATACAGATATTATGATACTTACAAGTAGCCTATATAATTTGAATATCTTGAGTAAATTCTACTATAACAACAGCGAACTCTTTCGAAATTTTGTGTACCTGGGGTCCTGCTTGTTCCAACCCAATCGCACCAACGGCGTATCAGGCTCCGAACTCTCGTAAATGATAGTCGAATGCTCCTTATCACGGAGATCAAAAACCCTAACCGACCCATCAGCCGAGACCGACGCGAAAACCCCAACCCCTCCCCATGCAATATCATAAACCTCCTTATCATGCGCAATCAGCTGCGTATCCACCGTCTCCCTCTCAATATCCCAAATCGTACACGTCGTATCGATACTCGAAGTCCCAATCCGCTTCGGCTCCGCCTCGTTCCAATCGAACGACGTCAAAGGCCCACAAAACTCACTGTTCCGATTGTTATTCAACACGCTCTTCATCTCCACGCCGGCGCCGTTGTTGTCGCCGCTACTATCATCGTTGATGCGCCAGATGCGGAGGAAGTCGCTGGAGGTGGCGAGGAGGTCGGGTTTCTGGCACTCCTTGTCGGGTATGAAGATGGCCTTGGTGGGCGGGTAGGGGTGCTCGAAGGAGAGTGCCGGGTCGGGCCGGATCTCGCCGTTGGAGTCGTCGAGCTGGACGATTTCGACGCGGTTGGAGTACTGCTCGAGGAGGCTGGCGATGGCGAGTCGGTACTTCTTGTCGCGACGGACGCTCCAGTTCATGGCGTAGACGTGCCATGGGGCTTCGTAAGTGTAGATTTCGGATCGGCGCTGTTGCTCGTCCGAGTTGCCGTCCTGAGTCGGATCGCTGCTCACCCCCATCTCCGATTCCTCTCTCTCTTTCTCTCTCTCGCTCTCTCTCTCGGAATTCTCTGTCTGGAAAATGGAAATGATATCGCCGGGCTCGTGTAAGCCCTAGTCAAACTTTATCCATGGCTTGAGACAAGATTCTGTTGATCTGAGTTGTCCCCATTTCACATGGATTCTGGTTTTTTTTTTTGGTCTTTATTCAATTTGTTTTTTGCATTTGTTAGTTTTGGATCAAATTTTCATAGTTTATGTATTCGCCTCGATGAGACGAATCCAATGAGTATAAAATTATTATCGAAACTAATTTTTTTTTAATAAAACCAAAATTAAACCAATAAACTGATCTATTTTTGCTTATTTTCGGTTTTATTCAAAAAAATACTACTTACTTTTTACCATAATTTTATACTTTTTGGATTCGTCTCGTCGAGACAAATCCAGAAACCACGAAAACTTGACACAAAACTAACAAATGCAAAAAAAAAAAAGTTGAATAAGGACAAAAACGAAAAAACCAAAAACCCAGTTTTTTGTTTTTTTTTGCCAAAGCATCCCTTAGGATACTCGTAGTGATCCAAGCTATTAAATTTCCGTAGTAACTTTAATTATGGATTTTCTATAATTTGTATTTAAAATCGGAACCATACAATTTATCGGGAATATTGAGTACACAAACTTTACCAAAAGTATTCATGGCTCGAGAGTCGAGACAACTTTTTTTGGATTTGGGTTGTCCCCATTTCACTCGCTCCAGTACTCATTTAGGGCATCTCATTAGCCTCTCCACTTTAACTTTTGGGTTAAAGTGAGAGTCAAACTCTCAAAAATCCACAAAAATCAGCCTCCCTACTTTCCCTCACCAAATTATTTTTGCTACAGTACCGCACCAAATTTTGTGCGGTACTGTTCACGCATCAAACCTTTTTTTTTATTGTTTCTTCCGGTTACAGGAGAGAGGGGCTTTTGTCTTTCACCGTGTGAAATGCTGAAATGTGATAGCATGTCGGCCATCAGTACAGCTGTTGGGTGAAGTGCTGAGGAGGACACGTGGTCCACTACTTAAATTTTCTGTACCGAAACTCCTCCCCAGGCGGGGAGATTGGGGAATTTTTTATTTTTTATTTTTAATAGATTTGAGGGGAATAGTTTAATATAGTAAAGTTAAAATAGAAAGTCTGATTTTGTGAGTTTTTGATAAAGTGACTTGCTAATTTATAAAATATGTTTTTGAAGTTAAATTTTGGTGAAAATTTTGGTTCTTTTGATGAGGCTGCTTATATAAAGGGTCATCATTCAGCTCGTCGGCCTGCTGGGCTTTTGCCCGGACCAAGTCCATTAAGTGAGCGGGCTAGTCCAGCCCAAATTGTTTATGGGCTTGGGCCTAAGAATTATAACTAAGACCTGATTGCCCATTAGCCTACCCGCGAGGTCGTGCACAACGTCACCTTTGCACTCTTGAAGTACTATTAAAGATCAATTTTTATAAATAAAAAAAAATTTGCAAATTACAAATTATTTGGGTTGAGTAGCGCAAGTGATTTGACAAGGTGAGTGAGTGTCAATCTAGTTGGAATGTACATATTTTTTTCTGTAGAGATGTAGTCCCTCACTTTTCTCTTTTAACAATTAATGCATATGTAATTTGAACAGTTGAAATATTATTCCTTTTCATGTTTCAATTAATAAATTTTTTTTTTTTCACCTCTCATTTTTTTTTCTTGTCATAGTTCAAATATTATATGTTTCATTTTGTTACTAGTCAAACAAGTTCAGCTTTGTTAAACTTGATAAAAATAGTAAAAAACTACTGCCAACTTGGAACTTGAGTTTTGGCCCAGCTAGCTAGCCAGCCAGCCCAACTTGATGAAAAACGAATAAAAGTAGCCCAGCCCACCTGCCCGACTTTCAGTTCCCCAGCCCGCTCGACTAGGCTAAACCTGTGGGCTGGGCTAGAGCTTCAACTTTTAAGATATAGCTTGGCCCGCTAAAAAAGAAAAGCCCGCTAAGCCCGGCCCAGGCGATGATGCCCCATCTTGTCTTCTTAAGATGGGTTGTTGAGTCATTTTGATGGGTAAAAGAGAGAAATTCGTTCACACACAATTGCACAACTCTTAGGGCCAAGCTAGTTCACACTTAAAATTTCATCTTCAGAATAACGTCAAAATACCAGTTGTTTTCTGGTAAGAATTACCAATGTTGGTATTTTTTGTGCAAATATTTAGGATATTTTTAACTGCCAAAATACAATTTAGACAACATGTTTGTTGTCTTCAGAGTGTAGTCAAGAAGTGAAAAAAATACCATTTAAACAATTTAAATAATGGCTTCAAAATTACATACGAATTTCAACACCCTCACTCTCTCTCGAAGTTAACATACCAATTACTACTTGTACAAAAGCTAAACCAACCAAAGCCACACATTTGAGCTACTGCCCGACTGAATCACCAAGACAAAAATACATGTAGCAAGCCTTGACTCCTCTAGGGTGGTAGCCTAGTTGGCCAAAGTGAGTGAGATAAAATTTCCCTCCCCCCACATGCATGGACCTCTCAGGTTCAAATCTCTCTCATGGCTCATGCCGCTGATGGGAGTAGTGTGGATTTGTGTGTAGGGTCTTTGGGCAACTAGTCGCCTAGGTGATGCTGTGATGACGGTCCGTCCTCTCGGACAATAGCTACGGCTCAACCGGACATTCCACAGCGGGTCGGGAAACCCAATGGTCACGCCCATGGAGGTTGCTACGCTAGTCGCCCCTTCTCACCATTTTGGCTTCAAAAAAAAAACTTGACCTTCTCATCACTCTCTCAATCTTCTTTGTCTCTTCAACCACATGGAAGCCCCACACAATCTCAACTGTATAAAAAGATGTAAAAGATTTGCAGTTTAGGGTTTTGGAACTAAAGTATATTGCATTATTACGCAGGAGACGATGGGTTTCATCTTGAGAAAGAAAGCTTTTCACTGTGAGATTTTGGTCTAAATAGGAATTCATAGCATAAAATTAACATGGGTTTGGCCAGTGTCCGTATTTGTCATTTTACGAAGGGATAAACTTGTACTAATTACAAGAAAAAATAATTTTACGGGGCCTAGAAAAAAATATTTTGGGTTCCAATAGAATCACTCTAAAGAAAAAGTGATTGTACGGCCACGGGCTTTACATAAGAGGCAATCGAAGGCTAAACAGTTGGTCATATTTATCTGCCTAGATATCTTCCGCTCTATTTTTTCTATGAACTAGTTGATTGGTCGTGCCTGAAAGCACTCCCACCAGTATTTTCAGTGTCAAAGATCACTTCAATTTTCCTATATTCATAAATATCCAAATCAAAATGTTCCGGAGATGAAAAATGAACGTACAAACTCAGCCATAATGCATTCTAATTTATAATCATAAATGGTAAATGTGTAAGGTTACTTGTGTCGATTGGGGAGTGCGACAAAGAGGAAGAATGCTGTGAATTTTGAATGGATTACAACTATCAATCTTTGAATTTTGAATGGATCACAACTATCAATATGTGAATTTTGAATGAATTACCCCATGTATTGATAGTTGATTACCAAAAAAAGTAAATATGTATTGATAGGTACATTTTATGAAAATGTGACGAGTTAACAAAAAGGCGGTGAGAGAGAAAGAGAGAACATGTGTTACGTACCAAAAAAGTTGAGGAATAAATATGGTAAGGAAAGCAGTTATTATGATATTTTTTTATAGTATTTCTTTTGTGATCATACGGCTACATGCAACATTAACAGAAAAAAGTGATCGTATAGTTGTAGAGGTTGCTCTCGTTCTTGCATGGATAATTTTAATAAAAACAACTCTGCTTTACTCCATCTGTGCCAAATTGCTTGTTTTTTTGGGGAAGTGTGCATTTTTTGTGCAAAAAATAATGTATTTATGATTTTTTTTTTATTATAAAAATTTACACCGATTTTTCCTTCTCATTTAAATCTTTAAATTGGTGTAAAATTTTTGGAAAAATCAAGTTACTACAATATTTTTTGGTAAATGATTTTCACACCCCCGTTTTACAATTCACACCCCTTTTTTTGTCTTTATCATCATGAATTTACAATATTATCCTTGGATATATGAAGAGGGTGTATTGAAAAAGGGCAATATTGTAAATTCATGTAAAATAAAGACAAAAAGGGAATGTGGATTGTAAAATGGGGGGGTGTGAAAATCATTTCCCTATTTTTTATGTACAAAATGTACGGTCTCAAAAAACAAAAAAGGGCCCATCCAAAAGTTTGCCTGGCCCATGCAAAAGTTATACGAATAGTTGCATAACAAATCCAAACGCTTGGCCCAGTGGCTCATGCAAAAGTTATTCGAATAGCTGCATAACAAATCCAAAATCTTGGCCCAGAAAATTTTCCATAGCTGAAAAATTAATTCACATAAAAAAATCAGCCATAATATTCAAATTTATCACCATAAATGTTAAATGCGTAACCTAACTTGTGTCAATTGGAAATTAATTGTCATTTTTACATTCATGCAAACCTATAATATTATCTTTTTAGTATTATTTACTTGAATGAAGATGGAAAAATAAAGTATAAATTACAAAAAAGCGGGTAGGAAAATTATTTTTTAGCGAGGCTTTGGACTTAGCCAAAAGTGCACTTATTTAAACACTGATTCACAGAATAGATGTCGGATTCACACACGTCAGATGGTTCTGAACAAAAATGTATCTGAATTCGTACCGTTTGGCATACGTCGCTCACTTTTTATTACTTTTTTCCTTTTGGCTTATCCAAAACTCAAAATACTTTTATGGTGCAAATGGGTCCTTGCCCTACCTGTTGAAAATTTCGGCCGCTCTAAAGTAAAAGTAAAAAGTCAATTTTACTGGACTCGGGGATGCTGCTGTGCAGCGACAAAAACAGCGTCGCTTCGATGCCTCCACGCAGGAAAAAAAAAGAAAAGAAAAAATGATCCCAAAACGACGTCGTTTTGGGATTAGGTCAAGGAGAAAACTCATCTCTCGATCAGAAAAAGGGCAATGGAAGAGAACATCTCTGGATCAGAAAACTTCCCCCAAATGGAACCTCCACAGCCGACATCAATGGATGCACAGCAACCGACCGACATCAATGGATGCACAGCAACCGACCGCCGTTGTTCATCCATTGCCGTCGCCAACAGCCACCGATGATGGCGCTCCATCATCACGACAACAGTAAGCTCTCTCTCTCTCTCTCTCTGCGTTTTTTGATCAAGACAATGTTGATATGTCCACAGCAACTTCTCTCTCGATGGATGAAAATGTCGCCAACAGCACCGACAATGTTGATATTCTAACTCAAAAATTATTCTAACTTGTCTTCACCTGAGGTGGGTAATGGTGGGGGACCATGGGGGCACTTTACTCTTTTTCAACAAGTATTCTAACTTGTTATTCTAGAATCTCAATAACCTCACTTCTTATTATAAGTTTGTAATTTGGTAACCTAAAGCACCCATGTGCCCCTTAATTGACATATTTTACTTGGGTAGATATTATCAAAAATTTGAAATGTAATCGAACTTTATCGTGTTGGATTCACATTTCTCTTATGTTTATTGTTATAGACGTGTGATATGCATTTTAACCTTAATGTTTATTGCTATTTATTAGAATGGAAGAGGGTGGAGGTGACGGGAGATGAGAGGTATTTACAAGATGAGGAATTTTTTGAGTGGTTCCGTGATCCGAAACAATCTCAATGATGGAGGTAAGAACATAAGAACCATAGTGCTAAAGTTATTGGTGACCTGAATTTCTTTTTCTAATTGCCTCTCATATGTGATTCTTCAAGAAGCCCATGTATGTTGAGGGAAGCATATGGAATGGAATTTGGGCTGGAGAAGTGGACTGAACTAAAGCTCCTTTCATATGTGATTCTTTTTGTATCTAGTAACTTGTTCTCTGGAAATCAAGTTTATGGCTGTTTTCTTGTCCAATTTCAGGTTATGATGATCTACGCGGGTTAACTTGCTGGGTTTGCTGGGGAGTCGAAATTTTGCTGGGTTTGTAATTTTTCTGGGTTGGTCAAAACGACGACGTTTTGTTTCAATTTTTAACCCGCGTAGAAGACCACGAAACGGCGCCGTTTTATTTAAACCAAAACGACGTCGTTTTGGCTCTATTTTTTGTCCGCACGTTGGGGCATCAAAACGACGCCGTTTAACGCTGCACAGCAGCATCCCCGAGTCCAATTTTACTATGTAACTCAACTGGAAAAAATCACAATAGGGGTTGTTCTCTGACTTGACCTTTTCTTTTTTCCATAATTAATTAAGGAGAAAACTATGAGGTCATTGCCTGAAAATTTAATAGATTATCCATTCGTCTTTTTCAGTTTGAGATAAATTTTCAGACCAACTTTTGACTATTCTATGACAAGTTGTTTGGTTTTTTTTCCTTTCTAAAAGTCAAATATAGCCGGACTCGAGCGCAAGCGAATACGCCTTTTGAAAACATCGTAAACTATTAAAATTCATAAGAGTTAGGATTAGAAAGGGAAGTGGTAAGTTCTTTCTTGGGCCTTTTCCTAAGTCAATATTGCCGGACGCGAGTGCCGGAGAATTTACTTTTTCAAAACGTCGTAAACTATAAAAACTCAGAATCCGAGGGAGGCGTTGTGCGGTAGATATTGTGCGGCAAAACTACGTCGTTTTACTCATTTTCTTAGTATATCCAAGGGTCTTGTTTGGAGAGTTAAGTGTGTGGTTTAATTTTGGGGAATTTAGACTCTTTGAGGTAGGATATAGTGGGTTTAGGCACTTGGATTTAGGTACTTCCGGTTTAGGCATTTCAGATTTAGGGTTTAGGCACTTTGGATTTAGGCACTTTGTAATGATTTTTTCTTCCTTAAAACAAGACCCTTGGAATCTTTGAAAGTGTGCACAAAAATCAAGCAAAATGACGTAGTTTTGCCGCACAACACCTACCACATAGCACTCACCCGGATCCTAAAACTCATAAGAGTTGTTCACCAATGGATTTTATCAAGATTTGATAAAATCAAGCCCTTGATTTTATCCATTCGTGAAAAGATTCGATAAAATCTTAGATAAAATCCATTGGTGAACAATCCCCCAGGATTAAAAAAAGGAATCCGGGGAGGTATTGTGCAGTACGTGTTGTGCGGCAAAATGACGGAGTTTTGTTCATTTTCTTGGTACACTTCAATAGGCTCTGTTTGGAGAGTTAATTTTGAGGTTCAATTTTATGAGATTTAGGCTCTTTGGGGTAAGATATAGTGGTTTTAGGCACTTGGGTTTAGGCGCTTTGGGTTTAGGGTTTAGGCATTTTGTAGTGGTTTTTTCCTTCTTCCAAACAAGGTCTTTGGAAGCTTCAAAGGTGTGCCGAAAACTACGTCATTTTACCGCACAACACCCACCCAGTGTTATGTAACACTGGGCATGAGTTAATTCGAAGAGTGGCAAGGCCCAAACCCAGTGTTTTACATGCTTTGGGCATGAGTAGACTCTGATAATAATAACTAGTTCTAAAACCACAATTTGGATTCGACGGGGGCCATCTTAGCAAGATTAGCATTTCAATAATTTACTTTTTATTCCTAACTACACACACACATATGTGTGTGTGTTACTCCTGTGAATTAAATCAATCACCAAAAATATCTCTCTACTCGTACTAAAACAAGAAGCATGCACGGGATTTTATAATATTGAATATGCTTCACAATTGAACAAAATTAGCTTAACAGTCTACTAAAGCGCTTTAAACTAATATTTTGACATTTCCCTGCAAATTGTTGTTAGTATTTGTATACTGACTTATTAAACTTTACGAGACAGGTCATTCTCTCACAATACATTATCTTTAAAATTGACTTAAATACATTATTTCTGAGTTAAGTCAGGAATTAGGCCTTACCCACTTGTTTGGGCTAGGTTTTTATGTGTTTTATTGTCTATTTGACATTGTTGGCCTTGGGTGTATTTTCATTGTTGTATCAGGGCATTTCAGGCCCATAAGTGTTTGGGCTCTGCCCAGGGAGTGTTCCAACTTTTGGTTGGATTTTCTCCTGCTCGATGTACCCGTTATCGAGATTTTTAATAAAATTTTGTTTGCTGATAATAAAAAAAAAAACACAGCTCGGCCAAAGCACCACTATCCAAATAGGACGAGGAGATAAATTAAAAAGCTTATAAAAATTGGGCAAATGCATACATATCTACCTGTATTAGATCGTAACTAATTAGGGTCTTCCTTCAACAAGGACATAGTATAGGAGTTAATTATGGATATAGGACATAAAGTAATTATGTAATGTCAAGAGGACAAATCACTTAAACATTCAAAAAATGCCCCCGCTAGCCAATAAAAGTGCCTAAACCCCCCAAACCATATGAAAGTGCCTAAATTTCCAAACTTAATTAAAGTGTCTAAATCTAAACCTTAGGGTACCCTATGAAAGAGCTTAAAACCCTAGGGTATCCTATGAATGTGCCTAAACCACTAAAACCCTGTAATTAGAAAGTGCACCATAAACCTAAACTCCGTGGTACCCTATGAAAGTGCCTAAATCAAAACCTAAACCCTGGGGTACACATAGAAGTGCCTAAACCACTAAAACCCTATAATTGGAAAGTGCCCCCTAAGTGCTTAAACTTAAAATACCTAAACCCACTATACCCTACCTCAAAGAGCTTCAACCCCTAAAATTAAACCCAAAAATTGAACCCACTCCGAAAATTAAAGAGAGAGAAATCATATACTTGTACTATTGTTTTTTGGCCCACGTTGCACGCGAATGGTACAAAGAGAGGAGAGAGAGAACCATTTTCATACCACCTTTGTTCTGTCAAGTAAGCTTTTGGCGCGGGAGTGAGAGAAAATAGGCAGGCCACGCATGAGAGAGAATCAAGCTTTGGGAATTCAAAATCTGGATAGTACTGAAGAAGTTCGGTCAAGCCTCCACATGCGCATGTGCGCATTTACTGCTTTGACTTCATTGGAGTATTTTTGTCTAGTTTTGTCCTTAAGTATTAAACTTTCAGTCCATGTATTGAAAGTCTTAAAATAAGTTAGGCTAAAAACCTTTTAAAGTCTCAAACTTAACCCTTAGACCAATTGTCTGATCTAATTATTACTCTCCAACCCTGACTCATGACTTTACTTATTTTACGTAAAATACGTTAATACATCAACCTCAGTTAACAACTTTGAGTAAATGATTGACTTTTCAATAGTTTATCAAAAGAAATATAAATAAAGCTACATTTGAATGAAGAAGATGAATTTTCAAAGAGTTGGGGGCCTTGGGGGTCGTGAATTAAGAACATGTAACATGTTTTATTTCTTAAATTATCCGCACAATAAACATGAACCTAATCTCAAGGGGATGGCAAACATGAACCTAATCTCAAGGGGCTGGCCAAGGGCGTGTAGTAATTCACTACACCTGTGTAGTTAGCTCAAGTCCGATAGGCAATCGACGGTTTGGATAAATTAAATTTAAATTAAATGTAAAAATATTTTTTTAAATGTAGATGTAGTTGGCCAACTACAGGGCTCCCTTGGTTGGCCAAGTGGTGTTGGCCTGTGACTTGCAGGTTTACTCAATCTTAGAGTTTTAGATTCAATTCTTCTTACTAGCAGTTATTGGGACCACCTCATCACCGCTCGCAAGCGTATGGAATGGTTGTGGTATGAATTATAGGTATTGGTCTGAGGTGTGAGCAAGCTAACTCAAAACACCTAGCATTACAAAATAATTATAAAAAAAAAGGAATCTCCCAATATTATATCAATCTAGACCATAGAGTTCTCAAGTCATATAATCCCTTGACATGACTCCTTTCTACTCTTAGGATATTTTTTTTCAAAAATCAAAACATGTCATTCTCTTACAATACATTATATAAAAAACGTAAAAAAATCAATTTATTCTAAAACACCAATAGTAAGTTTTTTTTCCAAATTGTAGCAGGGGTGACTGCCCCTACTAGCCACCTCTGGCCCCATCCTTGCCTCGATCCCTACACACACCTCTAAATTATTTTAATATTTTTAATAACTGCTATTTTATAAAAATAATTATTAATTATTAATTTATAAGTACATATAATTTTCTTAGTCCCACGTTAATAATTCGGCATCGTCCACTTGCACACCCATAAATTAAATATACACCAAAATTGTGAAAGTTGGAGATTATTTCTACATGCATGATTAAAACGGACAAGGGGTGGGTGTTGTGCACCCTCGGCCATTCGATCATGTTTTTGATGGTCCGGATGAGTTTTAATTTTTTAGCGGTAAAAATAAATTAAAATTAAATTAAAATTGTGGAATACATCCGAGCCGTCCAAAACATGATCCAACGGCCGAAGAGTGCACAGTACCTCTCAAATCCGATTAAAACTTCAAGAAAGGATGGCCCCCTGCTTCTTCTCCTCCGTCGACGTATAATAAAAACACCCAATATTGAATTTCCCCACACGAAGCTTCCCCAAATCATATCTTGCACTCGATCTTGCCCATTACTAATAAACTCACAATCCAAAAATCGAGGGTCAACTGTCTCTCTCTCTCTCCCTCCACTACTTCTTCTCCTCAGTCCCAAAAAAGGTGTTAACATTAATTAGTGGCGGAGTCAGGAATTGAAATCGGAGGTGGCCGAATTATAAAAACAATCTTGGTTCGATGATTTTTCCAAAACTAAAAATTCCGTCTTTTCGAGGTTTTAGGGACGGTTTTGACAAATTGAAAATTAATTTCGAATATTGTTGTTATCATATCATTGGACGAACGTTGTATCATTATTGCACAATATAATTCACCATAATTTAGGGTTATCGAAATGAAAATTATTCTTACTTTTTTATTATTTTTGCAATTTTATGTTATGTTTCTTTTAAAAAAATATATAAAATATACTCCGAAATAGAAAGTCGGGGCGGCCAGGGCCACCCCTAACCCCTACATACCTCCACCTTTGAGATCAACCCTGCTATGGCTACGTACGCTGGCGTACGACAAATACAAGCAACGCATCTTAACCGTCCATCTCATAAATCAATTGTCCGGATTTTAAATAAACTATTTGCGCCGCGAATAGTTTATTTAAAATCCGGACAGTCGAAAAAGTTTTGGATGATTAAGATGCACCTCGTCCGTGCATTTGGCCTACACAAAGCGTGCGTGAACCAAGAAATTGCCTGATTCGTCAATCTCTTGGAAAACCCAGAATTTTGAGGAAGACACTGGAGAATGGATCTGATTTTAATTGTAATGGTAAGAGAAATGGGAGGACTTCGGATCACCTTCGGCACGTGGAGTCTATGGCGACTATGCCTTCAGGAGCAGGAAAAATACCCAGGTTGGATGCTAGCATGTATTGATAGGTGAATTTTGAATGGATTACAACCTGTATTGATAGGTGATTATCGAAAAAAAATATATATGTATTGATAGGGGAAGCGAGGGTTGCGGATCTGCAGTCCCGAAAATCCTGTCCCAACTCTGTGTCTCGTCCATCTGAGCAGTCCATCCGAGCAATTAAAGGCTTAGAGTCGCAGATGATCATGTTTGGCTCAGATTTGTTTGGGGTGAGATGGAATCCAAGCCATTGAATGCACGGATGAATGGCTCGGATGGACGGGACATGGAGTTGGGACAAGGAATTCAGGACATCCGATCTGCTTCCGGAAGCGAGGGGGTGTTGTGCACCCCTGGCCCGTTGGATCGAGTTTTGGACGGCTCGGATGTATTTTGATAGGTACATTATGAAATGTGAGGAGAGAGATATTTTCAATTTGTAGATCTTTTTTTAATCAAAAAATTTATTATCATTCCCTTATTCGCACTCTCTTCTTATTTTTATGGGAAAATTATTGAAATGGTCCCTGTAGTTTCACCCGAGTCTCAATTTAGTCCCTCTAGTTTTAATTGCACTCCAACAAACCCTGTAGATTCAATTTTGGTCGAATTAGGTCCAATCGATAACGGACGTTTGCGAATTAGACGGAAAACCCAATTTGGGGTTTTTTTGAGGGGCAAAACTGACTTTTTGACCCTCCTTCCCCAATTTGAAACCCTAACCCTAACCTAACCCTAAATCAAATCCAATCTCTCTCTCTCTCTCTCTCTCTCTCTCTCTCCATGGCGGAAAATCATCTAAAAAAGTTTAGCTACTCAAGGTTAACCACTCTCGGAATGCAACTAACATTAAGGTTGTTGACATTAGAGCCAAAGCATAACAGAAGGATTGGAGCTTGTTACTATGTTTGGAAGACTTAACACACCTTGAGAGCTCTCCAATTAGAGTATGTGCGGAATAGTATCCAAAAGAATGGGATATTAGGCAAAGGTAAAACTTGAAGAAACAAAAAATAAGAGAAAACAATTACATGAATGACAATCTCGTGCAAAAAAGGAAGAAAAAAAAAAGTATCTAAAGAGAGTGAAATCAACTTTGAGAATACAAAACGAGATTGAAGTTGATCTCTGGATATTAAATGGATATACACACGGTGAGGGCAGTTATTAGTGGAAGCAATGAAACTGATCCATAGAAGTATCTCTTGTGAATAACAGCTCCCCTGATAACAGATGCAATGCTTACGTTAATTAGCATATACGGATCAAATGACAGTAAAGAACACATTCAAAACTCTAATGAAAGTGCACGGAGCATTTAGTTATTTAAGTTGGTGAAAGTCCAGATTAACAAAACAGATCGATAAACATATTGGGACACACCAAACTCTATTTCCATCAAAAGCCAGTACACGATGGCTGACTGATGCAACAGAGCTGTTAACATATTTTACCAAACCGGATAAAGATAAAACGAGAGAGAGAGAGAGAGAGAGATAGAGAGAGAGAGAGAGATAGAGACAAAAAGAGTGGATTTGATTTAGGGTTAGGTTAGGGTTAGGGTTTCAAATTGGGGAAGAAGGAGGGTCAAAAAGTCAATTTTGCCCCTAAAAAAACCCCCCAAATTGGGTTTTCCGTCTAATTCGCAAACGTCCGTTATCGATTGGACCTAATTCGACCAAAATTGAAACTAAAGGGTTCGTTGGAGTGTAATTGAAACTAGAGGGACAAAATCGAGACTCAGGTGAAACTATAGGGACCATTTCAATAATTTTCCCTATTTTTATTCATGCAAAACTATAATATTATTTCGTTTAATTTTTAATATGCGACGTGACCTTGGTATTATTTACATGAATGGAGATGGGAAAAAAAGGTATAGATTACAGGAAAAAAAAAAAAGTGTGAAAATTATTTTTTAGTAAGAGTGCAGATATTTAAGCACTAATCCACACGATAGATATTGAATCTATGGTTGTGTTTGGTTTGGGTTTTTGTAATGATTAGAGGGAGAAATATGAATAATAATTAAAAAAATAGGTATTAATGATTGGAAAGAGATAGAGAGAAAAATAAAAATAAAAATTTAAAATATGGATAATAATTGAATAATAATTGAGAAACTCGGTTCTTGAAAACCAAAACGAACAAGACCAATACACATCTGATAGTTTCAAAACATAAATGTTTTTTAATTTATGCGTTTTGTTATACGTCCGCTCACTTTATGTTACTTTTTTTTTTTTTTTCTTTTGGCTTATCTCATAATTTTTTTTATGGAGCAAATGGGACCTTGTCCAACCAACGGGGCTAGCTCAGTTGGCCCGGGCTCTTGCATCTCACTAAGAGGTCAGGAGTTCGAATCTCCCTGCTTGCGTGCAGTGGTTTTTCCTTTCTTTGTTTCTCTATTTGTTTCTACCCTGTAACAGGTTTATTTCTTGTATTGATTGAGTTGTTGGACTTGGTTGTCTCGTGGACTCTCACAATTCATGTAGTGTCCCGGGTTGGTACTTTGTACTTCATATGTGATGTAATTGATCTCTCTTCTATCGCTGTGACAAAAAAAAAAAAAATGGGACCTTGTCCTGCCTGTTGAAAATTTCGGCCACTCTTGTTACTAATAACAAAAGAAAAAGTCAATCGCTGATTTTACCATGTATTTACCCAACTTGAAAATTTCACTATAGGGGTTGTCCTCTGACTTGGCCCTTTTTTTTTCATAATTAAGAAAAAGAAAAATGCTAATAACAACTCATTGAGTTGTGAATAAAGGAGAAAGATGACAAAAAACATAGTTCTTACGCATTAAAGTGTCTTGAAAAGTGTTAAAAGGTGCATCATAAATTGTATTTTTTTATCATCTTCTTTCCTTATTCACAACTCAATAGGTTGTTATTAGCATTTTTCTCATATAAACTTTTTGGGGTAAGTTCTTTCCTGTTGGCTTTTCCTAAGTCGGCATTGTGCCAACTGTGAGCGCAGGCGAATACACCTTTTGAAAACATCATAAACTATTAGAATACGTCCCTTGACCATGTTCTCTAGTTCCCACCTAATGGCCGCTTGGCTTGGATGGGGAGGTGGTTGCTATGATTCTTTGGTCCGCTCCAAAATCCACAACGTGTCTTGAGTTTCCGCCATTATGTATGGTCGCTATGATTCATTGGCATGTTAATGCCACGTGTCTTAAGTTTCTACCGCTATGTACGTGGAAGGTTTGTTGCGCCTAATTACTTTTTCTTATTGAATTAATTTTTTTAAATTAGACAAAAGAGTACCACGTGACGTGTTTCATTGACATTGAATATTTCCAGAATTATTATTTAGGAGAGTGCTGCTAGAAAAAGAAATTGTATTAACATTGAATAATTTCCAGTATAGTATTATCTAAGGTGGTGCAATTGGAAAAAGAAATTGTTTGGTGGGAAATGTGGACTATGAGATATGCAGCTGACTCTAGTGATAAATACACTCTACCTATCCCACTAGGGGTAGTGGGTGCACACGGTCCGGATTGAATTGGTTATCTAGAAATTTAATAATTGGACCATTCTGATCGGTTCTAAAAAATCAAGAACCAAAACCTAACCAATAAATGTGTAGAACTTGTCCAAATCCAAACTGCAAGACTGGACCGATTTTGGTTCGATTCCGGTTCTACCCGATTAGCGTTGGAACACTTTTTCACAACACATGAACTCAAACGATTATTTAGAATTTGAAACCAAAGGAATACCTTATTAAAGACTTCCTAACAAAATAGATTTCTAGTCTAAATAGACATAGAATAATACTTTACTAGGAACCGAACCAAATAGAATAATACGTATAAAAATATTAATATATACATATATTAATACTATACGGTAAAAAAAAATACTATATGGTCCGATTCGGTTCTAACTGTGGTTCTTGAATTGAGAATCAGTAACCGAACCATTATTACCAGTTCTTATTTTTTTAGAACCAGACCAGTGAATCGCATAACCTAACCAAATAGAACAGTTTGGCCCGGATTTGATCGGTTTAGTGGTTATATCGGATTTCTTGTGCACCCCTAATTATACCAGAGGCAGAGGCGGACATGAGGTGCAAGCGAGGCCCGGGCTCCGAACACCTCTCCTCATTATTCTAATATTTTTATTTATATTTTACTTTTTGTGTGTTAAAATTAAGAAAAAAGTGTCTCTCAAAATTGTGCTATTACGGATGAGTTTTTTTTTTATAATCAAAAACAAAATTTATTAACTCATAACACGAAATACAAAGTTAAAAGGGCCTTGAGTACACCGGCCTGAAATTGAGTTTCTCATTTGATAAAATTAACATTTACTAAAATTAGTGGTTGATTTTAGCAATGAAAACGAATATTTGTTGTGAGAGCTAAAATCTTTGATAAGATTTTAGCAAATGGCTTCATCAATTGCTAAAATCAACTGTTGATTTTAACTAATGTTTTTTTTTTTTTTTTTTAAAGCAAGTCAAGAATTTCATATCAACGCCATCCGGCAACGATTACATCAAATGACAGGAAAGAAAACCAAAACCGCTAACAATTGAAATGAGCACGGCTTGGTTAAGCTTTCAAGGGCTACCGGCTCTTAGACACACCTGGCGGAGCAGACCCAACACATTCGGGACGAGACTATGAATCTTATCAAAAGCTAGTAGTAGAGAACCCCAAGGGAACCCAGCTCAATCCATTACTCAAACACAGCGCAAATGTAATCAAACAAGAACCAACAAACAGAAGCAAAAAAAAAAACTAGCTTATCTAGACTCAAAAAGCAAGCACCACCGAGTCACCTCATTGAGTCACCCCACTGAGTTGGATCAGAGGCACCGAGTTGGACTGAGTTGACAAAATAGCCGCTTCTCCGGGACAAGAATCAAGTTCTAAGACCGGCCGGCTACGGATCTGAGAGCTTTATTGCACCGGAGGGGGCAAGAACCACCTGGATTTTAACTAATGTTGATTTTAGCAAATTTTATGAAATGAGAAACTCACCCTAATATATAAAAAATATATTTTATTATTAACTTATAAATACATGTAATTTAATCCCGCATTTAAAATTCGGGATCGTCTACTGCACACCCATAGAATATACGTCAAAATTGTGAAAGTTGGAGATTATTTCTACAACTTTGTACTACTATAAAATATTCAAGAAAATGATGGCCCCTGTTTCTTCTCCTCCGTCGACGCATGGTAGAACACCCAATATTAAATTCCCACATGAAGCTTCCCCAGTTGAGATATTGCACTCGATCTTGCCGATTAATAAACTCACCATCCAAAAACCCGGGGTCAATTGTATCTCTTTCTCCACTTTTTCTTCTCGTCAATTCCAACAAAGGGTCTCAAGATTTGAACCAAGAAATAGCCTGATTCACCAATCACTTGGAAAACCCAGAATTTCGAGGAAGATGGTGGAGAATGGATCTGATTTTAATTGCAATGGTAAGAGAAATGGGTGGACTTCGGATCACCTTCGGCACGTGGAGTCTATGGCGACTATGCCATCAGGAGCAGGAAAAATACCCAGGTTGAATGCTGTTATACTTGGCGAATCACTTGCTTCTGAAGAAGATGATCTGGTTTACCCCAGCGAGCAGTTCTCCTCACAGGCTCTCGTACCCTCTCCTCAAAAGGTCCAATTTTGATCACTGCTTCCTGATTTCTGTTTAACCGTTTGGATTGTGTGAAAGGGCGGGGAAAGGAAAGGAAGGGAAGGAGAGTGGAAAATGATGACAAAATGAAGAAAAAAAAAGATGGGTTTTTGTTGGTTTCATTTTTGTGTAGTGAGTTTTGATGACAAATCACAGTCCTTTTCCCCATGATTTCTGTTTACAAGTTTGGGTTGTGAGAAAGGGTGGGGAATAAAGGAAGGAGAGTGGAAAATGGTGAGAAATTAAGCAAAAATGATTGGTTTTTGATTGAGTCATTTTCGTTTACTGAGGTTTGATGAGAAATCACAGTTATTTATCTTTCTATCCGTTTTCGCAGTCCAAAGGGAACCTTGATGCGGCTGTGTTCCTCCTGATTTTCCATTACCTTTTTGGGTTTCTCATCATATGCTTGTTTCCAATAAAGTACCTTTTTGTCCTATTTGTTAGTATAAATTTCCCTTTTATGATTCTTTAACTCTTTCCCTCTCCATCTCTCTAATTTTCACTGATGTTTTTTTTTTTGGGCGGGGAGGGGGGTATTGTCAATACTGTCTCCATTTTTCACAATCCAAAGGGCACGTTGCTGTGGCTGCGTTCTTCCTGATTTTGGGTTACTCACTGATTTTTCCATCATATGCTTCTGTCTAAAAGCAAATTTATTGGTCTTCTATTTGTTACAATCTTTTTGCCTTTTATGGTCCTTGTCCCCTCCATCTTTGTAATTTCCAAATAAAGTTCATCTTTTTTGGTCTTTAGCTATTGCAACTTTGCCTTCTATGGTTGTTTTCCTCTCCATCTTTCTAGTTTTCAATAATCTGTCTGGATGTGGCAGTATTTAGAGATGTATAGAAGGTCAATTGAAGACCCTGCTGGTTTTTGGTCGGATATCGCGTCGGAGTTCTACTGGAAGCAGAAATGGAGCGAAGAGGTCTACTCCGAGAATATGGATGTCAGAAATGGGCCTATCCACATCGAGGTCTTTTTACATCCCATTCATCTGTTCTCTTTTCTAGGAAACAATAATACTATAGTTTTTGTTTCTGCTTTCCTACATTTCATGTGAGAATTCTTTATTGCTTGCAAATCCACTCTGAGACTGTAGAAATCAAAAGAAGTAATAAGACTTGGTTGTCTTCTTATTCTGATTTCCAATTATGTACGTCGTTTGTTGCCATGTTTCTGAGCAGTGGTTCAAGGGCGGTATTACCAACATATGCTACAACTGCTTAGACAAGAATGTTGAATCTGGAATCGGTGACAAAATTGCCCTCTACTGGGAAGGAAATGAGCTCGGTATTGATGGAAGTTTAACTTACAGGCAGCTACTGGAAAGAGTTTGCCAGGTTTAACTTCGCGTCCTTCACCCATGTTGCACACCTTCATACCTTCTCTCTTTCTTTTTATTCTTTTTATTTTTATAAGAAGAATCTAATGTGTGAAATGTTGTTCTCATGTCTTGCTAACAGCTTTCAAATTACATGAAAGATATTGGTGTTAGAAAGGGTGATGCTGTTGTGATTTATTTACCAATGCTTATGGAATTGCCAATTGCAATGCTTGCTTGTGCTCGCATTGGTGCTGTCCACTCGGTATTGCATAGAAATATGCCTTGTCCTTCTCCTGATCCTCGCCTTTGTATGTATCTAGCAAACATTTAGGGATAAATGATGACAATGTGTTCTTTTCATTCAGGTTGTTTTCGCCGGATTCTCTGCAGAGTCTCTTGCCCAAAGGATCATAGATTGCAAACCAAAGGTGGTGATAACTTGCAATGCTGTTATGAGAGGGTCTAAGATTATCTATCTCAAAGATATAGTTGATAAAGCCCTCACAGAATCAACCGAAAATGGGATCTCTATAGGTGTGATACTTAAGTTGCTGTTTTCTGCCTAATGCATTATAGCATTTGTTTCCTTGATTAGGTCGGACTTCTTTGGAATTAGAGGATTATATACTTCTTTGGAATATATATTTATATCTGTTTGGTCGCATTTATGAAATTCCCGTGTAGTTTTTTGCTTTATGAAAACATATGAAATGCTTTATTCTTTAGTGATGAAAAATTTGGTAAAAATGTGATCTCTGTATTTTTTGCTTTGCTTCTCTTACACTGGTCGTTGTTTCAAGTTCCCATTTGTTGCTCAGCGGTTTACTTAATGTGCGACGTGTGCGAGCCAATAGTACAATACCAAGTGTATATATGTTCTACATAGTAGTTAAAGTTTGTGTGTCCCAGAGAGCTATTGCAATCTCAGGTAGATAAGTTGCTAACTATTGAGCCATAAAAAGGTATCTGTTCAAAAGCCAAAAAAAGTAATATACAACCTAGATATTTGAGTCATACATGACAATGTTACTTGCCAGATGTAATGTTTAACTTGACATAGGATCAACTAATTGCATGGAAGGACAATATGATATATGCCATCCACATTATAAGATATTGGTGTTGAAGCCGGGAAAAGACCCTTGCCGGTAGTTACGCAGAACTAAAATTTGCCAAAATAATATCCGGCACTTATTCAACCAAGGTTCTATGATGATTGGATGGATGAACGAACTCAGTTACGGTGCTATGGCTCTATGACGATTGATGGTTGTAGTTACAGGTAAAAACCCTAAGACCACGGAGGTAATTATAGACTCACGTAACATAAGAACCCTTGCAAAAAGGAGCATCTATAAGTTCAATATAAGGAAGCAAAATACAACATTTACGATCAGCCATTATGATTTAGGATTAGAATAAGTATCTTCATCTGAATTGGAAGTGTAATTTACCTAGTTTGTGTGCAGGCACGGGTATCCATTAGCACTGATATGCATAAGCAACCGCCATCCACTGTGATATTTTAATGGAAAACTTCCACCCTCTTCTTCTTTGCTTCTTAATAGGCTCATTGAATTTACGTTCCTTGGCTTGGCAGATGCATGCTTGGTCTTTGAAAATCAATCAGCCTTGAAGAAGGAAGCTACTAAGTGGCATGAGGGAAGGGATGTCTGGTGGCAGGTTAGTAGAGAATATTGCCTTTACTCTTTGCTGTTAGTGTTAGTTGAATATGCTTTGAAGTGTTCCTTTTGTAACTAAGAAATCCTCTGTGAAAATATCCAGTGGGAAAGATATAGATGCTGCAAAAGTTACCCAAAGAGAGCATTGGAACTATAACTCAAAAAAGTGGAATCCAATTGAATAAAGTTAATCAAAAAGATATTCAAGACCTAAAAATCCCTATTGAGCGGATGATTATAATGCCCACTCACAGGCACACACATGTTACATGCATAATTTAAAGCATTCAACTCAAAACCAACTGTCTATGAGTGGAGATGCCACTCAAACTCCAATAGTTGTTTGAGGTGATAATTCACTAATAAGAAAATATATATGCTTCCCGCAACATGCAACCTCTGACTTGCACGCGGAGGGGTTAGCAATGGATCAAGAAAAGAAGGATCACGATGAAACAAAGTGCACTTGTGGGAGAAACAAATGGGAAATGACTCCCGAGAGTCTTGCCTAAAGTCTCTGAAAGCCAAGAACTTTATATTGTCCAAAAATTAGATAATCTAAGTAGAAGAAGAAGAAAAAAAACAAAAAAAAAACAAAAGCTAACTGGTGTAGTAAGATGGAAAGCTCAGGAAGGACCACATTACTATTTCTTACAGGAACAAAAACATAGTATACAATTGTTGAGGAGAAACATCATGAGAGTACATTTGCTATGTGGATGCAATTAAAAGTGTCATTTTGTTGTTCTTTCCTTTCCTTTCCTTTCCGTATGACATCGGAATGGAAACACCTTGGTTTCTAAGAACTTACTCCGTATCATATTATTGATTACTTTGTTCAATGTTTTTCCTTCTGTATTTTGTACCTGTTGTTAGGAAAAAAGTAAAAAGAAATTATACACCTTTCTGATTCTGATTTGGCAACTATGTTCTCGACTTGTTCTTGATGTAGCTAATGTGATTGAAATCCCAATTTCTGCCTGAGGCTGAGGCACCACATTGCTCCCAAGTGGTGTGCCATGCCTATCGAATCATTTTAGCGAAAAGCTTAGATTACCTGTATAATATACTTCATCTGAATTTCTTTCATCGCACGAGCTTTATTTATTTACTTTTTTTTTGCGTGTGTGTGTGTGTGTGTTTGAACTTCACATTTCCAATCCATGGGAGTCTTTAACATCTTTTGCAACTTTGGACACAATCAGGCATCGTTGAATGTAAAGTCATCAGTTTGAGACTTTGAGTATTTTACACTTTGATATTTTACCTTCTAGTTAGATATTTTTGTTACCCCGTTAATTCCCCCATCTAGCCATTCATTTCTTGCAATCTGTGACATGTAGTTTTATATGCAATATACTTTTCATATAGGGCTTTTAAAAGATCCTGTGCATAATTGCCAGCTGGTAACTATGTTCTCCTTCTAAGAATTATGTTTGACATCTTTTTCTTTGGTGCCTCATTGTTGCAGGATGTTGTTCCTAAATACCCTACTACATGTTCTGTTGAGTGGGTTGATGCAGAGGATCCACTTTTTCTGCTGTATACAAGCGGCAGCACTGGAAAGCCTAAGGTATATAAGGTTCCTTGAATAATTAAGGTTTTGTGCTTAAAATTTTGTATGCTGACATCTCTGGATTAGGTTGTGTGCATATGCTTCGATCGATGTACCCTTAACCTGTTTTTAATAGAAAAAAATAAAATAAAACTGTGAACGTACACAACTCTTGCCTGATTTATTATATTTTTTTTTGGGATTTTTTCATTTCTAGTTAATTCTGCCACAATCCAAGTACAGCTTAAGACCCAAGTCAAAACCCAAAAGTTTCTTTTGATCTAATATATTCTATTGGTGATGAAAAGGGTGTTCTGCATACAACTGGGGGATACATGGTATATACTGCAACAACATTCAAGTATGCATTTGACTACAAGCCATCAGACGTATACTGGTACTCTTGGAATTGATCTCAGGACATCATTGAATTTTCATTGTTGATTAAATGAGCAATCATTTCGATTTTGCAGGACTAAACTTGTTTCGTTCTTTTAGGTGTACGGCCGACTGTGGTTGGATTACTGGACACAGCTATGTTTCCTATGGGCCTCTACTTAATGGAGCAACATGTGTAGTATTTGAAGGGGTAATTAATTCAGATCTTGTGATTATTGTGTAGTAGCTTGATTGATTTGGGCAACGATTATAAATTTCCACCTCATTTGGTTATGATGTCCAGCGATGCATGTATTAGGACAAACCATTACCTATACTCTCAGTAATTCTGCTTCTTTCCTTGCATTGAGTGAGCTTTCATGGAGGGACCACATTATCCTCCATTTTTGCAATTGCTACCTTGAGAAGACACATTAGATTCACATCCTTCTGTAAAACCATCTCTTAAAGTGTAACGCCCCATGTAGACCACTAGCCCAGTACCTTGATTTGATACACAAGCCACACCACATGACCCAAAATGCTTAAGCCCAAGGTACTAGTAGTAGCCCACATGGTTTGTTATGTGCCAAAGATCACTCACGTAAACAACCAATGTGGGACTAAACACCATCTACCCCCAAACTTGGGATATTACAATCTTCCCCCTTAGGGATGCAACGTCCTCGTTGCATAGTCCCAGCAACCTCCTCTGGTGTCCGTGGTGGCAGAGCGGGGCTCTGATACCATTTGTAACGCCCCATGTAGACCACTAGCCCAGTACCTTGATTTGATCCACAAGCCACACTACATGGCCCAAAATGCTTAAGCCCAAGGTACTAGTAGTACACCACATGGTTTGTTATATGCCAAAGATCACTCATGTAAACAACCAATGTGGGACTAAACACCATCTACCCCCAAACCTGGGGTATTACATAAAGCACAACAATCAAGCACAACAAAGTAGTTGGATCATGAAACCGAGTTCTAGACTTGAATGGAAGAATTCCCTTGAGCAGAGTAAACCACTGGAGCCGTAGTATTAATTCCCTTGCCTTTCGTTAAGGGAACATCACGCCATTCATCTTATGTTCCATCCTTAACCTCACGAAGCACCTCCTCTTTCTTCTTACGTTCTTTTGTAAGAGGCATAGCATGATTCGGATCTTCGAGGCTTTAGGCCTCATTTTGAGTTATGTCTATGTCTCACAACTGGCAGATCTTTGAGGATTCCATGAGGTTTCAGTTTTAACCTTGTTCGGCCATGTTATCCTCCATATATTTATCGTATAAAGGTAAGTTTCTGTCAAGTTAATAAATTTATTGGAGAGGTTTGAGGAGATGGTGCTTCCTGCCACGTCAAGGATATTAGTTACTAGTTATGAGAAATATATTAGTAAAACCCATTGCATTGCATTTCATATTGTATTGTTCAATCTGCTTGGATATCTGGTTATGGCATTTAATTGCAAGTGTTGTTATTGATGCAATCCTACATCCTTGGCAAACATCAATAATATGTATTTCCTGCAGGCTCCAAATTATCCAGATTCTGGACGATGTTGGGACATTGTTGACAAATATAAAGTGACAATATTTTATACGGCCCCTACACTGGTGCGCTCTTTGATGCGCGATGGAAATGAGGCAAGAAATTTCTCTTACATTACGTACAGATATGTAATTGACACACAAACAAATGACTACTAGTTGAAGTTATATTTGGGTGTATACACGATTCTCATTTGATTTATCTCACCAAATTTTGCTCCCTTCACAAGTAGTGTGAAAATTTTCTTCCATAAATTGGTAATGTATCAGTGTAGGAAGCTATCTCTGCACAACCTCTTATGGCCTCATTTGTTCAACTTACTTATTCACCTTATATCCTCTAATTAGAGATTGATTATTCGTATCATACTCTTTCTGCAATTATTTAATTCTCTGCCCTTTTAGGGGGCTGATATGGGGGCAAGAGAGAGGGAGGGAGGGAGGGAGGGGAGAGACACAGAGTTCTTGTCATTGTTAAGATATATGTCATTTAAGGAGACTTTGTCATGCCCCTACTAATCTCAACTATCCTTTGACCATGCAGTATGTCACCCGCTATTCACGCAAATCCCTACGAGTCCTTGGTAGTGTAGGGGAGCCAATAAATCCTAGTGCATGGAGGTTACACACTCTACTTATGCTCTCGGTGCACATATTTTGAAGTGAAGATGCATATTACACACAATTTTGATCTTAACAGGTGGTACTTCAATGTAGTTGGGGATTCAAGATGCCCGATATCGGACACGTGGTGGCAAACAGAAACAGGTGGCTTTATGGTATGTCTCCCCGTCAATATATCTTATCACTCTTCAAACAATTTCCCTTCTCTGGTTTACGATATATCTGGAGTTCTATGCTTTATACGGGACCGACTTTACTCGATTGGATCACTCCAGTGCAGCAGAGAGCCAATAATGCCTAGTCGGCTCCTTTACTGCTAGGTATGCACTGCTTGGTCCCCCGGCAAGGTGGAGGTTCATATCTCTCAGCTGCAATGAACTTAGAATCATGGAATTAACTGAATGGCACATCATAATTTTTTAACAACCTTTGTCCACCTCCACCCACCTTGACCCACCTTGAGCAACAGATATACTAATATTCTCAGGTAGTAGGCCTATAAAAGGCAGCTTGAACTAAGAAATACACCATAGAAGCAAAAAAAGGTTTTAATTCTTTTCTTGACCGACACTGGTTGTATTTGTAACACAATTTTGGCGGTTGCTTGCAGATTACTCCTTTACCTGGTGCCTGGGCACAGAAGCCTGGTTCTGCCACTTTCCCTTTTTTTGGAGTTCAGGTCTTTGCCTCCACTGTTGTAATGCTTTAGGATATTTATACTTCGGCACTTTCTTGCTTACGTGCTTGTGCTTTTGATGTGAGTTCAGCCTGTAATAGTTGATGAGAAGGGTACTGAGATTGAAGGTGAGTGCAGTGGATATTTGTGTGTGAAAGGCTCATGGCCTGGGGCATTCCGAACTCTTTACGGAGATCATGAAAGATATGAAACTACATACTTCAAGCCGTTCCCTGGCTATTATTTTAGTGGTGATGGCTGCAGCAGGTACACTTCTTTCTCCCCTAGGCAGAAGTAGGTAATTTATTGCCAGAGGTAAATTGCTCAGCCAATGATATTATAATAGTTTTTCTTCACCAATGTTTGAGTCTTTAGCCCAAAGTTTGGTTAGGAGCAAAGAAGAGATAAGTTGATGGACATTTTCAAAAGTTTGTTCTTCACAATTTGATCCAACTAGAAAACAGGGAAATAGGGGAAATAAAACAATTTGGAGAAAAAATCTTCCGGGCCCACAAAAGGCTACTGCTAAAGATGAATTATTTTACAATGATGGCGAAGAATTGTAGGTAGCATAGTTGGATAGGCTTTTCAAAGTCCTTCCAGATTGTAGAAGTCTTACACAAAAATCAATTGTTTGGTGAGATTATTGGGAAGGCATTCCACTTTAAGTCATGGGCGGAGGAAAAGGGTGGCAAGTGGGGTCAAGCGACCCCACCAAATACGGAAATACCCCTAGAATAGATATAATTTACATTTGCTCCCAAGACTCCATGAAAACATTAACTTTTGCCCTTTCCATCCCTAACTTGTACAACTCTCAACGCAAATAATCCTCTCTCTCTCAATGTTCGACTGCATTGTAGGTAATTTCCCCCCCTTAATTGCAGGATAAGTATTGATTAATGATTTATGTTAGTTAATAGTTAGAGTGTGCGCGGGAATCGTTCATTGAGAACTTAGTTTGAGTTTCAGTACTGCATTGTTTAATTTAAATCATGCACTATGAGAATTTTCTGTTGGTGATTCGTATAATTTTTTCTCATGAATGTTGCGAATTTTTTCTAGTGGCATAAACGAGCTTATCATGTATCGTTTTTAAGAATTAAAAATAAAATTGTGGCTATGATTAGATATTCGCTTTGGCTTTTAGCATTTTGGTATAGTTATTTCTCAAAAAAAAAAAACTATACATGCTCAAACTGCTTGACCCCAGTCACTATAAATCCTGGCTCCGCCCGACTATAAGTCCCATTCTCTGAAGCCTGTTTCAAGGAATCTGCCTGGGGTGGCTTCCAAAACCAAATTCTCGTAGTCTTGGGCTTATATAAGTTAGAACTTTTTGGTTTCCCATGCTATCCTCGTTTTTTGTGATTGAAAGCCAAAATACCCTTTCATCTTAGAACCCTTCCTTAGATCAAGGCCCGAGGGTTCAGGCTTGTGTAAGAGTCAGAGAGGAAGGGAGGTTGAAGGTGACTGGAACTGTTAAACCCTCAAATAGAACAGTCGAGAGATGTTGAAAAGCTACCAACAAGAGCCCAAAGCCGATGCGTAAGGCTGGTTTTTCTTGAGATGGATTTGACAATCTTCTCCTTTCGGACTTAGGACTTGGCCATCATTTTTGAGTTCATTGAAATCTCTCCCCCCCCCCCCCACCCCCCACCACAGATATAAAAATATGGCTACCCATTCTTTTTCAAAAAGTTGATAATTAGTTAAAATTTCTTCAAAAGGTCATGCACTTTTGCCAAGAAATGAGTGAAATCGATCGTTGCTGGTGGCTGTGGTTTACAAGTTGCAAAAGGTTGACGTCAGTCTCTATCACTAGAGAGGATGAAGATAGCGACGGCTATTGGTTGGTTGGAGTCTTGTAGTCACGACACTTAAAAAATATGTAACTACAAACGCAGTTTGATTTTGGACTTTTCATAAAGCTCGTCTATAGAAAATTCTTGACTTACTGGGAAGTTTTTCTGAAAGCCCTAATATCTTGAAGTAGACAAAAGAAGGCATGTCTAAGCGTATCCGTTCTTTGCAACCAAACTTCTATCTTGTTATCTCTTACTCTTCTCCTCTTTGTCACCTCTTCCATTCTAGTATGTATGGACCCAATTTTTTTTTTAGGATGTACTGTTTGTTCTTTGACGCTCTGCAGTACGTGCTGGTGCCTAATTTGTTTTCTTATAGGCTAATGACAATTCCATTTCAGGGATAAGGATGGGTACCACTGGCTCACTGGAAGAGTTGATGATGTTATCAATGTCAGGTACTTGCTGAATTTCATCAGCTATTCCTTTGGTTTCCCTTCTAAATTTTGGGAATCTTTTCGAGGCATGGATCCATTTGAATATTTAACTTGCGAACACCGAGTCTTTTTCTTCGGCATTCAGTGATTTTACCATTTTAGTGGTTGATGTCTATTTTTCCCCATTCATACCGCAGCGGACATCGTATTGGCACAGCAGAAGTGGAATCTGCTCTAGTTTCACATCCCCAATGTGCTGAAGCTGCTGTTGTTGGTGTTGAGCATGAGGTATCTTTCTTACCTACAAACGTCTGTGCCTAATAAGAATGTCTTTAGGATATAATCGGACAATATTGGTAACTGCGTTTATGTATTATGTTAGATCAAAGGACAGGGTATTTATGCATTCGTTACTCTGGTCGAGGGTGTTCCATACAGCGAAGAACTCAGAAAAAGTCTTATACTTACTGTGAGAAACCAGGTAAATGGTGGCTTTCTTGTATACCAACTAACATTTCACATGCATGTTTTTCGATCCTTCTTGATACAATTCACCATGGATATTCACTAATGGAGGATCTTTACACCGTTCAAATTATCTTCCATGCAAGGAGTATGCTTGTGCTTTGTATCCTTTATGCTTTGCTCTTTGCCTTCCAGATTGGAGCATTTGCAGCTCCTGACGTAGTGCATTGGGCACCGGCTCTTCCAAAGACAAGAAGCGGGAAGATAATGAGGAGGATTTTGCGGAAAATTGCTTCCAGGCAGTTGGATGAGCTTGGGGACACGAGCACACTTGCGGACCCAGCTGTGGTTGATCAGCTCATTGAACTTGGAAATTCCAAAATTTGAGTACAGAGAAGTCGCCAGCAACTATGTGTTCGCTCCGCTCACAAGAAATATCTTGCTGCCAAGGAATATAGATTTGGGAGTTTTACGTTAGCAGCTCCCTTTTGCTAGATAATCATGTTGTTTATTGCTTGTAAAATAACGCAATTAGGCTGCATTTGCCGAAGGTTCTCAAAATACAGATACTAATTTTCCTCCTACATTGTGTACGTGCGCGCGCATCAAAGTTCGTCCCATGCTGAAACCCATGTTGCTTCTTTTTTTCACTTTGTTTCCTTTCTTGACTGAAACGCTGTTTTTGCTACCATTTTCTTTGCTTCTTTGCATGTTTATTCTAGTAACAAGGAATACAATCGAAGGTCGGTGATAGGCCGCACCCTCCTAAACGACATGACAAGGGAAGATCTGTAAACAATGTGTATCCCCTACATTTCAGGGCTGTTAAAACCTTGAAACGGAGAGGCAGTGGAGAAAGCATTGAGTAATAATCATCCATATATTGCCATATATTAAGCCGGAAGAGCTTTCACAATCCATTAGGTCTCATTTTTATCAGTAGGTACTCTTTTTGTCTATTTTTTAGGGCAATCAAACACTCTCAATCCCATCTACCTTCTGGTTTTGTAACATTAATATCACGCAGGAAGATGGAATCATCAGAGTCCATCCGCCATTCCTCATCTGCGAATACCACATAGAAATAAGTACCGAACATCAGATATCTGTGCAACAATCTTTTTATTGTGTTTACAAAAGTCACTGTTCTATAATCGAAACCCTAATGGATTCTTTTCCATAAAGGAAACCCTTTTCAATACTTACGTCTCACTTTTATGACATCAGGAGAACACTAAGTATACAGAGTACAATTGGAGTTTCTGCAATACAACAAACTGACATAATCAACGGAACATTCTTGTTGCTGAGTGCGTGCTGGTGCAAATGAAACCTCTGCCGAACTTCAGTTTCCGAAACTCTAATTCATCAAGAGCAGAGTGCCTTCTCCAAAAGTTCCTGCAGCTGCCCATTCTTATATGCCTCTGTAACAGAGAATCAATCACAATTTCAAGTTTGGCACATTATTACAAACTCCAATAAGATATAAAGGACCAACAAAGAGATGACAGAAGGCGCCTTGTTCATGATCTTCTACAGTTGTTCATGGCATTGGCTGTACAAGATTTGATGTTTAAAGGTGTTGAATGCAAGAAAAGGGCATTCTGTATTTGCATTGCTAGAAAAGGCGACTTCTAGTATCTGGGCACGTGAATTGGCTCATGTCACAACCTTCATCAACTCTATTATGGTCAATTAACATAAAGGAGGTCTCTGCATATACGAGAAGCAGCAGAAACGGAGGATAACTTACTTTAAGAAACCACAATGAGGACTATGTTATAGATAGACACCTCGGTTCAGGTCCTTGTTATTATCACTCACTTGGCATTGGGATGTTTGGCCTTATTGTTCATATGGATGGATGCCCTCGAAAGCAATTTCCTGGCTCTATCCCTAACAGTTGGGCACCTTTAATTTTGCCATATTTAGTAAATATTCCCTCCCATTGTCCTACGCCATCACACCACAGATTTATTTATCTACTAGACTACTAGACATTCAACTACTTGCAGTAACATGAAATACACTAGAAAAGTGACGCAAACTCTTTCAAATATTGAAGAAACCTCACAGATCAACATACTAACTTTTAAAAAAATTCGCCATAGAGGCAGTGATGCTATCAACAACTACGCAAAACGATGTCCAAATATATCAAAATTGCAGTAGCATGAACTTACCTACAGCAATGTCACAACCACCAAAGAACTCCCCATCGATGTACAGTTGAGGAAAGGTTGGCCAGTTGGAATACTCCTTCAGTCCCTGGCGCACCATGTCATTTTCTAGTATGTTTACTGTTTCAAAAGGTACATTCAGGGACTTCAGTATCTGAACAACAGTATGAGAGAAACCACATTGTGGAAAATCCTTGTTTCCCTTCATGAAAAGAACCACCTTGTGTGATGTAACAACTTTATCTAGAGTGGTCTTCAACTCAGGAGTTAATGCTGCACATTTACAATCCATCCACATGCATAAAAGTTAGAAACGTGGTTTACCTTTTCTTCTCTCAAGGGGCAGAAGCTACAAATAAATAAAATGCATCAATGGACAATTTAAGGGATCGTTGAGAGATCATAAAAGTTACTTCGCAGACCAAATATCAGGCCTACTGTCCTGCATTTCACCAATTGCCATTAATGAATTCCTACTGGCTACTATTCCACTTATTCCCTTCCAAAAGGAAGTACCTCCCAAGGATCAAAAGGAAATTGAGTTCATGACACCAACCTAAGTTTCAGTGAGCGCTGCAGTGTATGGGGCCAAATTCTCCGAATTGGCCAGGTTTGCGCCTAATGATATCGATAGACTACCGCAAAGCCCGGAACTTGAAAGTGGATTAAGAAGGGAAAGTAAAATCTATGTAGATCTTCAATCTACCAACCTATTTGAATTGGTAACCAGAGCATTGCTGGAAGAGACATCAATAGCGAGAAGAAAAAGAAAAGGAAAAAATAAAAACACTGATAGAAAAGGAAAAATAGTGATAAAGAAGAAAATCAATCTAGCACATGAGGCATACGAACTACGGGAAGTCAAAGTACCCAACCATGTTCTGGTTGTATGATATCATTCTTGTCGAATGGGCTTTTGAGTAGAATCAGGAAATTCTATGATTTGATCCATATTCTCTGTTGCCTGCGTACAGCTTATGAATGGTCTATTTCCTGATACTAGTTACAAGCTACCAGCTGTTACGAGTAGCTACAGCCTTTTGATGTTTGATGCCCGGGTGAAATGCTTTACTTAGCCCAAGTACCTCTAGTGAGGCGGCAAATCTGTCTTTTAAGAAGACACGGGCCTCCGTTTGCGATTCCTTAAACAGTTGACCTAATCTGTTTCTGTTCTATCTAGTAATTTCTGTGCCTATTTTCCAGCATAGGTTTCTGTCTATATTCAATTAATAAAATCAGTTTCCTGTTTCTGTTTTCCACTAGTGTTTTTTTGGCCTACATTCACTTCGCTTATTGGTTCAGTCCAAAATTCACATTTTCAGGCAGTATGGCATTAGGAGGGGCTTTTGGGTACCTGAAAGAAACCCAGGTGCAATTTTATCTTTATAAATCAGGTGTCAAGGCTAGCTTATGCGCACCTCGACTAGTCTGGACTAATCTCAGCGTAGCGGGCTCTAATTAAAGCCGGAACAAAGCTCCGGATGGAGTGGCCTCAAAAGAGTTGATAGCACCCGATACGTTTCAGAAGCCCAGGTGTTCATATCGAACACTTACGGCTTCTCGTGACATTTCATTTTCCCAATGAAACTTCTTACGGAAAGACAGGATTTACTCTTATTGTCCCAATAATTGTGCG
The DNA here is from genome assembly GCA_963854785.1 of Vaccinium vitis-idaea. Taxonomy (NCBI): domain Eukaryota; kingdom Viridiplantae; phylum Streptophyta; class Magnoliopsida; order Ericales; family Ericaceae; genus Vaccinium; species Vaccinium vitis-idaea. Next base: position 4,629,607 of record OY978219.1, on the reverse strand, counting down.
AATTTGAACAACACGATGTTCATGACAGAAGATAATCCCGGTAAGAAAATCACAATCATTAGCATAATTGTTGATTCATGAACACCACAAACTGACGTAGCAACAAGAGCAATTTCATGACAACGAAGTGGATGAGAAGAATGAGAGGGTGTACCGGATACGCATCGAACGGGGCCAATTCTTGTGGAACCAACTCTGCTAACAGTGAGAGATTTGGTGGGAAATGCGAAAGCGCGAGGAGGGGTGAAGGAGGTCGTAGCCCTAACCATAACCAAAGAGGGCTTTACAGACGATAACATGGGTATGGAGAAAAGTGACGAAGCCAAAGCACCCGACATCTTTGCTCTTCCTTCCCCCTCCAAAGTAATAGCTTCGACGGTAATGGCGATCGTCTTTCCGATGGTTCTTGACGAATGAATGGTAGTCAGATGTTTGTATTCGTTTTGATTAAAAAACTTGGGGAAATGTAGAAAATTCATCTATTTGACGTCAATTACTGGGGGCGGTCGAGTTCGCGTTGTCATGTTATGTCAAAAAAGTAGCTAAATTTTTATTTTTTAAACTTGAAAGTTCATCAAACTAATATTTAAGATATGAAATTACTCTTTTATTTTTAGATCAATTATATAAATTTATTTTATTTTTCGTGTCGGGCATACCCATCTCTAACCACCACTGAGGTGGTAGCCGAGTTGGCTTAATAAGTCTTGCTTCTCTCTCAACGGTCGCGGAACCCTCGCTCCTCTTAACAGTCACTTGTTCGAATCCCCTTGAGGTAGTAGTTGCGTGAACCTAATGTTCTTGAGAAGAGGCTTAATGTTGGCTCGCGTTTATAGCTCGAATTGGACATTTCACAGTGGGTCAGAAGTCCCTATGGTCATGCCCAGGGAGGAGCGTAGAGTTGCCAAGGGAGCTGCTACGCTGGCCATTCCCTCCCACTTTCATTACTTAGCCAAAAAAATAAAAATTACTATGTCCTTCATCTTTTGTTTTTTTCTTTTAATCTTTTTTTTTTTTTTTTCAGAGTTGACCCCTTTTTTCAGTTAAAAAAGAACAAAAAAAAGTTTTCCAGAAAGCAAATCAATTCTAACAAAATAAAGACGTCCAAACTAAGCATTAAGTAAATTTGAATCGAAGGGAGAAATAACTAGGGTTAAATGTTTTGCAAAACTATTCACTTATTATTTAATTTTTGATTTGATATTTTGATCCTTCTTCTAGCCACTTACACATGGCAAAAATGAGCCAAAGTGATGGGGAAGTATAACTCAGCACTATGGAAGTATGACAAAATTGCAATACTGTACAAAAAATTGTAGGCCACATGGGAACGCTTATAACTTGAGTTGGGGCAGTTTCAACGCTGGTCGACTAAGAGATCAGCCGGACTTCAAAGCGAAGCCTGTCTATTTGCAACAAATGTTTCAGGTCATGGCCATCAGCAGTCTCGATGAACGTCAACTGGGATTTGGAATACTGCGGTGACTATCTGCAAATTCTCTGATTAAACGCTTCAGAATTCTTCCCCCTTTCCCTTGCATATGCCCATAACTGTTCTTCCCTCCTCCGCAACTTTTGCTCTCGAGAAAATCTGTGGCTGCTCCAGCAAGGGCTTTCAGCCAAACGGGTACTAACACTTCTGCCTCCCCTGGTTTAAGGTACTCAACTGGAAGGGTCTGTACCTGGTAATAATTAGAGTAATAAAGTCATGCAAGTGAAACAGAAAGACCAGAACAGATACGATAAGGGACACATGGTTAAATACTCGTCTAAGCAGCAGTGTCATAGTGGCAGGATGTGTATATATAATAATGGTTGCATATCTATTTCTGAAACACCCAAAAAGAAAACTTTTGTTGATACATGCATGTGTTAACATGCGCGCGCGCATAGGCACACACAGAGAGAGAGAGAGAGAGAGAGAGAGAGAGAGAGAGAGAGAGAGAGAGAGAGAGAGAGAGAGAAGACTGACTGCAGAGCGTAGCCATCCATGCAAAGATTCCCAACAAAGCATAGCACTCCATTTAGTTCTCCCACTTAAACTGCACATTGTAGCCAGTTGTTGCAAAATTGTAGCAGACTTGTGAACCTACAAGGAATGGAACAATGATATTTTTCTGAGCTGTATGTATACGTAAATTTATTTCTAAATGTATAGGTACAATAAGTATCAAAAAATAAAAATTAGAGATGGAGGGAGGGAACAACTGGTTTTTACCATTTGGCTTAAGATAGTCCATTAATCAATTCCTATTGCTCGTATTATTACATGGAAAAAGGAAACAAGGACGGAAGGGCCAAATATTGGCCAATCAGAAGAACACCAGAGACTAAAGTCATCTCTGACAATGGGAATACCCGAGTCAATTAGCTAAGCGAATAGGGTTATTAGCGAGAAGCTGAGTAGCTCTTAAACCAATGAGCTTACGGCCTAAGAACGCATTCCTTCATTCACTGCAAGTAGCTTCCAAGCTTTCCTAAAGTTTTTACCATTTGGCTTAAGATAGTCCATTAATCAATTCCTATTGCTCGTATTATTACATGGAAAAAGGAAACAAGGACGGAAGGGCCAAATATTGGCCAATCAGAAGAACACCAGAGACTAAAGTCATCTCTGACAATGGGAATACCCGAGTCAATTAGCTAAGCGAATAGGGTTATTAGCGAGAAGCTGAGTAGCTCTTAAACCAATGAGCTTACGGCCTAAGAACGCATTCCTTCATTCACTGCAAGTAGCTTCCAAGCTTTCCTAAAGTTCTAGTAGACAAGGAAGGAAAAGAGAGTCTTAGATTGGATCTTTTTGTAGCTAGATCTTGCTCCTTTAGTTTCTGGAATGCGAGGAAGGGCTATGTTGATGCCAGCTAATTTTCGCTTAGAAGCCCGATCCAGTAGAGCCGCAAACCAAATGTTGTCGCGTGGGATAGTCCGCTGCCAAAAGTTCCCCGATTGGGGATGGAAAAAAGAAAGAGAGAGAGAGAGAGAGAGAGAAGACCTCTTACAATTGTAAACCTTATCCCTGTTGTCTTTGGATGAAGATGAACGAACTGGAGACTGAAACAGTTTATATGCCAAATACTTTTCCTCATTAATTTTTCCATGCTTTCATGGTCTTATTACTTCCAATTTGTAGTAAACTTGATTGATGTAGACTAACAATTAAATTGAACCAAACCAAAATAAGCCTTTTGTCGCAATTAATTGGGACAGGAGATTAATCATCACGTTTACTACCTATAAAGTTAGGAGAGTCTAAAACTCCATCTACTATTTAATTCATTTTCCTTTGTTTAGTAATTACTTAGTCACTTAAAAAAGGATCTTGTACTTACCCTTGACATTGCTGAAACACCAAGTAAAGCATACACCACATTAGATACAATCCCCTCGCCACTATGGGATATAACCTGAATTGCAATGGCATCGAATGATCTTTCCGAGACATAACTCTTGGATTCCAACAAAGATGCGAGCCCAACTTCCAAGAAACCTAAAAGTTGTATTGCCATGTGAAATCAACATATAAAGGCCAACACATGACAAAAAGATGCTAACACAGTTAGGTAAGTAAAACAAAGGCAGAAGTTAAAAAAAAAAGAGATGCCCACACTATCAGGTTATGTCCAACATAAATCCATTGGAGAATTAACTTATCTCAAGTCCAAATCCAAATCAAGCAAGGAAATATCTATGCTTCCCCCAGCAAATTGCACTCAGGAATGCAATTCTTGAGGAGAAATGCTGTTGCTCGCATGACACGTGAACTGGGTGAAATTTTGTACTACCACAATGGACGGTCTGTTGTTCCAAAATATAAGAGTCAGTTTCATTTAACATCACAGCTCATTCTCTACTAACAAGTCCTTAA